>JANHMN010000014.1:24336881-24361400 GCA_030674055.1 Rhabdomys pumilio | reverse complement strand
AAGCCTACACCCACAGGCTGAGAATCATTGCTCTAAGCTTTCTGAGCTTGTTTGATGGTAAGGTGCTTTTTGGATGCAGCAGAAAGATGTGTTCTACTTTCTAATTTTTCAGTCTGTCTTTTTGCTAGGGAATTAAGACCATCTATACTTTGGGTTATTATTTAGCAGAGTCTACTAATTCTTATTATTTCATTGTTGTGGTTTTGTTTCTTCTTTTGTTGAACTGTTCTGGAATTACTTATTTCTTGTGTCCTCTTTGGTCGTCAGACTAAAGTTTTCTTTCTAGTACCTTCTATAGAGCTAGATTGGTGGACAGAAGTTGCTTAAATTTATTTTTATCATTTTTTTTCTTTCTTTGATTGATAGTTTTGCTGGGTATATTAGTCTAAGCTAATATTTGTGGTCCTCCAAGCCTTGTAGACCACCCATACAGGTCCTTTGAACTTTAAAGCTGTGCATCCATGAAAATGGACTTTTGTTATACACTTACAAAATAAGAATAAAATATAGACATTCTTATTACAAAACTGATAAACTGGGCAGTGAGCTAGTCAAACCTAGGAAGGTAAATTCCATTAACTCTTAATTCTCAAGAATGAATGGTTTCTACCCAGATGCTCTGACTTTCATCATCCCCATGGCACTATCTGGCAGAACCATGCTCTCAGCTTTATGTAGCAGTCAAATCCCTGCAGAATGAGAAGCCTGGTCCTGGAACATCAGCCTTGTCCTCATACACAATATAGCCAGGATCTTTGCCAATTTAGAGCAGGGATTTTATTGCCTTGGTTTTCTAATTTGTTCTCTAGCCAATTTAATTTCTCTCTGAATCCAGACTGACCATTAATGTGCATATTTCTACCAATGTCCTTCTTATGATTATGTTTTCCCTTCATGTGTTGCCTTGTTTAGTATTTTCTTGACACAAGCTAGAGTCATCTGAGAAATGGAAAATTAAGAAAAATATCTCCATATCAGGTTGTCTGAGGCAACTCTGACAACCTGAGCCATTTTCTTGGTTAACAATGATGTGAGAGGGTCCAGCCTACTGGGAGTAGTGCCATTCCTGGCTAGGTAGTCCTGGGTTGTATAAAAATGCAAACTGAGAGATCCATAAAGAATAAGATGGTAGGCAGCATTCCTTCATAGTTCTGATTCAGTTTTGCCTCCAGGTTCTTCGTTTAAATTTTTTCCCTGACTTCCCTTCATGACATAGTGTAAGCTAAAGACTGAAATAAACTCTGTCCTCCTCACATTACTTCTGTTCCTAGTGTTTATCCCAAAAATAAAAGACTAAGGCATGTGTCTTCCTACTTTTAGATATACACCAGTCTTATTGCACTGGAGCCTATATGGCCTCATTCAGCTTTCTTCCACTTCTGCAAAACCATGGCAAATACATAATGGACACTGGGGAGTCAACATTTGAAATTGGTAAGCACACAATTTAGTTCACATCAGAACCTAAGAAATTTGACTAAGAGGTTTACTTAAGTATACAGAGATGAAAGGTGAGCCAGAAGGACAAGCGTAGCCTCCTGAACTTAGGGGAACCAACATTTAATAAGTTAGGTCTTAGTATTTGGCTACAGAAATAAAAAATGTCTGAACAGCCTAGATGGGATAGTTTTCTACTTTCTTTTTAGTATTCCTGGATATGGAAAGTCTACAGTTAGATTAGGCAGCCTTCTAATGTCAAAGATTAAGTGATGTTGAACACAGTTTTCCTCATTTCAAACCATAAGAATCATTGAAATCGAGCAGCAGATTACATACATAATAGAAATTATGTCACATAGTTCAAATAGTGGAAAATTACTTCATCTAGAAGCCATGCTCCTGCTCTGACAAAAGCAAAGCTGTAATTGGGGGAATAAGAAAAGGTCCTAGATAGTTCATTCAGAAGTACAGGTCATCAAATCACCTTGTAGTCTTAGTAGAAATTGCATCAGACTGGAGATCGAAAGACCTGGAGTCTGGTCCCACCTTGCCCCCTTGTTCATCATGTATGTCGGCTCATTTGACTTATCCATGTTTCCACTTTCACCATAAGCACAGTGGCTGTCATGTCTGACCACCACAGATCAGAAGATAGAGATAGCAGAAATAATCATTGTTTTTAGAATGCAAAAAAGAAATCTCTGAATCCCTTCAGTTCCTCATACACTTCAAGTAGCCAAAATTATCAACTTTATGTATCTTTTAGAAGCATCCCTGATGCCATCTGACAGGTTTCATCTTCTCAAGTATCAATTTTTGTGTGTGTGTTTCATGTGTTTCATATAATGCAACACCCAAAATCCAAAGTATATTTTAATCAAGCTTTGGCAAATGTTAGATGGAGCAAAAGAATCATTTCTGGCTTTGGATATTATTCTGCTTTTATGATTTCTCAATATCATGTCTCTTTTTTCCCCACAATGGAAGTTTGGCTGAAAATCTCAGAACCCAGAATAAGGTTAAACTTGATATGCAATAAATGGTTGAAGATGCCAGTGGAGGCTTCATAAGGTTTGTGGCCAGTCTAAAATTAAAAATATTTGTATTCACATGAAGCATATTCCCTGCACAAACAGTAATAAATTCCTGTTCCTTTTATTTCCTATGGGGGAAGTTTTTCACCTAAAAAGAATTAGATACATCAGTGTATTAAGAGGAAAATATGAGACCATGGTGTAAATTTTAGGGCCCACTGGTTTTGTGTTTCAGGCCCAGAACAAGTCAAAAAGCCTGGCACTTAGCAAGTAACCTTTCAAAGTGACTTGTACATTCCTACATGTATGAAGTCGAATCTGTTCAATGTGATACCTTAACCTCTAGTGTCTTGAAATTTGATTCCAAAAGTTTGCATAGTAAGTAATGTTTTCTTTTAAGGTAGGGATTGTCTTTACTTAAAAATAGCAGTTCCCTGTTTGAAAGCAACACAGATGATGTAATTGCCATATATTGCCCTGCAATTTAAAGAGATCAGGTTCAGGTCTCAGATTCTCAGACACTGTGTAAGGAGACACTAAGAATGTCACTGAAATGATAAGCTCAGTCTCCAGGCAACAGAATGTGTTCATCTTGCTTTCAGCACCTTTTGTTGGTGGGTTTTATCCTTTAAATATGAGAGTCAAAAAAAAAATCTGCTTACTTCTCAAGGACTGGGTGGAGTGAAGGAAATCCAAACTATTTAGAAGCAGTAATGAGCTGAGGTATAAATGTGACCGAGTAATTCATTTTGAGGAGTGACATGCATTGTTCTCTTTGTACCAGATGCATGCTGGGAGAACTAGGTGAAATGAGGAGAGGACTCAAGGTGCTTGAAGTCATGGAGGCTTGAACATTAACTGCAGCACACCAGCACAGAATACAAATGGTAAGACCAAGTGGCGCACAGACAGGAGACAGGAGTCCTGAGAAGCTTGACCGGGGAAGATACCCGGTTCTTATTTTTATCCTCTGGAAACAGAATTCCTCACAGGGCCTCTAAATTCCTCGGGCTCAGACATGATTAAACACCATACCTTTTTAAATGTTTTACTATTCCAAGCCGAGGGATACATAAATAAGCGCTTTCCAGTTACCACTCCTCAGGCTGGAATTTCAGCCAAGTGTTTTCTGGCCTTCAATCTACTTTGACCAAACTCTAAATGGGGGCAGGGAGGGGGGAGAGGATAAAGAAAAAGAAGAAAGCTTCTTCAGTAGATAACCCAAGACTCTGGATGAAGAAGTGTGCTGTAAGGGTTAGGGGGCGGAGCACTCAGCCACATGGAAGCCATGTTTCTCCTACTGGTCTGTTGTAAGACAACAATAAAGTTGTCCCTACACAAAGACTTGAGGAACTGTGAAAGTTTGGACCTACTGAGATGTAGAATAAGGTTCTACCTCTTCTCCTCAAGTAGCTGTACTGAGAGAGACAGTGGGCTTTTCCTGAACCAACAAAACCAATGCGCAGATTATGTAATACACTAGTCTATATGTGGCCTGTACAAAGGACACCTGTATCAAGCCCCGCCTGAGTAGAGAGGACTGGTACCTGAACTGCCTCCTCTAGCCCTGGCCTGTCTCTCTGCTCTTTCACTCTGACCCTGTTCAGGTGCCAGGCAGAGGTGTCTTCAGTCGCTCCCAGCACAAGTGTCCTGTTTATGTCACAAAACCCCTTTCATTTCTGCCCTCCCTTCTCACCTCTATTCCTTCCTTTCTTCATTCCTCCGCCACAACTCCTACTCCTCATTCTAATATTCTGTGCTTTCAAGCCACAACTCACGTCTCATTTTCTCCTAAAACAATTCCATGTGAATCATAAGACAATAGTTTTTAAACTTCAGTTTTCAAACCATTTGTCTCAGAACGAAATGTCAATTTCTAAACCTCCAAACCAGACACACAGGACAAGCATCCTCCCGTGGTGAAAGTCTGGGACTTGCATTTTAAAAGGTCCACAGGTGACTTCAGTGCTCACTAGAGAAGGTCCCCAGGCCCTCTTCCCCCAGCTGGATGCCCTGTAGCAGAGAAAGCCCAACTGGGCACCAGTGGCTTCTTTACAGAGTCTCAGGTGTCCCATCATGCATGTCACCTGTGGTCCCATCTTCATGAAAGGGCTTTGTGCTAATACTACGTTCACCTCTGTGTTCTGATTTAGAGTAAAATATACCAGAACCAGATATAAACCACCTTACACGAAGAGTTATGCAACAAAAGTTTAAAAAGCTGTCCCTTTAATACCAGTAACTAGATGAGTTTACAGTTTAGAAAAATGAAAACTTACAAAACTGCTTAATTGGCTACACCATTGTCTCCCATATCATATACACATTGAAATGAAAACTCAAGACACATAAGCAGAGTCAAACTAAAATCAATTAACAGGTCAAAATACTGGGCTATTAGCTACAATTAGGGAAGAGCAATCAAAACTAGATTGTATGAACCATGGAGAAAGCATGTGCAGAAACTCTATAAGAAAACATAGATTTGAACTAGGCTATTCACACAATACCCCCCCTCTCTCTTTCTCCCTCTCTCTTTCTCTCTTTCCCTCTTTCTCTCTCTCTCCCTCTCATTAACTTGTAAAGAAAATGCCAAGTACTTTCTGTGGGTCTGCCTGAGTCTCTGATATTTTCTTTTCCAAAAGTAGCTTCCAGAAACCTGAACAAGGGGGAGGGGTCACCTTTACTGTGGTCATACCATAACCCATTGCTTTGCTGCTGCTGCTGGTGGTGGTGTGGCTTCAGCTTCCTGCCTCTGCAACTTCCTCCTCTTTTACTGCCTCCTCCTCCCCCTCCTTTCCTTCTCTAGGAAGATCGTAAGTCTAGCACATCTAGCACCCTAACAAACTTGGTGTTCTAACAGAAGACACAGTTTTAACTATACACAGTACTTAGCACCAAGCACAGGTTATTGCGATGCCAAGTTTTTTTTCAATACTCCAGGGAAGTATGACTATTTTAACGAAATGGGGAGACTGAAGAAAAGCTCAGAGGAAGATGGGAAAAGAGCCCTTGTCTTTTATCCCTAAAGGCAGAAAAGGAAAAGGGAACTTCCAAAGGCAACTTGACAGTGAATTTGTCAGTTACTCATAGGATCTGTAACGTTGTATATTGGGCTTAATAGGCCAATGAATGGAGACTCTACCTCTACCGTTACACCTTAGAGAATGGTAGTTTTATGGCAGACTAAGATTGACCAAGGACACTTGTAAATTTTTAAAGGAGCTTTGTCTCAGACAGCTAGTAGCTCTTTTAGCTGAGGGTTGATTTGCAAAGCAAACAAGTCCACACCAGTCTCACCCATTCACTCAACCCTCACGATTATTCACTTGCAAACTAGAGTTTCTTCACCTGGTGCTCTCAATTTTGCCGACATCCTTCTTTAAATACGTTAATAGAGAAGCTGGTCTTTGGTCTTCCTCAAAGAGCTTCCTGGAGAGTCAGAGCAAATCTCTACCCTTTAAGGAATTTTCTCTGGAGAACAAAGTACTCCTCTAGCAGCATGCCCCACCCCAACAGCCCCCCCCAGCCCCCCTCCCCATATCACCTACCAGTTTGAATATGGCGGCTGAATACTGACTCCATTTTCCCAAGCTGGGACTAGAATAAAACTATCTCCTCCACCAAAGACCTCCTCTCAATTTCCTTCAGCAGAAGCTTTGGATTGCTGGACCTGAAGGCACCAAGAAAACCAACGCCTTTCCTGACCCCTCCCCGCCAAAAAAACCTAAATGGTCCTAAGGTTTCTTCTGAGCCCTGTTCTCTAATTCCTACATCAGAGAGACTAAGAGATACATTAGGAACAAATTTAGATCCTAAATTACATTACTCACAACACCATGTAATGTTTCTTAGTAACTATTTCAAAGCAAAAGTTAGCTCATCTCAGTATCTTCACTACATGCACAATTTAAATGAACCAAGGCAGACTTGCACAGGTGAGTCTTGAGTTAATCTTTTAATTTTACACTTTAAGTTGGTCTGGCAAAGGCAGTTCAGGTATTTTGAGCCCCTAATATGCTAAAAATCTGGGCTTCAGTCTCATCCTGTAAGGCTATGTGAAGCTATGTGAAGTCTCTTTCTGGGAGACAAGTTCCCTCATGGCCTTTTCCTTCTCCCAGTACCAACTTGATGGGAAATCCATGTTCATTGTTTTAATAGCCTGATGGTCAGACTGAGACACCAATGTTTCCTTATTGCATCTTTACATTTGCTAAACCACTTCCAGTGTCACTATCGTCATCTCCTTTCTAGTTGGTTGCTATGAAACAGATGATCAATTTTTATTGGTAGGAAAAGAAGACTCTGGATAGAAAGAGCATAAATCAGGATAGGCAGCTGACAATTCTATCAAAATTCTAACTTTACATACTCTAAAAGCTAATAGCGTCTTTTAGAATTTATCCTACAGAAGCAAATAGCTTGATGCTATGCTTTACAAAAATGCTTGACAAAGATGTGTGTTATGTTGCCCTTGATGGAAAAAGACTGCAAGCAAATTAAGTCTCTACAAAAGAAAATCTAGTTAAGAATCTATTCACATCTGTTCATATAGTTATTTTTCAATGTGCAATCCCCACCCCCATCTCCACCCCCCACCTCCAACCCCTCCCCACCCTCATCTCCACCGCCACCAAGACAGAGGTTTCTGTGTGTAGCCAGCTGTCCTGGAACTTTCTCAGTAGATCACACTGGCTTCAAACTCAGATACACCACTATGCCCAGACTCTGCCTCCCAAGTGCTGGGATTAAAGATGTGTGCCACCACTTCAGGCAAATCTAAGCTTTACAATGTGGTAGGGATTGACTGAAATATCAATAGGCCAAAAACAAAACAAACAAACAAAAATAAACCCAGTCCCCTAAGGAGATCAGTTGCAAACACCTGAGACCTGCAATGTCACCTTTTGTAGGTACATTATGTCTGCCAGTGTGACTGACTAAAGGATTTTGAGATGGGAAGGAAGCTCCTAGATTATCAAAGTGCTTGATAAATGCCCTCACATGTGTCTTCCTGAGAGGGGCCTTGGACCTGCACATGACAGAGAGGATAATGGGAAGGAGGAGTTAGTCACAGAGAATTTGAAGACTGCCTTGAAGTGTTGGTGTGCTTCCAAGCGTGCTTTTGTTTGTGGCCCCAGCACTTGGGATGAAGAATGAGAATTCTGAGCTGGAGCCTGGGCCAGGTAGCAAGTTTAAGACCGGTCTGGACTCCTTAGGCTTAGCAAGATACTGTTACAAAGGAAGGAAGAAGAAAGAAGAGGGAGACAGAGAGAAAAGAGGGGAGACAGGGAAGGGAAATTGGAGTTTTATAGGCTCAGAATTTGGATAGAGAATGCAACTCATTGGTCCTGGGTATTTCTGGGGTGGTTCTGGTGATACCCCCATTTGGGCCTTTTTACAGTGAGTTCAGACTGGAGACCCTCTAGGATGATAGAAAAGAAACTTCTGCTGTTTAAAGCCAGTAATTTGTGATAATTTGTTTCAGCAGCCACAGAAAATTAATAGTGCTTCACTGACTGATAAAAGTGTCTTTAGGGTCATTACTCTAGAAATGAGAGAATAGTCATGAGGGGGGAACAGATCCTGGGACACAACTGCCAGCTATGGTATTTGTGGTAAAGATGTAGCAACCCTTTAGCATTGCAAAGTGGCATTATCAGCCACAAAGTCCACTTCAGAGCCATGTCATCAAAGGCAGGAAGGTGGGGGCAGGAATCCTGCTCTTCAGTAGTCCAGCAGCAGTTAGGCCAGTAACTCCTCATCTACTCTCAGACAGGTTGTGCTGACTCAGCATGATAGATCAAACAGAAAAGGAAGACATGAAAAGTGGGGTGCTTGTTGAAAAGAATGGAGCCAGCAGAAGGGGTAGACATGATGGAGGAAAATAGGAGTGAAAATTATTGAAACTTATTATGTAAATGATTGAATATGTCAAATGGTAAGAAAAGAAAATCAAGTTTTTTTAAGTGCTCTAGACAAGGCTTTGTCCACTTTGAATTCAACTATTATTAATATTTTTTGCATGTACTATGCATGCAAGCATCCTTTTGCTTTACTATGTCTTTATCCCATGATAAAGGACTATTATAATAAAAGTTATATTGCTTAAAGACAAAAAAAAAAAAAAAAAAACCTCACAATATTTTAAGTTTTAAGAATTTTTGAAGTTTTTATAATTAATGTGTGTGTGTGTGTGTGTGTGTGTGTGTGTGTGTGTGTGTGTGTGTGTGCCACAGCTTTGTGTAGCAAAGGACAGAGTTCATTTCTTCTTCCATTCTGTGGATTCTGGAGTTTGGACTCATGTTGTCAGACTTGGAGGCAAGTACCTTTATCTACTGAGCCATATTGCCAACCTACAATTATATATATTTTTTAAATTATTGTTGTTGGGCTGCTACATGAGGCTGCAACTGCAACCAACCCAGTGGTCTGCATGTTGGATGCAGCAGATAAGAGAAAGGATCTTTCTGTACATGGAAAAATAACTCTATTTGAAAAATGAGTCCATGAGCCACCTTGAGTGAGTCACTGGCGGAATCCTTAAGTGAATACTTTTAGGTCTATGGAAGACACAATGAAGAAAGATAGTCTTTTTAGCAAATCATGTGGGCTATCTACATATAAAAGCGAGTGTTGAGCCTAATCTCATACCCTAGACAAAAATCAATTCCAACGAGATTGTGAATTTTAACACAATAGGGAAAACAATAATTAAAGTCTTGGAGAAGAACTTGAATAATTAAACTCTCAGAAGAACATGTCGAGTCCTAAAAGTACACTGTACTTTCAATAACAGGCCTCAAGAAGGTGATAATCACGCAAGAAAAATGTTCATAAAAGGATATCGAAGAACTTGAAAAAGAAACTCACATGGCAGGAAACCGGCAGAACACAGATCTGGCAGAAGAATCAGACCTGAATCTGCACAGAATTTTTGTCAATAATAGGAAGGAGTGGGAGGTTTATAGCATCCTCCATAGAGTAGTCCACGTGTGTTCGTGTACAAATGGCAGCCGAAGAATGCAGATTTGAGCTTGGATATGTACATAAAATAGTCAATACCGTATAATGACAGAATGGCTGAATTAAAGGAAGATAAAGATTGTCGTGTATATCTGGAGAGAGACAAGCGACTCTCATACATTTCTGATTAAAACAGTAACTGGTTAAAGCTGCTATAGAAAACATCAGGACTTCTCAGTGTCTACTAAAGCCACATATTACACAACTTATAACCTAGTGTTTCACTCCTGAATATGTTGCACTCAAAGCAATTCTGATTACAATAGTCACACAATACATACATAGTATAGTATGTACACACAATACACAAATAGTACTGCAGTTACTATAAAAAGTAAATAAACTGTGGCATACCCACACAATGGACTGTTACACGCTGATGGTAACAAACTACCGTTAAACTATCTAACATCTATATTTTGCTTTATATATTATAGCACTGACTTTTTTGTTTTACCACATACTTTATAAATATATATAAATCACAAATTTAACTTAAATAATCCTCAAACTGCATGTGCAGTCAGAAGAATGAACAGTAATCATCCTTTGGAGAGAGTTGTTTGAAAGAGTGTGAGGGCTTCTAGGGAAGTCTACGGTGTCTATCTTTACACTTATAACTGTGTTCACAGTGTGAAGACTTACCCTTCCTAATTTTATAGGCATGAAACACTAGATTAAGTTATTTTAATGCTCAAAGTTCTGTTTTAAAGCAAACATGAAGCAGACACAAGTATGAAAGAACACATGTATGTAGTCCTCCCTACCAAGACACCATGTATACACAGAACACTACTCACTGGTTCCGAGGACTCAGCCAACCTCACAAATATATTTCAGAACTGAGTGCTGGCTTCCTGTGTCCCTAGTGCTGACACATCCTTTCTCGTGATTCTTCTTGAAGCCATACCAAGTTTCGTATGGTGGTACCTCAGCACATTTCTGTTCTCCCAGTGAAAGAGAGAAAGGAAGACTGAGTAGCTTGGAAACAGCTCTGCAAATAGCTCCTGCTCACCCTTCTGGTCCTCCTGGACCCATCCAGAGGACTGAGTTTTAGATTGCTGTGTTGATAGATGACAAGCCAGCCAGCTATCCACCTCCCCCTCTTTCTGTCACAGAAGTGGTCAGTTGAGAATTTGCTTTCAACTGTTCCCTCTGGGAATGTGAGGTTGGGAGTGAGCCTGATGTTTGCAATGGAACAGTTAAACTCAAAATAATGGCCAGCTAGTTTCAAATGAAGATTAAGAATCAGAAATGAGCTATGAAATCCTCACCTTCAAGTCACTGGACCAAATTGCATTTCTAAATCATGAGAAATATCACACACTAGAGCGTGTGAAATATCACACACCAATTAGATATTCAGTAAAACAAAGACGTGCTCAACCTTTACAGGTCTTATAACCTGTGTCTGAGGGTAGATCCTCAAAGCACCATCTTCCGCATGCCCTGGGGACTCTTCGGCTGTGCAAAGCTCAGGACCAGCCTAAAACTGAATCAAGAACTCTGAACCTGGGATCAGCAGATGCTCATTAACAGCTTTTTCAGATAATCAAGTAGTGTGTTGAGTTTCAGAACTACCACTATAAATAAACGTTCTTTAAAAAGAGTTACAAAATAACGAGTGCACGAGGGAGATATGTTCCCCACACACGGAATGATGGTAATAGAAAACTGCCCTTGTTTTACTCTCCTCCTTAATATCCTCATAGATTAGAAACAGCTCGTGCCTGGCCATGTCTTTCTACACAGAATGCAAAGATGTAAACAGCGGGGAAGAGTGAATGCGTAAGCATGTGGATATGTGAATGGGTGTGGGTGGGACTGTGTTTGTGTGCATATGAGTGTGTAGGTGTCTCAGAGTTCCATTGTTGTGAAGAGACACCAGGACCAGGGCAACTCTTATAAGAGAAAATAATTAATTGGGGTTGGCTTAGAGTTTCGGAGGTTTAGTCTGTCATTACCACGGCAGGAAACATGGCAGCACACAGGCCAACATGGTGCTGGGAACGGAGCCGAGAGTTATACATCGTGATCTGCAGACAGCAAGGAGACTGTATATCACACTGGGCACAGCTTAAGCATATATGAGACCTCAAAGCCCACCTCCACAGTGACACACTTCCTCCAACAAGGACACACCTCCTAATAGTGCAACTCCTTGTGGGCCGGGCATTCACGTGTGTGAGTCTATGGGAGCCATACCTATTCAAACCACCACAGTAGGGTTTTTTGTGTGTGAGAGCATTTATGAACAGGAGTGTGTGGCTGAGTGTGTATTTATGTGTATGTATGTCAGTGGAAGTGTTTATAGCAATGTAAAAGTTTGTATGTATGTATGTGCATATGTAAATATATATATATGTATGTATATGAGCACGTAAGAGTTTGTATTCCAATATGTAGTATGTGAAAATAAGTGTGCATGTATGTGTGCATGTGATTACAAATATATAAATGTACATGACTTAGTGTATATGTGCAAGTCTGAGTATGTCTGAGTGAGACTGAGTTTGTGTGTATATGAGTGTTAGTGTGTGCATATGAGGGAGTACATATGAATGTGTGTAAGTGTGTGACAGTGTGAGTGTGCATGAGAACATGTGAGTGTGCACATGTGTAAATTTGTGTGAGTGAGTGTGGGTGCATTTGTGTGTACACAAATTTGTGTGAGGGTGCATTTGAATGTGTACATGGATATGTGTGACTCTGGGAGTATGTCGGAATATGTGTGAGTTTGTGTGTATGTAAATATGAGAGTGTGTGTGTGTGTTGGTGTGTGTCACTATATGTGTCTGTGTGAATGCGTATAACTGTATTGTGTGACTGAGTATTCATATGTATGTGTAATTGTGCTACTGTGTGTGGAGTATGTGGGGGGTTATTGTATGTGTATATCCATGTGTATTAATGAAGAGAGAGAGAGAGAGAGAGAGAGAGCCCTGCATTAGTCAAACTTGACCCCAGGAATCTGCTCTTGCACATATTGCTTTGTTAAAATTCCTTCCCATGGGGAGGCTTAAGCTACACTTATCCCTTCTCCTATGATCCCAAGGAGAAACTGAGGCTCAATTCTGCTCCGGGGGGGTCAACTAGTTCACTGGGCTTCTGTACAGATGTAGTTAAGTACGGTCCTCCTCCCACAGCAGACCACACCCGAAAATCCTGTACCCAACAGGAAAGAGGACTTCCCTTAGCCACACAGAGAGTCCCACTCCTCTAGTCCTCCCTTGGGCTGTATGCTGCAGCCTCTCCCCCAGACTATGTGCAGTTAAAGCAGACGTGTACAACAGGTGGTAGCCAGCAGTTGGATGCACAGGTCTCAGGACCCTCAACATGGAACCCTGTTTCATGACTGGTTGTAAACTGTCTTTTTGAAAGCAGGTATAGCTGAATGCCCCAGGCTGTTCTGCTCAGAGGACAGCCACTCACAACACTGCTGTTCACCGCGATCTGCTGTGCTCAGAACATTCCTTCACTTTTAAAACCCTGCCCATCTCTTAGGGACTTGTAAGAAGACCTAAAATAAATCTACAAGTCTGTCCTGGCAAACTTAAGCTAGCAGGTGAAGGCCTAAGGTTTGGTTTTATTTATTCGTTTACTTTTTCCTCTTCGCTAAAAATTATGAACGCTACAAAAGCTTCCCAGATGAGGTATGGAAACACCTCGGCAGAATGCCACGCAAGAAACCAGCTTGAGCCGAAGGGAGCGAACCTTTGGCGTCAGCTCCCAGTGGAAAAAGCGCATCACTCCGTTTTGAATGGAAGCATTCACTAAGCCAGTGTGTACAGGATCCACTGAGCTCCGCCCAACCTGAAGCTCAGGGGCTTCTGGGGAGGAAGGACATCCTTACTGTGGTAAATACAATCCACTCTTCTAACAGGAGGACTTCTAGGGCACAGGACACAATGGTACTTGGGATTAGTTTAAGTGGTAGAGTAAGAAAAGTGGAGACAGGTGAAATGGAAGCATTGAGATTTGTTATTTATTTATTTTCTTACTTACTTACTTACTTACTTACTTACTTACTTACTCTTTTTTCTAGTTCAACCCAAACTTAGGGAAGGTCAAGGTTTGGAATTTGTATGATAAAACTTTACAGCCATCGACTCAGACTCTTTGTTCTTGCCCTCAGTTCTCTCTTCCCGCACGCCCTTTTTCCAGCCTCCACAGAAGCATCATTGCCCCTTAAAATGTGCTGTTCAGTGTCTTTAGTGGGTTCCCAATGGGCAGATCCACTGTAATAAGTCTTAGAATACTTTCAGCATCCCAATAACCAAAGGCTGCAGCTCTTACCCAGCAGCCCCTGCCCATCTTCACATCTCCTCCACCACTAGGGAAACAGGAACCTGCATTCAGTCTCGATTGGTTTGCATTTTTGGTGTTTCATATTAATAAAGTCACTGGCTTATTTTGCTTAATTATGTCTTTTAAGGTTCATCCTTGTCATAGTGTGTGGCAGTTGTGAGTTCCTTTTATAGGACATTTACATATCCATCCAGAAAAATGGCAGAAATTTGAGCTGTTTCTGCTTTGAGGTCATTATGAAAAAAAAAAAAATAGTAATGTTTCTTGGGTTGCAAAAGTTTATATAATTCTGTCTTGTTTTATTTTGTTATATTAGAGATGGAACCCAGAGTGCTATACATGCTAATTCTATTACTGAACTACACACACACACACACACACACACACACACACACACCCCAAATAGCAGCATTTCATGTTGTCCAGGTGCTGGCAATACAGCCATTCCCATGTCTGTGTCCATTCCATGGGCAGAAGGTAGAGGTTTTAGACAGAGAGAAGAAGATACTGAAGCTTGATCACGTCTTCCAAAGCCCTGTGTGCTGAAAGTTTGATCCCTGAGTGTCAGTATCCAGTGTTGAAAAGCTTAAGAGGCGGGGCCTAGTAAGAGGTTTGGATCACTGAAAGCATGCCTTCAAAGGGCGCAGCAGGATTCTCCCCCTCTCCTTTTCTTTCTTGACTACCATGAGGTGAATGGCTCACTCTGATATGTGCTCTGTGTCATCCTGTGCTGTATCTCACAAGGTGGCCAATGGATCTCTGACTGAAAAATCTCCAAATCTGTGGACCAAGATAAATATTTCCTCTTATAAGTTGATTATGTCAGACATTTTGTTATAGAAATGGAAAGCTAGATGACACAGAGGCATATGACTAGTGAACCAGTGAATAACCAGTTGATATTCAGGGTTAGGGAGATGGAGGGTTCTAACTAGGATGCCAGTCCTCTTTCTATCCTTGCTGAGATGTGTCTAAAACCAGCCAGCTAGCACGGACATGGATGCTGACTCCATGTCTGCGTCTGTCCAGCCTAACTTTTTTCATCATGTCCTGTGGATGGACCTCAGGCACATGGAATATGCAAATTACCAGTTCTACAGTCCTTCACAAAGGCTCTAGAATCTTCCACAACTGAGCAATGAGAGGTAGGTCCAGATTTAAAAGCAGAGGGACACACAAAAAGAAGAGAGCTCCTACAGGTCATCCTCTGTTGGTTGCTTATCAGCCATGGGTGATAGCTGGGTGACATGAGTAATCACAGTCACAAGGCCCAGAATGACCAGAGACTGCACACTGTCCCTGAGCCTTTCTCTGCTTTCTTGTTCTTTCTTCTGAACCTCTAACTCCTGGTGGCCTGTGAGTGGGACAGGCTTGATAGTCTGTGCCCCAGGGTTACAAACCTGTAGATTTTTTCCACTGTCAATCATCAAAGTTTATTCTGTCCTGTGTCATCAACATGTAGCAAGCCCTTCAAGGCTAGGATTTGGACCAATGGCAGAGAACAAACAACTCTCAAATCTGGAACCAGTCCATTCTAGAGAACCATGAAAAGGACACCAGACACAAAGAGATTTCTGCTGCTCTCAACAAAGGTAAAGGCTGGACCCAGGAGGGATTACAGCCAGGGTAAATCCAATCCTCCCTTACTGGCCCTCCATTTTGTAGCACCTCTACTTTCCATAGGGATCTATCATTGTTCCCTCTCCCATTGCTCTAAGAAATTGTTCCCTTTATGACCCCATTCACTTCAGACAGAATCCTTAATAAAGCTGAGGCAAAATAAGCTGGCAAATATTATGGAAAATCTCACGAAAACAAATGTGTTAGCATAGCATTGTTTCTGATGCTCAGCAGGACAGTACTATTGTCACTGACTGTGTGACTCTGGAAAGGCAGATTGTCTTTCTTACAGCATATATTTTTTCTCTCTTCTGGGAAAACAAAGGTTACTACAACTCATCTCACAGGCTTATGCTAAGGGTTAAATAAAATTGTTCACTTGACAAATATATAGACTAGTGAATGTCACGTAAAATTTTAGATACAACAGTGGTAAATGACCACATTGAGGGGCGGTGCTTACATCCTAGTAGGGGAAGACAGACATAAAGAATTGGTTACGTAGAAGATATAGGGGTATCATATGATGAAAAAATATTTGTGTCTCAGTCCACTTTTCTCTGAGTGGTATATAGAATTCTCACAATTCTGAAGTCTGGAAACTCCAGAATCCAGGCTCCATCATCCAGTAAGTGCCTGCACATTACATCCCTATATGGCAAAATGGCAAAAAGAGGATAAATGTTGTATCCTCACACACTAGAAGATCAAGACAGTGAGCTCTCCTCCAACAAGCCCTTTGCAGTGTGAATCTGCCCATGAGGGCAACAGATACCTCATAGACCAGTCCCTCTCTTTAGACTCTTCTCCCCGGCCCTAACTTGCTGTCCCAATAATTTGTATGCATGGATGTGCATAGCCACATCAACAAGAGCGAAAAAGAAACATCAATTACCATCTGAATGCTAATTGTGGTTTGTACCCATTGCTTTAAAATGCACTTTTGGTAAAAACCTACTAATATGTACAAATGTGTCCTAAAACTATAGTCATTAAAATAATGTACTTTGGACACAAGTTGGCTCTTTTGGCTGAGAAAAGGATTTTGGAGTAGAATTTAGATCTGAAGGGAAAGGCCAAGTCCTATTGTGCAGTAAAATCACTCTGAAGAATGAGAAGATGGAGATGACGATGTTAATTATTGCAAGATTCATCGGAACATGGAGTCACGCAAGGCCAGAGTCAGTGAAGCCAGACATGAAAGATGTGGGCTGGTCCTATCCAGGGTACTGGCTGAAGCTACCAACAGCTGGCCCCCTGAGAAGATGGAAACACATGGTTTCAGGAGTAAGAACGCCTGATATGGTCTAGGTTCTCCATTGGAACATTGCAATTATCTTGTTAGTCTCAACCTATTTGATTTTTAATACTTAATTCTTTTGGGCCATTAGCTCTATGAGTTCATCAACATATTATAACAAGTAGTCATGACAACAAAGCTTTGTTCATGGGTGAGTCCTGTTCCTTACACTCTCAGTGACTGCAGCAGACTCTGCTGGAGGCCTGAACAGCTTGCTGTCTGGGAGAAAGAACTCACTGTAGCAGAGTGTGATGACTTATATATGCTCAGCCCAGGGCGTGGCAATATTAGAAGGTGTGGCCCTGTTGGAGTAGGTGTGGCCTTGTTGGAGTAGGTGTGTTACTGTGGATGTGGGCTTTAAAACCTTTATCCTAGCTTCCTGGAAGCCAGTATTCTGCTAGCAGCCTTCAGATGACGATGCAGGACTCTCAGCTCCTCCTGCACCATGTCTGCCTAGATGCTGCCATGTTCCTGCCTTGATGATAATGAAGTGAACCTCTGAACCTGTAAGCCAGCCCCAATTAAATGTTGTCCTTTATAAGATTTTCCTTGGTCATGATGCCTGTTCACAGCAGTAAAACCCTAACTAAGACAGGGAGCATGCATTATATTCAATATTCAAAATAATTTTCATCCCTAAAAACACAAAGATAGATCCTTCACAGGAATTAAAAGAAAAGCAGTCAATCTGAGCTCACTTCAAAGCTAGAACATGGCAGGCACAGGTGTTCACTGCAGCACAATCCCTAGTGATACTTACATTTTAGTTATACCAGCCAGCATGGAGTTTGCTGGACATTAGAAGAATCTGAATTCCAGGAGAGCAATCCCATAACTATCATCAAAACCAGGCCTAATTGGCATTGATGGTGCAATCGGAAAGATAGGCAGGAAGGCTTTCATGGGATCCAGTTCTGCCTGGTAACTAATCTCTCTTAAGAGACATTTCCAGGGCTTTTCTAGAGTTAGAGTCCCACAGAGCCAAGTGTGATAGCCCTGCTGTGAGGTACCTCAGATCCCAGCCTGGGCTGCTTTGTCACAGCATCTTGTCCTTGTCTCAGCCTTGCAATGTTCTCCTTGTGGATGATGTTGTGAGTCCTCTTACTCTTGGCTCAGGCCCAGGACCACTCAGACTCAGTGGCTGCTGCTGTATTCACACATTCTTCTTAGCCTTGGTGATGCGCTCTTCCTTGCATGCCCTACTGGAGGGTCCCATGCAGGAGTATTGGCTTGGCACCTTGGTCTTTCAGATCCTCTTACTTGTGGTGATATATTGGCTCCTGCACTGGGAGCAATAGCAGTGGAAGAGCTGTCACTGCCAAGTATAGCTCCTTGGTCTTCAGCAGGTACATCTGGGTTTCTTTAGCCTGGCGCTGCCATTTCTCAGATACAGTTTCCTAACATCCATCTGCATCCTCAAGGAGCCCAATGATTATCATCCAATCATCCATCTATGTAACTAGCTGCTTCCAATTCTTTATCTCTCTATCATCTCCTGGGCCAGCAGGGCGGCCATGCAGCCAGCCTCCTCCTGGGCTCACATGGGATCCTCCTGAAGCTGGAAGGCCTTCTGATGGTCTCAGAGCGCTCTTTCTCAATCCTCTTGGTCTTATGCTCATACCCCTCCAGCTGCAGTGTCTCCTGTTTCTTTCCCCTCAGCATCTGCACTCTCTCTCTATCTCTATCTCTATCTCTATCTCTATCTCTATCTCTATCTCTATCTCTATCTCTATCTCTATCTCTCTCCACAGTTTCTCTCTCCTCCTCTGTTTCCAACTGTTCGCACTCATCAGCTGTGCCTCAATGGTGCCTGGCGTCCCACGTTGCTTGTGTAACTCACAGTTCCACAGGCAGAGCTGCAGGGCCCAATTGTTACTTCTCAGGCTGAGAACAAGTCAAGTGTCTTCTTGTCAATGGACTCAAGGCCATGCTTTGATGTCATTGAAAAGGATTTCGTGATTTCACGCCAAAAGGAGCTGATCTTTTGAGTCAGTTTTTTTTTTCATTTCTCTCATGAATATTTAGTCCAAGGCTGTCAACCTCAAGCCAAGAATCTGATTGTTTGTTTGTTTATTTATTTATTTATTTATTTATTTTATCTCAAAATAGTTGATTCTATATTTCCAGGTCCCTGACAATTTTCACATATTCCAGCAAAGCTGACTTTGAGCAGCTGGCAATGTCCTGCATGCTCCACCTGGATCCCATCCTCCCATTGGTTAGCTTGTACTGATCTGTGACACACTGAGGGACTTGCCTCTCCAAGCTGAGGTGCCCATATTTGTTTATTTCCTTATTGCAGTATCTGAACTTGGTCTGTAAAGTGTGTGATCCCAGGAGTACTGCCATCATATGGGGGCGGTAGTTCTCCCGGCTGAGTCCCCTCCTTGGCCTAGAGAAAGAGCACCTTATGTGTTTTCCTCAACCTCCCCAAACAGGGTAGAATGTCGCCAAGAAATAGAACTGGACAGGGTTCTCCTTCCTAGTCTCCTATACTTTTTTTTAATCTAGCTTCAAGAAGGAAGTAAATCTTTTATAATCTACACACTGGAAGTCCAAGTACCACACTTCCTGGGACCAATAGTCATTACCAACTAATCATAAATCGTTTCCCAGTGGTGTCTGGCTAGTTGGCAAGCTTTAACTATGCATCCATGGTTGTCACCCAGAGGTTGGTTTGCCTGGGCATTTTCAGTGGCTAGTGACTATACGAATCCTTGTAAACTCAGCACTGCACAGCAACTGAGGTCATCAGAACCTATTGGCAGAGCAAAACCCTTCTCTTTCTCAATCTGTTTGAAAGGTTTCATCGGACTTGAAATTGGTGTTAGCTTATGCTGGAATAAGGAGGTCCCGTGTTCACACTCCTCCTTGCTGCTGCCTTGTTCCTGTCTGCTGACATATGACAGAGACCATCTTCATCTATGTTGGAGAATATTTGATGTCCTAATGGCCCTGTTTTCATTCCCATTAAAACTCAGGGGAATTCTCAATGGGTATCCATGTATGTCAGCATCACAATTTGGCCATGGTTCCTAATAGTGAACACACACACACATGTACACACATACATACACACATACACATACACACACAACTGAAAGAAACATATTTGATGACATGCATAGCTCCTTGCTAAGCCTGATCCTTTTTGCTTATACAACATGACCATGTGACTTCTATCTGAAGAAAATTTAGTAGGTCCCTCCCTGAAGCTATTACAGCCAAAACACCATTGTTAGTGTGACTTTTTTTTTTTTGACACAATGTAGTAATAACTTTTTTCTTCATCTAAATGTTCCTCATTGAAGTGGGGGCAGAATAAAGTTTTCTTTCCTCCTCGGTATTTCTTTTTCCAGTGCCTTTGGTAGCCGGTAGTTATTATTTACTGGTAAACTTGGAGATGAAGTTTGGCTGCGGCTACACAATTTCATCTGCTTAGCATCATCATGAGATGTCCTGGAAAGATCTTGTAGGCTAGAAAATATCTCGTGGGCATTTTCATTTAATTTAGAGTTTTTATTTACTTTATAGCATTTTTCCAAGGCTGGCACATGTGAGCAATGGAAGAGTCAGTTCTTCCTCCAAGTGACCGGAAGGAAGCCATCCTCCAGTAGAAGGAATGCATATTTGGATTTATGAGAACTGAATTTGGCTGCAACAGCCACATTCTTGTTCTACTTTGAGCTTGGCAGGCCACGCTAATACTTGTGCTGGGTCTGCAGATGAGAGAACTCTTCTATTTTTCTTTGTTAAAGTCTTATAAACCTCAAGAGTATATTTTCCATTTGAGACTTTGATAAACTGTACATAGACTGAGTGAGCAGCCAAGTTTTGCCTGGCCTCTCAAACCAGCAAAGAGGATATATTTACAGACTGCTTGTGCTTCTATGTCATGAATCTGTAGTGTTTGGACAGTCATTTTCTTCATCCTGAGTTAGCTTTATGGTCATATACCCTGATGGCAAATTATTTTATTCTAAATACTTATTTGGTCTGCTCAGCATGGAAGTCTGATTTTAACAGAAATACTATTTTTGAAAACATATAGTCTTACAGTATACATAGTTTAGTATAGAATCTAAGATACTGCTTTTGCTGTGACCGACACAAACCCACATCCTGAGTCTGTACACTGAGGACCTGTACTAAGCTTTCCTTCCACCCATCACTAAATACTCAAACATAGTCCCACTTTGGCACAGTGTACCAGAAGCGAAGTTTAATATCAGAAATGGACAAACCATAGGTATTTTATATCTCAAGGTAATTACCGTTTTTTTTTTTATAATTTTGCTTCATTAAAGGGATAATCACTGAATACCTGTTATCTGCCAGATCCAGGCATATCTACGGCACTAAACCGAAAAAAAAAAAAACAAAGTTTCTGTGCTCACAGAGCACTGCAATGGAAGTGGAGAGGGAGAGGGAAGAAACAGTTATCTTTGCATATACTGACTACATCATGACATAATGTATTAAGGGCTAAAGGAAAAGTTGGTGCCTCTAGGAATGAAAAAGGCATAAACAGACTTAGAAAATCCTCTCTGAAGCCTCCCATTGTAGCCAGAGTAAGGGTCTCCAAGGCCAAAGCCTAACTGTTGAGAAAATGAATTTATCCAGCAGTCAACTGCTTTTCACCAAAGCCTGCCCTCTGCATAGACACCCATGTCTTGTAGATGCCCTATTGTCAGACCAGCTTGATGAGGCTCCAGCTTGGGCAACAAAGGCCTCACACTGGCCATGTGCTGAGTCTTCTCAGGTTGAAAGAGGTTACTTTAAGAGAAGAAAGCAGAAGGGTTAGAGAGAAGCATTTATTGTTGTGGGAAATGGGGAGGTCAGCTAGAACCTCCTCCTAAGAACATAGAATGTAGACATTTCCCACTCAAATGACAGGGTTTCTTCACAGCCTAACGAGTGGCCTGTTCTGTTGTTTGGCCTTAAGTGATATAAGGGTGGGAAAAAAGACAGAGCCTTTTTAAGGGGGTGGAGGATACCTCGTTTTCCAAGATGGCTGCTGAAGCCAGAAAAAAAAAAAAAAGAAAAAAAAAAAAAGATCTGCAAGTAGGAGCACAACTGTTCATAATTTACAAATGAAGAAATAAAAATGGTAACAGCCAATTTCATCACCATTTACTCCTGGAGGGATTCTTAACTCACGTGCCTCCAGTCTACAAGCATAGAAACCAGGAACTGGAGCAGTGAATGGTGTCTCTGAGATCTTGTGAGCTAACAGGAGAAAAATCCACTTGAGCATGTGTGCTAAAGGCCGTTGTTGTCACATTCCCCATGCAGGCCTACCTGGTGCACTTTACTGTAAACCCAGGCAAACTCAGACATTACGAAATTCTCATGAACCCTAGCAGCGGTGTCTCCTGACTCAGGCTAGAATCCTTTTATGTCTTCTCCTGGCCCACCTAGCATTGGCTGAGAGAGACTTAGAGAAAAGGGAGGTGAGGGTCCACTTTAGAATGTCTGACCCTGTGGAGTATAAGAAGTTCAAAAAAATCATGGGGCTATCTACAGACACAACACTCAGATGCCAGCTTAATGGCTTTAGAATGAAAAAAAAAAAAAAAACAGCATGTTATATGAGGAGTCCCGCCAATTCTAATACCTCTGGACTGAACACAGACACCCAGAAATGCAGAGACTTCTTGGTGAGTCACCTTGAAGGGTCTGAAGGTACAGCAATTTTAAAATGAAAGAAATGGTGTCGAGTGGGGAAGAGGGGGGTAGGAAGGTGGAGGTGAGATTCTCAGATGTAAGACTCTTCTTCATAACAACCAAAAAAATTAAAAATAAATCTAAGCAAAAGATTCTCAGCTGGGGAAATAAATAAACAAGGCCATGCTGGTAGGCTACCTCCTCTCATGAATGTGAAGCCATGCTGGCATGGTTTAATGAGTGAGCTGTCAAGTGCCTAGGAAAAGCCCCAGCACACCAATAAATGTTAGTTCTTGTTTCCAATATCAATAAATAATAACTGTACCCCAAGTTGTTGGACATTTTCTTAGGAAAATCCTTAGACATCCCACTTAAAAGCCTGATTCATTCTCTCCTGGAAATATGTATGTACACACAGTGCTTGCATGCAATTTTATGGCATCTGTGAGGAGCCCTGGAGCCACTTTTCCCTCAGGCTGTCCCTAGTGAACAAGTGTATGGGCCTGTGCAGGGCTGGACTCAGGTCTCCCGGTCCTCTGCTTCCCACCTTCTTAGAGCAGTGCCCTCTCTGTGAAAATCATGAGGGGGGAAAAAAGAAACCTGCTGAATATTCTACACTGAAAGTTGGAAATGAGTTCTTGAAATTTGGAATAAATTCTTTTTATTAATGAAGGGAAAAATTAATCGTGCTTTCCTGTTCATCAGAGGACTTGCTATTAGACCTACTTTTTCTGCCCAGCACTAAGGCATCCAAATGGGACTCCCAGTCTCCAAAACATTTGTGGCCAGTTTTCAGCTAGGACATTCAGGCCCCTAAGCCAAGACACACTAGCTGGGAAAGGAGCTTGTTCCTCGCCAGAGCCTGAATCAAAAGATCACCATGTCCTTACTGGCAGCCAGATGTCATGGTGGCCTGTGGCAACTGTTCACATTAGGTCAATCTACATACAGTAAGTCAGTCTGTGCCTGGACTAACTTTTGATAAATAGGCTAAAACACACTCCAAAAATTCAGTAAGAGCTCTGACAATCATTAACTCACATTATGAAACAACTTTGTGAGTGTAAACACACCTTTAACAGACATTCTGTAGCCAGAAGAGCTGATACAAGGTTTGACTGGGAATGTGGCCACAGACATGCCCTGTGGGCCTTTCTATCTGTTCACCTCTCTTCCTTCCTCTGGGGACTTCTTTTTTCTTTATCCCCTGCCTATTTCCTATTTATAGTCTTAACATATTTGAGAGAGATGACCAGATGACTAGAAATAGCCTAGGTCATTTGTTCTGTTAGTAAAGTTAGTTCCTCCCTTTCTTGAAATAATCTGTGATTGTGTTTCTCACACTTAATAATGGAGGTGAGTTGAAAATGTGATAATAGTTAAAGAAAAGAAAAATTAAAGTCTCCTTTTCCAGATCCGATCAGCATGAAAGCTTGGGCTCTGACATTTCTGTTCAGTTTCTTTTTTTTTCTCACATGCATAACAGATTCCAGGGAAGTTTTTTCTTTTCACTTCTTTTCTTTCTTTCTTTCTTCCTTTCTTTCTTTCTTTCTTTCTTTCTTTCTTTCTTTCTTTCTTTCCTTCTTCCTTTCTTTCTTCAGCCTTTGTTTTCTTCAAACTAAGTAGTACTGGTACCCTTAGCCAGAGGGCAACGGCTGCTGAGCAAGCTTTGACTTGTCTAAGTAAAGCAGGCTCAGAACATTAGGACAGGGCAATCCAGGAACCGGGGGCAGACTGTGGGAATTCCCACAGGCTTTGCCTCACTCTCTTCTAGCTGAGGGCAGGGGCATGTGTGGCTAAAGTCACGTCGCAGCCTCGCCATGCAAGGAGGGAAACAATAAGCTAACAGGCTTCCAGCGTAGACTTCCCACATTGGCCTCCAGAGTTGAAATGAGTACAAGGCAAACTTCCAATCCCTAAAGGGGTGGTAGTGTATGCGAACACACACACCACACATACCACACACACACACACACACACACACACACACACATATACACACATACACACACACATGCACATACATACACACACACCACACACGCACCATACACACCACACATATACACACCATACACACCATATACACTATACACACCACACACACACCACACATACCACACA
>JANHMN010000014.1:24267663-24336781 GCA_030674055.1 Rhabdomys pumilio | reverse complement strand
CACATACACACCATACATACCACACACACACACACACACATACACCATACATACCATATACACTATACACCACACACACCATACACACCACACATGCACACCATATATACCACACACACACACCACACATACACACCACACACACCACACATACACACCACACACACCATGTACACCCCCTCACACATAAACACATACACACACTACACACACACATGTATCACATATACCACACACACCATGTTCACCCCCTTACACACAAACACACACACACACTACACATACCACACATACACACCATACATACCACATACACATATTACACACACACCAGCCTTAAAATAAAAATTCTACTGGATACAACTTCCAATCGGAACACAGATCTGAACAAGGGACATGTTTCCTCACAACTTGATTGCCTAGGAGTGTCTTCCTAGACCCCTCTGTACACCACTTCTATAAATACCTTCAAGATACCCAGCACTCATGAACACTGCCTTTCTGACCCTGAGCACTACTCTGGCTACCAAAGAGTTAGACATTCTCCCTTTGTAAAAGGCCACCCCTGAATAGTCTTGCTAATGTATAACTTATCTGTGGAGACAGAGATAAGAAGCCCCAGTCAATAGCAGCCTGTGTGTAGAACAAAGCTTTGGCTTAAATACTAAAGGCTAAGAGCAACTTGGACGAAGTAGGGAATTGGCTTAGGCCAAAGTCTGGAGCTGCTGGTGGTGCAAAGAGGGCGGTTATTTGTGTGGTAGATTCACAGCGTGCAACATAGACCATCAGCCCTACTGTCTGCCCTTACGAGAGTTAGACATCCCAATTTGCATTCCCCACACAGCATCCTGAAGCTTGGCCACAAGCCAACAAGACTTGGAACGCCAGGATTTAAGATAACCATTTTTTTTTTCCTGGTTCACAGTATCTCCATATCTCTTTCTAAATATGAACTCTCCTTCTAAGCAAGCAGAATTTAATTTTTTAAGCAACAATTTTTTTTTATAGAGAGCACGGTAAGGAAAGCTGCCGTCTTGTCTGGTTCTATCCAGCTGGGGTCTGGGTCCTCTTCCCACCACCTTGGCCACATTGGACTTATATACTGGGTTTAGTCTAGATGTAGGTTCTCAGATATGTATGATTTATTGACTTAATTTCTTTTCCTGTTGCTGTGTAAAATACTCTGGTAAAGGCAACTTAAGAGAGAATGGACTTATTCTGGTTCAGAATTCAGGTTACGTCTGGTTCGTTCTGGCATAAAAGTCATAGTGGCAGGAAAAGCCCAATGGACACCAGCGTGTTGGTGCTCTCCTCACTTTCTCTGTCAAGGCTTGGTCCTGCCCACAATCATGGATAAGGACAGTCCTTCACAGACATGCATTGAGACCTATCTCCCGGGTGACTCTAGACTCTGTCAAGGTGACAAATAACACTAGTCATCACACCTAGAACAGTGGTTCTCAGCCTTCCTAATGCTGTAACCCTTTAATACAGTTCCTCATGTTGTATAACACCCCCCAGCCATAAAATTACTTTCATTGCTACTTCATAACTGTATTTTGCTACTGTTACGAGTCATAATGTATCTGTGTTTTCTGAAGGTCTTAGGTGACCCCTGTAAAAGGGTTGTTCCACTCCTCACCAAAAAAGGTCACAACTCACAGGTTGAGAATTACTACTCTAAAGATTCAAATGACCAAACTCAGCCACAGCAGATGCTCACTCTCTTTCCTGCTCATCTTGTGGACCCTAGAATTTAGACGGAGCTAGACTCACATAAACAGGTTTGCTTTGCTTCACTTTGGAAAACAAGATTGTAGATTGTGGGGGTTGTTTGTCTGTGGTTCTTGTTTGTTTTTACCAATTAGCAACAAGCAAAAAACCCCATGGGAGTGACACCAGTGAGCTCCCGGTCATCAGGCTTTATACTCTCAAACAGGTGTTTGTCCTGTTGACCCAATCTCTTCAATTGGTCATATGGTTGATACTTACAGCTTTGTTTTTTAAATGTCCTCAACAGTGGCACAAGGGTGTCTTGAATTTTGACCACAACTAAATCTGAAGACTTCTTTTGATGGCCCCAGAAATCTGTGTCTCCTTGTTTCCTACCCTTTAAGTAGTTACATACCTTGAGTGTGAGTTAGATTTTTTTTTGAGGTGCTGAGACTTGAACCCAAGGCCTTATGCATGGCTAGGCAAGCTCTCTACAACCACTAAATCCCAGTCCCCAAGATTCACATCTATGGAGTGGAATCCAGCAAAAGTAATGCTATACTTTTCTCAAGACTGGATGATGTGTGCCCATGGTTTCCATTTTTTCTAGTACTCTCATCACCAGGAGTCTTAAGAAAGGTCTGTGAACTTTGTGAGAGACTAAGGTATAGTGTTTCGGAATAGAAACCTATACCTATATCTGTGTAGGTATACCTATTCACCATCCTGTGTAGACCCCACCCTCACCCTGCCTTTGTTCTCCAAACAGCACAGGGTTGCAAATATTTGCATGGCATTTCCATTGTATTTAGTATTATCAAGAGATAATTTAAAGTATGCAGGAGGATGTAGATCAGTTCTGTGCAAAGAGTGTTTAGTTTTATATAAGGAGCTTGAGCATCCAGTCTCCCATGGATACCAAAGGAACAACTATATATCTCCACTTCTACTTTTGTCAACAAGTTTCTCTGTAACATGGTGTCCTACTTTTATGTGACTGCTTTTCTCTTTGTGAGAAAAACAATTTTTTAAAAAAATGAAATCATTGTTTTATTAGCTAAAAACAAAACAAAAAAAAATGCCCACTGTTTTAAAAGTACAGATTTATAGATTATAGTTCCCATGGTAACCCCTTGACCTAGAAATCAATTCTACTTCATCTTAAATGCCAAAATTTTATATTGCTGATCTTTTAATGATAATCCAGATGGCTCTGGACTCAAAAAATTTATGAGAAATGAACTTCATTTTATGTCCTTTTGTGGTAATAGAGTAACTGTAGAAAAAAAAGCATAGAAGTCTTTCTATATGGCTCTATTCATTTTAAGACTTTTTCTCCTCCTCCTTCTTCTTCTTCTTCTTCTTCTTCTTCTTCTTCTTCTTCTTCTTCTTCTTCTTCTTCTCTTCCTTTTCCCCCTCTTCCTTCTCCTTGCTTCCAATGCTCGCTTGCTTTTAATATCACCAGCAAACCTCTTATCAGACCCTTTGTTTTCTATTCCAACCTCAAGAAACTGATAAGCCTTTGTTTAACCTTCTTGACAACTGGGAAACCTAAAAGGCTGTTCTCCCTGGACCTGGATCTAGGGAGTCAGTTCTCTATAACCTGGGAGATCTAAATGCAAAGCCTATGCAAGGGGGTTTCCTTTACCTGTTCCTCCAAGGAGTCAGGAAATACATAACTCTCTCCAGGGTACTAGGAATACTCCATGTACATTCTATTTTCCCCCAAAGCAGTGATAAAATTCAAAACACAGAGAGGGATTTTCTGCTATCACCCAGCTCTTTCTCTACCACTCCTCAGAATTGGCAGTCCTACATCAAGAAGCACAAGTTAAGAATTGGTTTAGGGTTTGTGAGTTTGTAAGAGGGGGTAGATGGAATTCAGGACACTTATTGGAGGCTCTGTGATATGAGGGGCTACTGGATAGCAATAGTGACAGTCTTACATCCCTAGCACCAGATCACAGACAGATTCAATGTCAAAACCCTTCCAACCCTGCTCCCTTCCTGCTCTTAATATCTCCATTGGCCCATATCATCTCTTCTCTGCTGACAGCATGGACTGGATGATCCTTTCATAACCTCCAACTATGAGAAGCTGAAGCAGGAAGATGGAGAGTTCATGGTCAAGTTGGGCTACATCATGAGACTCTGCTTCAAAAAGAAAATACACAAAATATGCTAATATGTGAGAACGTATTTCTGCAAGGCTGACATTAAATCTGCTATCAGTTATTTTTTTTAAGAAATAAAGTATCTGCAAACATTGCTACTCCCTATTAACTTGCCCCGTATCCAGCTAGGCATTTCTATACAGTGCCATGGTGAGCAAAAAACTTTGAGTCTCACTCCATTTTATAGAATAAATCACAATGAAGTTGATGAGATTATCAAATTTACTAATGAACACAAAACTTTAGCATGTTAATAACTTCTAGGGAAAAATAGTATAAACAGTTTAGCTTTTGCAAAGATGATAAGCGTGTTCCATGTATGCTAAGGATGGTTAGAATATTCTCCACATCATCTATGGTGTCTTAAACCAGTGGTTCTCAACTTGTAGGTTGATCCCTTTGGGGTCTCCTAAGACCACTGGAAATCTCAGATATTTACATTGTGATTCACAACCATAGCAAAATTAGTAATAAAGTAGCAATGAAAATGTTTGGGGGTCACCATAGCATGAGGAACTGTGCTAAAGGGTTGCAGCCTTAGGAAGGTTGAGAACCACTGTCTTAGACAGACATGGTAACCTAGATCCAAAATATTTATCTGGTTCAAAATTCACAAACTAAAGTCCATAAGTCAAATTCCCTCCATTTGTTTTTAATGACTAAATTTCACAAAATATACTAATTTACCTATCTTTAGCCACTTTCCTGTAGGTGTGAGGTGTAGGAGATGGCACTCTAGGCTGTACACAAGCCATGTAAATATTCTACCACTGAGATACATCCCTGGCCTTAGTAGGTGTTTTTAAGCTACAGCAATAGAATAGAGACAAGTGACTGTGGCTCAAAGAACCTAAGTTATCCATTCTACACCCTTTTTTACACTGCTATCCTGCTCCAATCCACAATCATGCCAAGGAGAACTGGCATGGAGACACCTCTTAAGCAGGAGCATCTTTTCCAGAGGCCCATTGCAAAGTGAAAACATACAGCCTCTTCTTCCAGCTGTTGAAGGAATTTCAAGAAAATAGACACAACTTACCATACCAAGCATGGAATCCCATGTGAATGACAGACAGTAGGCGTGACATGCCATGAAGGCACTCCTGCCTTTATGTTCTCTAAAGTTTTCTCTTTGTAACACTATTTTTATTTTCATTCCAAAGTAGTTTTGAAGTCAAATATAGAACAGCAAAAGGAAAGTGTTAACAAAGTTTCATCACGTAACAATATGACATAAATAAAGTTTGGAGTTGCCTATTGTCTTAGTTACTGTCTATTACTGTAACTAAGCACCATGATGAAATCAATTTACAGGAAAAAAAGAGCATTTTATTTAGTTTATGGTTTTGAAGAATTAGAGTTTATAAAAGAAACAACTTAGAGCTCACATCTTGATCCACAATCAAGAGTCAGAGAGGGTAGGATAGGGTTGGGGGAGAGAGAGGGAGGGAAGGAGGGAGGGAGGGAGGGAGAGAGAGAGAGAGAGAGAGAGAGAGAGAGAGAGAGAGAGAGACCACAAGCACACTGGGAATCAATCATAGAACTCTTTGAACTCTAAAAGCCTGTTCCTAGTGACACAAAAATTCAACAAGGCCACGCCTCCTAAGCCTTCCCAAACAGTTCCATAAACTAGGGACCAGAAACTCATATATTTTAGCTTAGGGACCATTTTCATCCAAGTTCCATATTCCACTCAGTAGCCTCCATAGGCTTATGGCCATAATAAAATGCAAAATTTATTTAGCTTAATTTCAAAAGCTATATTCTTTAACAATCTTGTCGGTCCTGACATGAGTTCTAATTTCCATTCCACCTTCACCTTTCAGTCACATACATAGGTGGGTGGGATAAACAGGCCCCAGGCCCTAGAGAGATTTACATGCTAATAAGGTACCTGAAGGCCAGAGGATGGAGCCAATTAAGAATTCCTCCCCAGCCCCTCCCCCCTCTTCCCCTCTCTGTTTAACTCAGGTCTGCCCTGGGTTTTGGGAGGAGAATCCAGATCCATCCACCATCTGCCATGCCAATAAACCGGTTTTGGAAACCCAAGGACTTCCTTGTGTGTTGGGGCTGCACCTTGAGGAACTGTGGAGAGGCCTTTAGTGAACAGCTGGGCCTAACTTCCAGCTGGAGGAACCCAGGGTGTTCTCAGCCAACTACACAGTGTGGCATGAGAGACCCTGTGGTTCCCCAGCCATATTATTTTCCTACACAATCTCGACACAGTTTAAAAGTCCATGTATCAAAGTCTTTCCTGAGAATCAATGTACTTTCTTAATTGTAGCCCCTTGTAAAATCATAAAATGAGTTACATACTTCCAACTTACAATGGGAACAGAATATATGTTACTTTCCCAAAAGGAAGGAATTAGGGCAACTAGAGGAAATACTGGACCAAAGCAAGACTAAAACCCAGCTAGACAAACTGCAAATCCTGTGATTCTAAGTCTGACATCAGAGTTGTAGCTGGGTAACATTTTTCCTACTGAGACAGGGTGTGCATACAGCATCATTTGCATCTTTTAAAATGCAAAAGAAATGTGTGTTTTCGATGTCAGAAAAGGATTCAACTTCACACTGTATGGACTGTCTCTGAAATCAGGGTGGGTGAATGTAATTCAATCTGTAGGCAACAGGAAGTGAGAACTCTGGTTTCATGGTATCTTTTGGCATTTCTAGTGCCTTTCTCTTGCCTCTTCGCTCCAAATAGAGTTTAATCTGCCATCTTGGGAACTCTGGCCATTCATATACACATATCTTTATGGTTTAAGCAGGTTAATTGATGCCTGATACAAAAATAGTAGGTTCACAAATTTGTGATTTCTTGAACTTCAGGATCAGTGCTAACATCAGCTGGTACTCAGGTGACCTCAGAATTGGATGTCCCTAACCACCATGAAAGATGACATAGAAACCTAGTTTTGTTCTAGAAGTAAATGTGGACTACCCATGTGTTTTTCTCCATGTGAGCAATCCTATATCACATGATGAGTCTCTACTTTCCGGGGAAAGATTCATTTGTCATCACAGTCCTGCTGTGGTCAGGGAGCCTAATGTGCACCAGGACTACACGCAGATTCCCTGGCAGACTGCCCCTGTGAACAAAAGCAGAAATTCACCGAAGGGACAGGGAAGTTAGATTCATGACCCTAAAAAGGGGAAGATTAAACCAAGATGTGCCGAGAGCAGAGTGACACTGCTCAAGTGGAAAGAAAGGTCAGGTGTCCTGGAGGTCAGAGAGACCCAAGGGATGGAAGGAGGGGAAATAGGCACCAGCGTTTAGATTCTAGCTTCATCACTGTGCGTTACTGTACATTACTGAAGCAAGTTAGCTGAGTTAGCTATGCTTCATTTTGTTCATCCATAAGAACATTATGAATAGTATCTATCTCACCAGGCTGCCGTGTGGATTTAACCAGCTAATACATGTAAATAGTTTAGAATGTTACCCAGCACATTGGATCACTGGTGTGTCAACAGTGATTATCAATGTTTGCTGCACAGCCTTCATTAATAACAACATCAATATTGAAGCTAGAATCCAAACCCTGGCATAAGACGTGTAAGTGACTGTGCTGGATTGCTCAATGCATTAGTTTACCAGGGTGATACAGCAAATTGCATAGATGGGGAGGCTTATACAGCGAAATCTTTTACATGAGAAGCTACATATCAAGTGTTGCAGGGGTGGTTTCTCCTGAGGTCCCTCTCCTTGGCTTGAAGCTGGATCTTCTGTCTGAGTTCATATAGTCTTCCTTCTGTAAGAAATGTCAATATTTCTTAGAAGGCTACCAGTCACACTGGTAAGAGCCTATCCTAATAGCCCCTTCTGAGCTTCACAGTCTCTCTGCTGACCCTGTCTCTGATTGCAGTCACCTTCTGAGCTACTGAAGATTAAGACATGTAAAGTCAAGAAGGCTAGGGTCATACACGTAACAATCAATTTCATAAGCCAGAATCGCATTGCATTTATCCAAATGGCTCTAAATTGGCCAAACATAGGTACCAGTTTCAAACATGGAGACAGAAAGGCAGTAGCCTTGGCCCTCTGGAAGTCACTGAAGTTTTTGAAAGCAGCAGACTCCAAATGACAGAAGGACCTAATTTATTTACCCTGGCTCTCCTCTGCTGCTTAGCCCTTATTCTACACTGGTGACTACCAGAAATGAGGCTTCCCCTCAGCAATCATCACGTACTCGAGAGCCACAGGTTTTCCCCTTACCTCCACATTTATGTGTCTGGACATGCCTGGTTTCTTGGATGACTAGCTAGGAAGGCCTCTGGTCTGTCCCCCCAACTTCCCCTCATTTCCCACAACTGTGCAATCTAGTTAGGAAGTACATATGTTGTCCTGTAACTCCCAGAGTCCCTGCTCATGTGACTGAACCCTGAGTAACACAGAAAGAAGAAGAGGGGCCTTCTAAACATGAGAGCTATGAGAGAGTTTGAAACTCTGCTGATATTCTCAAGTCTGGGCTCACTCAAAAGCCCACTGATTCATTGTTCCTCTTTCCATTTTGTTCTGATCCCAATATGTTTCACAAATGGCTGCCACGTAAAGGTTCCCTGCATCATATTCACATCATCAAGTGGTGGTCAAATGAGGTCCCATAGATGGTAGATAGGCAGGGTCACTGGTTCAGAATAAAGAACAAAGCTCTTAGAGGGTGCTTTCCAGGGAAAAAAGTGAAACAGATGTACCCAAAGTGTGAGAAAGGTTAAGAGTGGGTCACTGGTGGACCCTTTAAAAAGTAACTAATGTTAGTACATACAAAAGCCAGATGTGTGTGAATGTTTCTACATTAAATTAGAAATTATACAAGATATGTAATCAAATTAGTCCTATATTCAGAAGTGAAGAGTGTTCAGACTGTGGTGAGTGCATACACCAAGACTACTCATCTGACATGAGATTGTGGGGAGAGTGTATGAAGAGATGAGAAAGAAAGAGGTATTACAGACAGTAGAGGCTGTTGGACCTATGGAGGGTTTGCTGAGATGGCCCAAGGGGCAACTCCTTTGAGAGGACAAACTGTCCTCTCAAAGACAGTCTGTGAGATGAACAGTAACTGGGCAAGAGAAGATTTTGAAGAGATATGAGAACATGATTATATAATTGGGGACTTATTTGGGGAATATGAGAGCCAACAAAGAGGAAGACATGAAAAAGAACCTTGTGAGGAAAAGGAAATTAATGAGAGCTCAAGTGGAAGATCTGAGTTCTGGTGGGGGCTGGGTCATTTCACCACTATAGGGGGAAAGAAGAAGACAGAGCCCAACATAAGGAGATTGTGTGTGTGTGTGTGTGTGTGTGTGTGTGTGTGTGTGTGTGTTTGCATGTGTATGTGTGAGTATGTGTATCTGTGTATGTGATGTATACGTATTTGTGTATGTGTGTATGTGTGTGTATGTGTGTGTTTGCTTGTGTATGTGTGTGTGTGTGTGTGTATGTGTGTGTCTGTGTATATGTGCATGTTTGTGTGTGTTTGTGTATTTGTGTGTATGCGTGTATGTGTGTGTCTGTGTGTATGTGCATGTATGTGTGTGTCTGTGTGTGTTTGTCTGTGTGTGTGCATGTGTATGTGTGTTTGTATGAGTATGTGTATACGTGTGAATATGTGTGTATGTGATGTGTATGTATGTGTACATGTGTGGTGTGCCTGTGTGTATATGTGTACGTATATAGTTGTATGTGAATGTGTATTTATGTTTGTATATGTATGTGTGTATGTGTAAATATGTATGTGTATGTTTATGTGTGCATATGTATATTTGTGTGAATGTATATATGTATACGTGTGTGTGTGTGTGTGTGTGTGTGTGTGTGTGTGTGTGTTTATGTGTTTGTGTGTGTATAAGGTTGAGATGGGGACACTTCTCCTTTCCCTTCACCTCTGCATACTTAAATATAAAGTCTCAAGATACTTTCCTAGAGCTGTGTCTCCACCCCTGACATTTTGGGAGGTAAGAGAATGAGTAGAGAGACCCAAGTCAGAGAGGAAGAGATTCTAAACCAAGAGAGGGAGAGAGGAGCCATTCTGTTGGAGTCACACAGCTAATTAGGGACTGAAATCAAACTGGCTCCTAGCCTAGTACTCTTTCACTACCAAATTACCATGTAATATTGAACAGATGGGAGTGATTAAGGCTTAGGGCCATTATGAAGGCTAGCATAACCTGCGATGCATGCAATAAGGAACGGAGTAGAACCCCAGCAGAGAGATCTGAGCCTCACTTTGCAAGAAGGGATAATTTTGCCCACTGTGAGCCATGATTAGGTTTGAGTGGACTGAAGTAAACTGTAAACTTTTTAAAGTCGCTGCTTCATTGCAATCCAACCCAGCCAGGCTGGAGAAACCCTGGCTGCCATGGGTGGCACTCAAGACACAGGAAGGGAGAAATGCCAGGCAGTAATATCCAGAATATGACCTGAAATCCACTCTCAAAGTCACACGGAGCCTCTGTAAATCTTTGCTCCAATCCATTCAGAGGCATGTATTAGACACGCTGAAAGTTTAGAGACTACTTAAAAATAACATTTGTCACTCCACCTCCACACATGTGGGGGCCTCACAATTGTAACTTCAATGACAAGAGGCTCTTCCCCAAAATAGTCTTCCCTTAGACAGCTCCTTCATGACATCATGCAGCTTAAAAATCTTTTTCCTTCTGTATTTGCATTTCCAAAATATCTTGGAACTTGGTATTTATTTTGATTGACATTTTTTATTCACGCTGTGGGTTTCAATTCCCCCTTCTCTTTACAAATGATGTAGAATTGTGAGTGCTGGCTATCTTAGTCATCTTTTTATTGCTTTAGCACCATGACCAAGACAACTCTTAGGAAAGAAAGCATTTAATTGAGGTCTGGCTTACAGTTTCAGGGGTTTAGTCCATTATTGTTCATGGTGGGAAGCATGGTAGCATGCAGGAAGGCACTGGAGCAGTTGTTGAGAACTACATCTTAATCTGTAACCTCAAAGCTCATCCCCAGTGGCACATCTTTCTCCAATAAGAGCACATCTACATCAGCAAGGCCATACCTTTTAATCCTTCTAATCTTTTCAAATAGTGCTAATCCCTGGTGAGTAAGCACTCATATACATGAGGCTGTGGAGGTTATACTTATTCAAACCACCATACTGGCCTTGATCAATCAAGTTGGCATTGTTCTTACATGAATTTGGGAGTAGGACAATGTGTTAATTTGTTAATGGCCACATTGACAAGTTCTCAGATTATGCTAACTCATGTTCCCCTTTGTAATTAAAATCCTTCTGTCAGACACTCAGTGTTCCTAATCAATACTGGCTTAATGTCTTACCAATCATCTACATTGCCCTAAGACTGAGCCCTCATGATCAGTGCTCAGAACTTTACCTACTGTTCTTTGTTTCTTGTTGCCAGGACAGAGATCCTGAGCCAGAAGAGACCTAGAAAAATTCTGTCAAATAAATTTGCCAGATTCCAACCAGGCATCAGAGGGTATCTCCCAGTTGCCAGTATCCACTTCTATCTGATTGCTACTGTTTTACTACATTCCCATAATTATACCTCTGACTTGATAAATACAATTGTGTCTTCAGATCTCAGGCTCACCTCACAGAAAGGCCAGGAATGTTCATAGGCAAATAATGCAATGGACACCAAACAGAGGCCCACCCTTATTTACTCAGGCTTGGGATGTAATTTCTTGCTGAGAATAAAATAGATTATAACTGCAGATCCTTCTCTGACCAGTGCCCATTTCTTTCCTTGTTATTTTGTACATTTCTCATTATAGTTATAAGCAATTTGAATTTCTATTACCTGCTTATTATATGTCTTTCCCATTAAATGTAACATTTATAAGGACAGAAACCATATCTATTTTGTTCTCCAAGTGCTGAGAACAATTCCTTACACATCGTAGACAGGCTACTTGTACAATAATCCAAAAAACATACTCTTATTCTTCCCATCCAAGCTATTTGTCCTGGGTTTCATCCATTCAAGATCCTGATGATAAACCATCAATTAGAAATTCCTTCTTCCTGCGTCTTCTCCGTGAGAGGAAAGTGCTCATCTTAAAACCAATAATTGATTGACTTCATTCCCCCCACCCCCTAGCTGGAGCTCCATCTGTTCTTCATTTCTGTGTCATCTTTTACAGAAAACTTCAGTAACATGTGTGCCTGGGGCAACTATGTGGTTCAGTGGCAGGCTGCTTGCCTAGTATGTGTTCAGTACCTATAAACCCCGTGTTCGATCCCCATTACTGCCACCAAAAACAAAGTTGTGTCTATACTTGTCCTTTGCAATTTTCCAAAGTATTTCCTTGTTTCTCTAATCAGGGCTTTGTCTCAGCCGTTTTAATGAAATTGCTCATACTGAGATCACCAAGAGCTTCTAATTTACAACAGTGTACACAGCTTACACAATCTGACCCTGTTATCTTTCTCCATTTATCTGTAATTGGTGTGTGTGTGTGTGTGTGTGTGTGTGTGTGTGTGTGTGCACGCGCGCGCGCTTATGTGTCAGGGTGTGTATGGAGGGTGCGCATGTCACATGTCAGGGCCAGAGATCAATCTTGGATGCCACCTTATTATTTTTTTAATACAAGATCTCCCAAGTGGCTCAGAACTGGCTGAATTGGACTATATTGCATTCTCAGCTCTGAGATTATAAGCATATGCCACTATGCCTGGCTTTTTTAATGCAAGTACCAAGGACTAAACCTGGGTCCTCATGCTTGCACAGGACATATTTTACTGCTTGCTCTGCCTTTTCAGCCCTCCTATCGCTGTTCTTACCCGTCCTTGCTCTCACCACCTTCTCATCTTGTTCTGCCTCAATCATGCTGGGTCGGGCGCCCCAGCTCTGCTCCTGCTATTCTGGCCCTGGTCCTCTCCCCATGGATATCCATGTGGCTTCAGCACTTCCCTTATTAAGTTACCTTTTCCAAATGAGACATTCTTTAACCACTCAATGTCAAACATACCCATCTCTTCTTCTGGCACTTTGATTTTTCCTCTCCTCTGAGTTTTTTCCATAGCTTTTATTACCATCTCCTTTATTGCTGCTCGTCATTACTGTTCTCTTTCCCACATTATAGTCTGAGCCCCATTAGGAAAGTAAGTTTGTCTCTTTTATTCATTATCTTATCTGCACTGCCTAAAACATATCTAGTACATGGCAAGTAATTAAAGATGTTTCTTGAGACAATGGAAAAGCCATTTCACATCAACATGTTAGTGATTTCTAACACAGCAATGGAAATAGTCTAAATTCAATTTATTCTCCAGTTGTCTAACCTGAGAGACTAACTCCAATAGAGAGCAGCAGTGAGTATTGTTGTAGGGACATACTTTGGAAATGGTTAGGCCTTGAGGTACCCCTCCAATCATACTATGTTAATGACTGCTGTATGAAAATAACTTGGGCCACAATATCACCATGAGTCACAAAACTGAAATGGCTCCTAAGTAACGAATGCTATTGTTGTCTATATCAATGATAATATGCTTTAATGGATATCACATTCCTATTGTCTCTGGTTTAGCTAGATAACTTTGGAAGTATTAGATTCACCTTTGGGATTTATCTTTGAGGAGAAATATTGTTCCAAGAAAATCAGCCCAGATAGTGAGCCAGCTAATTATGGTCTTCATCGAGGTTGTAAAGAGAGCAATGGTTTTCACTGATTATATTTCATTTGAGGACAAAGCCTGAAAGTGTGCACCTCCCATGCCTTTCTGCCTATAGCAAATATTATTAATCAATCACAATTCTCTTGAACATGAAGTGAACATGGAGACTGGATAACCTCCATTTCATTGGCCCCAACGTTCTATGGCTGTTCTCGTTGACTGGGCAAGGTAGAAAGGGCCTTTGGAAATGGGTTGATGAAAAATATTCTGCAAAGCAAAGCCGTTTACCTTCAAATTGCCGTTATCTTGCTGGAGACAATAACAGGGAATTGGGTTGAAAGAGAATGAGAGGAGCACAAAGAGATAGGTGATTGCTTCTCTGCTATTATAGCAATAGTAATAAAATCTTTTAAAAAAAATCTTTTGGACACTCTCATCTGCCAGTTATCTTTATTCTTTTCTGTCCTCACGTGTTTTAACCTCATGCCCTAATCGGTTTGGTGAGGAGCCAATTAACTCTGTTTAAAACATGGAAGAGACAGCAGCTGCCAGAAGCTTGGCTCGCTGTGTTCCAAGACGCAGTAATTCTTTCCCTAATGACATAGTAGAGACTCTGTCGCCACAGTTAAGAGCAGGCTCGAGACAATTACTATATTTAAGTCCTGCTCTGCAGGTTATCATATCCACATCTGCAAGCTATTCTCTTTGTAAAGCATTTGGAGTTATTTGCCACAGAAAACTCATTGGAAAAGGCCAGCGACTGCTTAAGGAGACATTAACAGACAGTCCACGTGGCTAACCCAAGACAGACATGCAACTTTCTTCTCTGCTACTTCAGTCCAACCCCCACCCCCAACCTCTGCCACCCCTGCTCTTCTTATCAAAACAGAAAATCTGTGCTTGGAGTTGTTTGTAAAGGAGAACTGCCACCCACCCACTGGCCTATGCATAACAGAGACCAACACAAGAAACTGGTCAGGAAACCCCAAGAAAGATCCCCCAACATTTACAAAAGGAAGAAATGAAAAGAACATTTGTAAAAAACAAACAAACAAACAAAACAACAGGCTAGTACCCTCTGAATACTGAGATACCAGCATTCACGGCCTGGACCAAGTAGCCATTGCTCTGGCTTTGCTTCCCTTGTTCATACCATGGGGACAGTCTATACTTAATACTTCTGTCCTAGGAGGACTGGAATTATTAGACTGAAAAATAGATGTGAAAACAGTTTGAAAAGGGATTTGAGCACTGTCCCAGCATCTGTATTACTGTGATGAACATTATTCTTATGACCCTGTGATTATAATCACTTATAACATTTTATATGGCAATGCTATTCCTAAAATCCAGATATAATCCAGGCCAGTGACTCTCCAGTATGGAAATTCCAGTCTCCCTTCCTAATTTCAGGACTTTCTGATTCACCCAGAATCTGTAGCCTTGGAGCTTGTTCACTCTTCCAGTTGTTCCCTAGAAACCGAGTAGTTCAATGTGTCAGTCATGCAGGACAGGTACATAGACCCTGTAAAAGGAAAATCATGCTTCTAAGCACTGAACAGTGAGACAGCTGCTCTGAGCTACACTGCGCTACCCACTTCACCATGCCCATCTCATCTCTCCCAGCGAGTAGGCTTAACTGAATCTGTCCTGACACAAGATAGCTCTATTTGTTATAGACTGGTTATTCTGATAGATTCTTTTTTTAATTTTTTAACCCTGTTGTAATGCAAGTCTTTATTTCTCCATTTGCTTTCATTGTCAAATGTTTAATTTTATTCCCAAGGCACATTTTTAAAAAGAGGGGTGGGCTGGAGAGATGGCTCAGCAGTTAGGAGAAACACTGATTGCTCTTCCGGAGGTCCTGAGTCCAATTCCCAGCAATCACATGGGGGCTTACAACCATCTATAATGGGATCTGATGCTCTCTTCTGATGTGTCTGAAGACAGCTATAGTCTATCCATATACATAAAAAAATAAATAAATCTTTTTTTAAGAAGTAAAGAAAGAACATTAGACTTTACCAAAAAAAAGAAAACCAAAAACCAAAATAACAACAAAACAAAACAAACAAACAAACAAAACCCAAACTACAAACCCCATGATCTAACAGTTCCTTAAGACAGAACAAGGGACTTAGATACATAGATAGAAAAGTACCTGATAATGAGGGTGGAGCCACTGTTGAGGTAATGTTTGTAGATGCCATTATACAGTACAGCATCATCGTGTAGTGAGCTTGTGGTCCCCAAATCTGTGACAGGGTAACTGTACTTAGACTTCCCAGAATTCTGAATAAGATAAATTGTTCTAGAACATGATTTGCTGGATGCTCCTTAGATAGAATTCTATGATAATTGGTCACTATTAAGCTCTTCACATTCCATAGTCATTACAGTTAATAAATATTTTTAAGTGCCAAATAAAACAGAGGAGAAACACATCTTCGAATAATTGAATAACTAACTAATAACAAAATACAGACAGCCTTATCTTCATTCATTTCGGTGAACTGAATTTTCACTCTGCAGAACCAAATAGAATATACAATTCTGGTCTATTGCATTGAATTTATCATATGAATATATAGTGTACAAACTATGATCGATTGAGAGAGAAAAAAATTTGGCCCAGCCAGTAGGCAAATAAATTTACCACATCTAATGTGAGTGCCAGTCTAAATCTACTTATTTCCAATGTTGGGCAGGGTTGATTTATAAATGTACATGATGAAGCAGGTTTGTGACCCAGATACCTTTTTGCTCTTACATTGGTTGCTTGATGTCGCGAAGAAATCACAGAACATTAACCCTGAGAAGATAACCATTTACAAGTTCCAAGATGAGGGGAATGCATAGGCAAGGCCTCTGTCCACAGCTGTCAGTCAACAAGAGCCTTGATTCTCGTTGCTTTTGTTCTCCTTTCAAATACCTCACTCATCTCTAGTCAGGATCTTAAAACTCACAGGAATCCTATGACAGTCAGTCCACAGGTACAAAGAAACCCATGAAGGCAGTGATGAAAACTCCAATCCTGACGGATGCTATGCTTCTGCGGTCCCATGGGAAATGCCTATTCCTTAGTCTTATGGTTGGGTTAATTAAGTTACCCTCTCCAAATGAGATCTGGGTGGTAGTTGAGCACGACTTTTGTAAATGACAAATAATGAGCAATGGCGAGTGTGTGTGTGTGTGTGTGTGTGTGTGTGTGTGTGTGTGTGACACTAATAATTAAAGAAGAGGCCATGACATAGAGAGGAAGTAGAGGTCAAAGGAGTTGGATAGGGAAAAGGGAAAGGGGAAGAGAGATGCTGTACAATACTCCTCTACAGAATTCTCCAAAATATAAAAAGATCAAGTTAAGAAGAGAGAGAATTATTTCAGACTGTTGGAACTTTTGGGGGCTAGCAGTTCTTCCTTTCTTGATATAGCTTCGTATGTCCTTAATTGTTAACTTACCCTCATTCAGAAGCACACCCACAAGGTAAGTAAGTGAATAGCTTGCTAACACACACAGACCCATGCATGCTTCCACACACACAACATATGTACACAGGAAACTCAAGGAAATCCAAAGAATGTGGAAATGAAAATGATAATATCCTCCCCATGTGAAATATGAGATTTGACATGTTGTATGTAGAATGGGCTAAAAACTATTATTGAGATGATGGGGCTTTTTGTTTGTTTGTTTGTTTGTTTGTTTGTTACTGTTGTTGTTTGTTGTTGTTTTATACTGGGGCTTGAACCCAGGACCTTGCTAAGCAAGCAGTCTACCACTGAGGTACATCCCAGCCCTGAAATGATCACTTCTTAAGGGGAATGTCTTTGGGAGTATTTAGCTTAACTATGCATCCCTTCATTTGTTTGAAGGATGCTGGTTTCTTTGCAAAGAAGAGAATAGTGAGCCAAGAGAGCTTTGGACACACTGACAAAGACTAAAATTGTCTAAGAATTATCGATGAGTGTTATCTTAACACATGCTTTTAAATCTACCCAATCAACTGTGGCTTTGGGGGTTTTGGGGGGTGGGTTGTTTGTTTGTTTGTTTGTTTTTTCTGTCTTTAGGAATTAGGGTATGAAGTTTCCACAATTCACAGTGAATTCACCTTCTGGAGAGGCTATTCTTGAATGCATCACTCAATCTCAGTTACTCACAAGACAGAGGTCATTGAAAACTGGTTGGTGGCTATGATGTTTAAGGTTCTGCATCTTGAGCTCTGCAAAGCTTGTGCAAATCCTTAACATGAGTCTGTTATGTTTCCTAAAATTTATGTGTACACTCTTAGGCACATGTATGTGTATGAGTTAAACATGGCTGAGTTGCACATAACGTATCATTATAAATACTTGGCTTCGGCGTACGGAAAATTAGATTGGGATACGGTATGCCGAGAAATTCTATAATGTAAGAACTTTTAAATGATTACATAGTTCTGTGATGCGTGTAATAATATGGCATCTGTGTAATTTTGAAACCACAGTAGTGAGGTATGATTGGAGCTGGGTAGTTCCCTTCTTTCACAGGGAATGCTAGATCTAGCTGAAGCTGAGTGTGACTTCCACCATTTTTGTTAGGCTCCCAAAAGACTAGGCAGGTTAGACTCCGGTTCAACAGTTTCTCCTGAAGGCAGACCTGTAAGCAACAGATTGTTCTGGCTTTGTTGCTGCTGCTGCTGCTGCTGTTTTGTTTTGTTTTGTTTTGTTTTGTTTTGTTTTGTTTTGTTTTGTCTTGTTTTGTTTTGCTTTGCTTTTTTCAGACAGGGTCTCTCTATGCAGCTCTGGCTGTCCTGGAACTCACTATGTAAACCAGGCTGGCCTCGAACTCTGAGATCTGCTTGCCTCTGCCTCTCCAATGATGGGATTAAAGGTGTACACCACCACTCCTGGCACTCTAGATTATTTTAAAAACACTCTCTTTCTCCCTGTCCCTTGCAGAAGCATGAGGGGATTCTTCTCTGATGGTTACCATATGCAGGCCAGGTTCCTGTGGGCCCCTGCTGGGTGACTCCCTTGGTGGTTTAGACTTAGGCATTGGTCCTCACCAGTCTGCAGTAGTTATAACAACTCTGCTTAGGCAGCTGTTCCAGGAAAGATTTCTGCTCCAGTATCTACCTGTTTATCCAGTTTTGAAGACAGCAATTTACCTCTGACTCCTCTTCTACATATCTAAGAGTTGTTGATTTTTTTCAAGTTGTTCAATGGTTTTGTTCAGTATGGATTGATTGCTTCTGAGCTCTGTACATGTATAACCAGAAACCAGAATATTTTTATGTCATTACACCCCCCCACACACACACACACATACGTCTGTCTGTGTGTGTGTGTGTGTGTGTGTGTGTGTGTCTATGTATTCATATAGACATATAGACATATGTGCAGGTTCATATGTATGCCCCTAATTGGGTCACTTATATTATACCCAAATGTTCATTTTGGAAGAGAAATCAGAAGAGTATAAGAGCCAGAGGTGCTGAGTGACCCAGCAGGGCAGTTACACATATGAACTCATAGTAGTTGTGACCGTAAGTGCAAGACATATGCAACCTCAGACCAGAGAAAATCTAATCATGGAGAAAAGAAATCGGCACAAAGTCTTGTCACTTGCTGAGTAGCTATGGGTAGTTGATAGCTGCCAGGAAGGACAGTCAGTTATCTTCAAGTGTGTGGCTCTGGGTAGGCTGAGCATAGTTCAGTGGAAGGCCACACATCTACAAATCTATAGGCAGCCCAAATTGGACTTTTACCACACTCCCTTTCTTCCTTTTAAAGATGTAAAATCCTCTTTAAAATTGGGTAGGTAGGGAATGGGAGGATTTGGGGAGGAGATATACCATTCAATAAAATTCTCAACAGAGAGAGAGAGAGAGAGAGAGAGAGAGTGAGAGAGAGAGAGATATGGGGGTGCCTAAAATGGTTAAATTACTTACCCAAAGTCACCATGCACAGGTGTGATAGTGAAACACTGCAGTCCAGATCTCTTGCCCTGTTCTCTTTCTATTGAACCTTTCCACCTTGGATGTTCAAGTGTCCTACTAGTCTAATTTGACATGCTTGAAAGCCGAAGATATACAAATGAGGTTTCATATGATTTGTACACTGCATCAGAAGATACCTTCTCCTGTCAAAACCTCACCCCAGATTCACCAAAAGAGGAGAGTTTTGTTTTGTTTTTCCCGTTTCTCCTGAAGTGCAGGCTCTACCTCACTCCAGACACAGGCTGTGAGCACTGTTTTTAGCTCATAGTCTTTTCAGAAAGTCAGCTTCAGTGTGCCGGGTTTGTCTTACAGGCCCCCTCAGTCTCCTGCAGCTCTGTGCCCATGGCCTTTTGTTCTGTGATGGACGTGATGGAGAGGATTCCAAGTTCTTCCCCTCTTATTGCCACAGGTACACTAACAAAACCCTCATCCCATGGGCTTCAAGGTCATCTGAGGTGATGAACCTACTTCCTTCCCCAGCATCTCAACTCAAGAGTCAAACTTTGTAATCATCTTCCAAAAGTGAGAAGCAGGGGCAATAATTCGATGGCAAGTTAGATTCAGGAATGACAGCAGAAAGCGAACAAGATATTTTTTTATAGAAAAATTGTGTCAGCTTGGGGCGTGGCTAACAGACAATGGGATTGCTCAAGATCCTTTCAACGGGTCCAATTCAGGACACAGAAATTTAATAATGAAGCTGATGTTGCAAGGCCGTGGAAAGATATCCCACACTGTTTAAATCAGGTGCCTTGACTCCAGCACTGGATGTTTCTAACACCGCTTGTCAACCCCTAAAAGCCAATGCTGCTAACAACCGTGGGATGAGTCACCAGCCCAGGCCTGTAGTAGAATGCCGTGCACAGGCTACATTGACCTAATTGAGCTGAAATTCAGATGCTGCCTGTTGATCCTTAAGCAAGTACATTGCTGGCCCTTCTGAGTTGACCTTCAGTTAACAAAGATACACATTTGGACTAACATGCCTTTGTTTCTTTAAGTTCACTTAAGCGTTAGCATTTTAAAAGTTGGCTGTGAACAATGGCCATTTAGTGGCTTCTGATCAGCTGCATGACCCAAGGGCTAGTTTCTGAAACCCTCTTCTGTGTCATTCATTCTTTCTCTCCTTTCAAGCAGACTCAGCTTGCCTAGACCCCGAGGGGCTCTTTGGGTTGAAAGCCTGCAGGTGGATGGAAGAAGGGAGGGAGATAGGAATACATTTGTCGGTAAGTGTCATCTCTTTTAATACAGAGTAAGATGTTTGAAAAATCAAAGTCTACAGGGAACAAAAGAATCTTCTCAGAGATATTTTATACTTAACCAGTTTCTAAGCATCAATAATGATGCACTATGTCTGTCCTCATGAAAATGTTAAAATCTATCACATCCTAAATATTAACTTTTAAAAAGACACTCTGACATAGAAGTGATTCATTATTCAGAGTTGTTGGAATTGAGTGTCTATTTTTCATCTTGGTTTTCCACTTTTCATTTTTTTTCTTTAATAAAATTTGAATATCTGTATAAACACTACAAACTCCAAACTTTAAGTCAAAATATATGTATGTATATGTTTTTTCAAATATCATTCCCCACGCAAATGCTATAAAACATAGCCTGTCCTATTGATCACTGATTAACTTTCCCTGGGGTGTTTAGCATAACCTTGGAACAGGGATTACTGCCTTCTTAAATTGGGGTTCTAGTAGAACCAGCTAACTCTGAAAGCCAGATCCAGCAACTTTTTGACCAGAAAATGTTTTGGTCACATAGTCAATGTATTGACATCTGGCTAGTATTTGAGAAACTGGGAACCTGCCACATTCCTGTTCTGAGTTCAGAAATAAAACCGAAGTGACAAAAGTCTCACTGTACCCACTACCCACATGCAGAAATGAAAACATCTACCAGTTGCCTATACATCTACTCAGGCTTCCAGTATTGTTCCGCACAAGGACACACACTGGCAAACATTTAACAGAGAGTAGTCAAATAGACCGTGTCTGTTGTCTCCAACGATGTTGAGGTCCTGTCTGTTTTCATTCATCTTAGTCCCCACAGTCTAGGTTTCTATTCATCTTCTTTACCAACTGTGTACAGGTACTAATTAGCTTCAATTTATGGTCACCATTAAGCTGAGAGTCAAGTTCCATTTCTTTTGTCCTTTTTAAACATCTCATCAGTAGTTAAGCAGCTGACTATGGTAGCACACACCAATCGGCCCATTGTACAGCTTTGCATTTGAGAACATTTTGGGCTACATAGTGAGATCTTGACTCAGAACTAGTTAAATAAATGAATAACAACAACAACAAAAGCTTGGGAGGTGGAGAGATGGTTCAGTTTATAAAGTGCTTACACACAAACAGCTCTGCGTTTGGAGTCCCCAGAACACATCTAAAAAGGTATGATAGCATATACCTAATATCACAGCACTGAGAAAGTAGAGACAAGATTGAGCTCTTGGGATGGCTGGCCAGCCTGTTTAGCTGAATAGATGAGTTTCGTGTTTCAGTGATCTTGTGTCAAAGTTAAGATATAAATTGAGAGAGGAAAGCATTCCATACTGACCTCAGGCCTCTATGTACATGTCCACATAAAGGTACATGCACCCACATAGACACACATATGCAAAGAAAGGCCCAACTTAAAATGTTTGAAGTCCTAAACCTCTTGTTGTCACTTTACCCAGGTTATACATCAAACATGCCTTTGGATAACTAACATGGCATTGGCAAATGCCCCTCGAGTCTCTGCGGTGTCTGTCCTTTGGCTTGGCTTTGGTAGGTCTGATTGCCAGCCTCCCGAGGTTCATCTAAGGTTTCAGCTACACAACAGGAAGAAAGGAAGCACAAGGCTGTGGTGTAGCTCAGTGACTGAACACTCACAGGCATGTCAAGACCCTAGGCTCCATCGCTAGCACCACACACAAAAAAAGACAAATTGAATAATGGACTGAGAATGTGTGGCCTGGCGCGTGTTGGTCCATACACACTTCCATTTGAGAGCGCCTCCTTCAAGAGACAGATCAACTAGTTAGTTTCCAAACATGATTTAACAAAACCAAATATTTGGATTTTAAGAAAACAAATGCTAAACTTTTGACTCAACATGGTCTTGAAAGCCAGGGTAACAAGCCATGACACCTGATAAGGGAACGCGATTTCTGTTCATGGTAGGAGACTCAAAGCACTGGCTGCCTGAACTGCTTACAAAATGACTTGCAATCTAAATGGAGAAGCCATCACTTTTTTTTTTTTAATATAGTTACAGATCCACAGTCATTTAGTTGCCAGTACTTAGTTAACCACACAGATGGGTCTATGACAACCTCTCATGGGTGTAACTTAAGACACAACAGATGACTGGACCAGCAGATTCATCAAACTCCTCCAAACTGCAAATTAAAAAGGAACAAATCAAACACCACATTTTCCTCACAGATGTTAAGCTAAACTAATGTGGACTTGCGCCTATGATTATGACATTACAAGAGATTTATCGTCATCAAAGTCAATCAAAACACACCAAAAGAAAACTGATGAAAAACTCAAGCAAGGCCATACAGTAATTTTTTTTAAAATCTCACAGCTGAAGACCTCATTAATTTCAGCCATAGATGTGTTTCCTTCAACTGAAGAGGACTGGAGTTAGAGAGCATAGCTCTGGTGAGGACCTGAGGTATGTTCTGACTGCACGGTATTCGTTGAGTTCATTTCCAGCATCTGTGGTGGAGATTTTTAATTAAAAAAAAAAAGTTTTGCATTTGGTCAAGCCTTTGGAACTTTTTAACTATGGGAAAGAAATACAGTCCCTTAATTCCAGAATATTCTAAGCAAATTAATACTATTCATGTGTCTTCTCTTTAAATACTGTATTGAGTACAAATTGTCTCCACATAGAAGTTTCTCCTAGATTTATCTGTGAGACTTCCAGGAAAAAGTGAGTGTCAGAGAGGATAAGTCTCCCTAAAGACACATTATCAAACATCATGTCCCTTCATTCCTCCCTGTCTTCTAATGCTAATGTGACAGAACCGTGCCAAGTGATGGCAGCTCAGCCAATGAGCTGACCCAGGCCAGGTGTCCCTTGTTCCCCTCCAGTGTTTGTGCAGCACCCCATCCACATATTTCCCAATATCAGCTCTGCTGAGATACTCCCTCAGATGGAGCCACAGAGCGGCCCTGGCTCTGAGCTATAACTTCCAGCTCCCGCCAGCCTGTCTCCACTCAAAGCATTCATTTAGCAGGGAAGCATAGCAAAATTTATAGCCTGGGCTTTTATCGTGCAGGGGTTTTAGCACCATGAGGAACCTTATACTCGTGCCTAAAAGCCGTTAAGAAAGCAAGCCCCGAATTTGTTTGAACCAATAGGGAAGAGTAGTAGCAAGGCTGCAAGTAAATCTGGAACTCAACAGCTTGACACTCTGCAGACTCCTGACGTTACGTTTAACATCTGAAGATGCCACAGGTTAAAGGAAAGGAATGTAGCAACGATTCGGTTGGCTAGCCCTCTCAAAGCTGACCACCTGACTCCAAGCTGCAGAAACTACTTACTGGAAAGAGAGAACCAACTCCCTTAAACCCCTCTGTACTTACACCATGGGTTGTGCATGTCCACACACATGCACACAGTGAATGAGTAATATATAAATAAATAAATATACATATACATACACACACACATACACACACACACACATATATATATATTATATTATATTATATTATATTATATTATATATATAACATATATATATATATATGTTACAGTGTATGTTTGAAGTTTATAACATGTCATATGGGATCTATATGGAGGACAAAATGGCTGCTTCAGTGGACTAGATTAGTATAGCATTTTCTGTAGTTGCCTCCTCAGAGGAGAATGTCTACTATCTACTAATTTGACAAGTATCTCTCATACAAAATTATTTTATGAAATTAGTCCTTGTTTAGTCCTTGTATTGTGTATATTAGACACCTAGCCTATTCATTGCGCTTCTCTGGAATTGTGCATAATTTGACTTATACTTCTCTACCCTCAAAGTTGACACTGATAATTATCTTAATTCTCGCTGTACAGCTGAGCTTTTTCTTTGTTTCATTCCATATATAGTCAAAATCATTAATTTTTTTCAGTTCTACGTGTGGTTTAGTTCACTTTGGCATGGTATCCTGCAAGTAGTCTATCCACGTTATGCAAATAGCAACACCTCTTTCTTTTTAAGGCTAAATTACATTCCATTGCACACAAGCACAAATATACCATATTATCTTTATCTAACAGTCCATGGGGGGAGGGGATTTTCTCTGTGTCTTTGATATATTGTGCAGCATGCTGTGAGCATAGGAACCCAGGAATACAGGTGTCTTTATGAGGAGGCAATTTTATCTCCATTGGCGTTACACCCAAAATAGGGACTGTGGGCTCATGGGGTAGCTGTCTTTTTTGTTTGTTTAGTAACCTCTGTGATGCTTTCTGAATAGCTGGACCAACTGCCATTCCTAGCAGCATACTATGGCTTACCATCCTCCGTATCCAGGCAAAACATACCTCTTTTCTCTACAGAAATAGCCATCCTATGAGGAGATGTTGTGATTTGAGCTGGCTCTCACCAGTGATCAGAGGTGTTAAGTATCTTTTCCATATATTGTTGGTGATTTTGAGATTTTGATAGCCTGTTCAGAGAAATATCTGTTCAAGACTTTACCTGTATTACTATAGTATTTATTTTTCTGCTATTGAGTTGTATAACTGCTTTATCAAATGTGTAGTTTGCAATTATTTTTGGAAACACTTTTAGACTGTTAATATCTCCTCTCTTTCTCTCTCTCTCTCTCTCTCTCTCTCTCTCTCTCTCTCTCTCTCTCTCACACACACACACACACACACACACACACACACACACACACACCCCAGGTTCTGGCAGTTGCTACTCTCTGACACACTTCCTATATACAATGTACACATGCTTAGTTTGCCTTAAGGACGTATAAGCCTCATGAAGAACTGCCTGCATTGCTTCCTGTGTTCCCTATGTTGATAAATTATGAAAGTGGCTAAGTGTTCATTCACAAAGTATTTACTGAGTACCCACTGCATGCCAGGCCCCTGCTGGATATCTTAAAGATACAGCACTGACTCAAAGAGACAAAGATTCATTTTTCTAACTTTCCTTTCCGTACCATGCATCCTTTACCTCTTGGTAGGGGCCATTTGCAGTAGAAGCCACGTGATACAAGGCCAGTTATTTTAAACAAAAAATTTTAGCCGGGCCATTTCCACAGAGAGTTGATCACAGGATATCAAAAACTGGCAAACAGCAATGCTCAGTCAGGGTTTCTTTCTGCACTATGGCAACTCTGGCACCCAGAGCACGGCTTGGCAGAGAATGGCTATTCAGAGAATGCCATGGAGCATTTACCATCACCAAACTTGATTGCCTTAGATCTTGTCTTCACTGCTAATGGGTATCCATCCTAGATTCCCAGGCCCCTCCTAACCTACACATCAGTCCATCATTCATCTGTTCTTGAGGACTAGTTTTATCCAGTCAGTTTATACCTAAAGAATAATACCGATTGGCTATACTATTTATTCATATAGACTAAACCAGAGCTTCTTAAGCTGTGGATCAATGACCTTAGATAGGGTCATAAAACCAAATTCGGGGACCACAAGAAGCTGACAACAGGAAACGTTCTAAAAGCACAAAGAAATCTAACTCAAAATAACTTCTATGTGGTTCTTCCGCATCTCTGGCAGCACTCACATGTGCTGTGGCCTACAGCTTCACTGCAGTGTTGGCTCTGAACAGAGCATCGTGCACTCACCCCCCCCCACGCCATCCAACAGTGGTGAAAGCTACCTGAAACACCCCAAATTGCCATGTGTTAGGAACACAGTGGTGTTCCTGTACATATGAAGCGGCTGGCCATTCTAACAGAAAAATGATAGTTTAGTATTTTCAAAAGACTCTTAATATTTTCCTATCATCACTCCTCAGCTTATCACTGTCAAATTGATTGTATTGTATGAGAATGTTTGCCTTTGAAAATTGCTGCTTGAGTTCCCAGCATGAATTGCATAGAACGTCATTGGATGAGTTTTAAATTGAGATTAGGACAGAATTTCCAGGAATTTCTGAAATGGTTCTGAACTTCTGCAGTCCCTACCATATAGTTATATGAAGTAACATTTGCAGCATTGGTAGTCATAACAATCATAAAATCATAAAATAACAATCAATTCTGGAAAATGCTAATATGCTGAACAATTCAGCCAATTTAATTCCTTGTGTAAAATAAACAAGAACATTCATCTCATTGGCATGCAAATTTACTTTTGTTGTTGTTAATAAACGGCCAATTTATATGTATACATTGAAAAATTAAGATAAATTTTATACTTCATTATCAATAGCTGTCTTATTTGTATGCTCATTTTTTGTAGACTTATGTATTCAAGTCTGTGTACTATTTATTGGTCAAAAGGGGTTTGTTGTGGATTTGACTTAATGCTTATATTATGTTAACTGGGTTCCCAAAAAGTTACATGAGAATCCCACAGGTAAGACGCTGCAGGTCTCTGCCCCCAGTTGGTTCTAATTGGTAAATAAAGTTGCTGCCAGCCAATAAGACAGAGGTGGGACTTTAGATTTCCTGGGCAAGAGAACCCAGGGAGAAGAACCGCCATGCCAGGGAAGCAGAAGGATCAGGCTTGAGAGCTGCAGAACAGAGAGACTGCCAACATGTAAGAGTCAGGGATCGTGGCTTAGGAGGGATGCAGGTCTGGGTAGGGGGCAGCCCGAATGGTATATATATTTTAGTAAGTAATAATTCAGGAAAATCAGAGGGGAGAATGTGCTAGTAACATGGAAATCGAAGTGACCCAACCATTGAGCTGTATTAAATATAAGGCTGTGTGTCATGGTTTGTATATGCTCCACACAGAGAGTAACACTATTAGAAGGTATGGGTCGGTTGGAGTGGGTGTGGCCTTGTAGGATCCTCCTCCTAGCAGCCTGGAAGCAGTATTCTCCTAGCAGCCTTCAAATGAAGATGTAGAACTCTCAGCTCCTCCTGTATCATACCTGCCTGGATGCTGCCATGCTTCATGCCTTGATGATAATGGACTGAACCTCTGAACCTGCAAGCCAGCCCCAATTAAATGTTATCCTTATAAGAGTTGCCTTGGTCATGGTGTCTGTTCACAGCAGTAAACCCTAACTAAGACACTGTGTGTGTGTGTGTGTGTGTGTGTGTGTGTGTGTGTGTGTGTGTGTGCGCGTGCGCGCAAGAATGTGTGTGATGTGTGTCTTTCATTAGAGGATCCAGAGCATTGGGGCAGAAGAGATTAGAGAGGATTATTGAACTACCACTACAGGAGTCATAGCAGAAAACACTTATGAAGACCTGGAGTAAAGCACCACTTTCACTGAGATTTAAAGCCACAGTGTCAAGCAGTGGCAGCTTTAGCAAATCTCCCCTGTCTATATCTCCATCCTTCAGCATACCATGAAAACAACATGGGTTATCCATCAGACCGAAGGACTTTCAGATCCATGTGTCCTCAAGCTGAAGCCTGGGCCAATCTCATATGACATCATGGATGAGAGGTATCACAGCAAACCTTTTCTATGACAAGCCAGAATGGACATGTTTCCAACCATTTTCACTCCATCTTTGTAGTATGAACATATATATATGTTCCTGGCTGGGTTCTAGTAGCTACTGACAAAAGCAGTCATCGGGTCAGGTTTTGTCTTTGAACCATTGTTTTTTGGTAGTCCCTGTTCCTGACCCAAGGATATGTAAAATAATCTCAAGCCCCACTCTGGTTCAATAAAATCAACTACAGCCCTGTTGTCTAGAATGCGCATATCTGTCTGTGGGTCATCTTTTATAAAAGAAAAGGTAGCAGTCAAACATGGTTGTTGACCTTGTTATCCCAGTACTCAGAAGCCTAAAGCAGTGGGTCTTCAGTCGGAGGCCAGTCTGGGCTACGCAGGTAACCCTGTGTCATAAGGGGAAAAACATAATGACTGCTTTGTTATTCAGTGTGCACCAAAGTCCAAGCTGTTGAAGTTCTGCCTTCCTGATCACAGTGCACATCCAAGGAAGTGTTGACCAGAGATTTCAAGTTTCAGTGTTAGGATACTCTACAGTCAGGTAGGACATCAAGGGTCTGGGAAAAAAAAAAAAAGGCATACAGGACTCCAGCCTATTTACATAAGAGCCACCAATTACAGGGAAATTCTGCTTCTATTACTCTGGATGAAAAGCCCAGATGTCAGATGCATCTGCTTTGGATTCTGGAGTAGGGTCAGTAGGATGGAGATGCAAACTTCTCTGGAAGCTGCAGACCAAGAGTTTTTCATTTAGACCATAGTGCTTGAAGCCATATTTTACTGTCTTGTTCAATACCCCTAACAAGTCAGGCTACAGGAAAGCTAATAGCCCCCTGACAGCTGGCCCTAGAGGAGAAATTTTATCATTGTGAGTTATAACATGCTGCCTTGTGGGGTAGCCAGTAAAAGAAAATCACAGGGAAATAGGACTCTAAAAAGAAAAAGGAATAGGAAAAATGCAAGACGAAAAACCAACTAGAAGGTGCAATTGCTGCTGAAATCACCTATAATACGTTAGTTACAGCATCTAGTCATCAGCTTCTGTCAATGCCTTCTGATTGCCTGACTTTTAGGGAAAGGCCAACAATTCTTACGATGGGGTGCATTCTTCCCAGGCTCTGATATTTTATCTATTCAATAAAAGCAGGGCTTTGTTTTTTATTTTATTTTTCTCCTAAAAGTTGGAGAGAACTGCGGTGCCTGTAACAGCCACTTTTCTGTAACCAAGTTAGATTTGGAAGAGCAGGGCATGCCCCGGGGTCTGTCAACTTGCTTGACGTCAACCATTCTTTTAAACCTATGAGAGGCATTTACTCCTGCATACTATTGGCCAGAAATCAGTGTTCTTCTCATATCTGCATTTAATCTTGAGCCTGGATCTGATGAGAACAGCTATGTAGAAGACAGGTAAGCAGAGATGTCTGGTAAAGTCTAAGGGAAGCTGCTTCTCCATACAGGAAAACTTTGGCCAAGAAAGTTATATAAATGTGTCAAGGTCACACAGCACACTGAAAGACAGATATGGACTCGAGGCCCAAGTTTACCCACATATCTCTTTGCCTCAGTATACAGTTGGCCTTTGGTACATACAAGGTAAGGTCTCCTTCCACCATAGCTGTGGCCTCCTAATCAAAACATTCACAGTGTTTCACAGGACAGTGAAGGTGAGCAAGAAAGACTCAGGAAACTCATTAGCTTACAAGATTCCCCAAGACTGAGTAAGCAGTAGTCAACATCTGGGAGATTACAGAGCTACCCACGTGCTAAGTAAAAACTCTTAGAAGCCATGGTTGATGCTGGCTCAAAGCTGGATGGGGGGGAGGGGTTGTAATAATTTCTTTGTTCTGTCATGGTGCCCTAAGCAGTAAAGTCTCACCATGGATTTAACCTATAGGGATTGCTGGGCCTTCAGGAACTTTCTCAAAATATAAGAGGCCAGTTTAGATTACAGAAACTCAAATTAATTTTTAAGTGCTTGATGTTGATATTCAATAATTTAATGGATTTATTCTATATTTAATTCAAAGACATGATTTACTCAGAAACTTCCAAGTTTCTTAAAGTCCACCCTCGTTGACTATCTTCTGTGCACTCTGAACACAATCGCGAAGAGACATGGTCAGAAACAAATTTCACAAATGTCTGTCTCCTTAGTCCAACTGTAAAGCACGCACAGGGGGAAACTGGCTGACAGAGAGAGGTACCTATGAACCCTGACCTCAGGAACAGTGACCTTCCTGGGGAGGTGTCAAACTTCCCTTTATGGAATCCATTGATCCTCAGATTTTCCTCAGGATAAGGTCAGAGACAGCAAATGTCATGAGGAAACACATTTTTTCCAATGTTTTCCCAATCCATCTCACAGGGTAACCGTCCCCATAAAATAGATTTCTGTCTGAACTCCTCAGAGAGCAGTGCCCGGTGTCTGAACTTTGAGAAAAGTGGCCCCACAACCAAAAGCTTTCCTAAGTGTGACTTACTTTTCCAGTAAAACATTTCCAGGTCTGGCTGTGATCTCATGGCTCATTAAATGGTTAAATAACAGCTCAAACTGGAAAGTTACATATGTGAGAATTTCTCAACTTAATGTACAAACTTTCAGTATATTTGTCCTGCCCACCCTGACTCTCAAATGCTTCTTCTGAGATGTTCTCTACGGCAAAAGAAGCATTTTGACCTTCAACAAGGACTCGAATCTTGATGGCAGGAAAGCAAACCCCCAGCCCTTTGCTGAGAAGAGCTTGACTGACACAGCTTGCTGGAAGGGTTTACTCTACACTAGGAGTAGAAAGTATTAGCAAATACTGAAAATAATTTGCTGTATGTGAACCTTAATAAAAAAGACAGCCTAATATTGACACAGCTTCTTCCTCTCACAGGACGGCAAACATGCTCTCCCTTTCTGAGGCAACCTTGGCCCCATTACTCACCTCCTTCCTTCCTGGAGGGAGTTCTCACCCAGTCACATGGGTGGCCTCCTCAGTCACATCCCCAAAAGGAGACCTATCCATTTCTTCTCTTGGTGGGAGCCAGTGATTTCTCAACTTCTGATTCCTCCTTCTTCCACAAATGATACACAAAAATGGTGAACACTTGAGAATTCATTCGGGTCTGACTAGACCTCAGAAAACTGACTTTCAGATTCTCCAAGGGACAACCCAGGAACCCCCCAAGACCATATGAATACTCCATGGCTCCCTCTGAGGTCCTTCCTCTTAAATAATGAGAACTGGAAACTCCATTGCCCTGGTTGGGTCCTACTCAAGTCCCTCCCCTTTACATGAAATATAGAATGCTCTCTTTCCTGCTGCATAATCTCTGCTTGCAGAATGGAGGCCAGAAGTCATTCTCTCAGTTTACCTCGCCACTCTCAGCCTCTTTAGTTTATTTTACACTACTTCTTATATTTACTTGATACTCTTTCCTACTGTTTTCAGGCTCCATGCCAAGAATTTGATGGCCACTAATATATCAGCTCATGCCCTCCTGGTTTCTTCAATTGGTAATGCCCAGCTTTAAATTTATCCTTTAAAAACTGCTCTGTGTATTCTGATGCTAGTAAACTTTTAGTGTCTGATTTCTTGAATGAACAGGAGTCTCCCTTTATCATTCAAGGGTAAACTGTAAGATCCCCAGTGGAAGGTTGATGAGGCAGAATACAAAACTTGAATATACTGTGTGTCTTCTTCATATCTTGGGCATTACCGCATTCTAGGAGAGTTAATCACACTGTTTATATGTGGTGCCAGGAGTCTCATTTCTACCAGTGATCTTACACTTTGAGGTAATTAGTAAGCAAAATTTCAGTTACACCAAAGCACTGTGGTAATACAACACGTCACTGATGCACAAGGGCTAAGTGACCAGGCAGAATATACAGTGAGTTTATGCTGAACAAAGCAGGGAGCACAACATGAGTTCTCATCACACTGCAGAAGGGTGTAGTGTATTAAATTTCTGAGCTTTTATGGAATTCCATACCTAAAATTTGCATTGTGCAATTAGCAATTAGTAACTAAATCCACAGACAGTGATATCAAGGACAAGGAGGACAACTGCACCCCAGTGTGGCATTGTGGATGGGTCTCCTCATGCCCCTCACTCCATCGTCACATTCACCTAAGTGTCCTCTCCACAGGCAGTTTGTCAAGGTGGTTTTAAGTAGCTTTTCCATTGTGTGAAGATGGGATGCTGGCCAGGCGATGTTCTGTACTTTAAAAAGTCCCGACAATGTCAAAATTACTGTGTGTCCTCAACACATCTCAGCTTCCAGTACTACCTGTTTCCCCAGACCTATTTAGAAGAAAGAATTCCAGGAAATAAGTAGATCTATGTCATTAATACTAGGTTCTCATAGTTTAGCTATGAGCATCTTCTAAAGGAAAAAGTGAACAAGATAATGTATGTCACTATGGGGAGGGACTGGGACTTGAGAACAAAAGCTTCCCAAAATTTTTCAGTTCCTTTTCTCTGCTTTTCCATATTCCTGCTTGTGTTGAGATGTGAGCTCTCAGCTTCTCAGCTTTCTGTTTCTGTTGCCATGGCCATGTCTGCTGCTTGCACCACAATACCCTGCCATGATGGCTTCTTTTCTCTTCGGTACCATAAAACAAAATACATTTTTTCTTCTTCTTCTTCTTCTTCTTCTTCTTCTTCTTCTTCTTCTTCTTCTTCTTCTTCTTCTTCTTCTTCCTCCTCCTCCTCCTCCTCCTTCTCCTCCCTTCTTCCTCCTCCCTTCCTCCTCCTCCCTTCCTCCTCCTCCCTTCCTCCTCCTCCTCCTTTTCTCCTCCTCTCTTCCTCCTCCTCCCTTCCTCCTCCTCCTCCTTCTTCTTCTTTCTTCTTCATCTCCTCCTCCTCTTCTTCTCTTTCTTCTTCTTCCTCTTATATAAGTTGTCTTGGTCCTGATATTTATCACAACAATCAAAAGTAACTAATACACAGCCCAAATTATTATCTGTGGTAAATAATCTAAATTATTTAATTGAAATGTGATTTAAAAGCTCATAAGAATGAATTGAGTACACGTGCAGGTGCACACGTTCACACACATACACACATACACACATGTACACACACACAAATGCCATCATTGTATCAAATAAAAGGAATGGACGTATTCTTTAGACTTAGCCATTCAAAAGTTGGTAGAACCTTGACATAAGGTGATCAAACCTAGATGTAAACTGGTTGAGAAGTAACTTAGAAAAAAAGACAGTGAATGTAGAAGATATCTAGCAGCTGAGCTGTGGGAGAACCAGACTGGATCCTTAGGCACCTGAAGTTTGAGGAAAGATGTGTCTTATTATCCAATAGAAGGGTTCAGAACAGAAAAGGAGAGTGCTAAGACAAGGAGGACCCCATAGCTCTGTAGGTCTTACTGTCTTAGGCTTCTAGGACTGAAGGGAGCCATAATTTCAACTAGAAGGTCAGAATGCCATGGTTGTGGTTTTTGTTGGTGGTAGTATGTTTGCTTTGATGGAAAGGGTAGTGAGGATTCAACAGAGTTCACAAATGGCCCCTTCACCACTTAGAAATAGAACAGTAGCAATTGAGGGGGGCTTCTGAAGTTCATAGAGAAGAATGAAGGATGCGGAAGGGTTGAGATTAAAGAAGGAACTGACCAGGTACCATAGTTTAATCTATACCGTGCCCTGTGCCTCTGGTGATATTTCTACAATACAGAACAAGCATGAGTCTTTTTTGGCTTCCAGCCTTCCACTGGTTGAAATTCCTCCATAAACCAGCTCCTGCATGGTCTCCAGCTTATTAACACAGCCAGAGGCCCCTTCCAGCACCACCCCAACCCAGGCACTAGCATCATCCTTAGCCAAATGTGCCACAGGCAGACTTGTGTCAGGAACTATTTTGTTCTCATTTGTTTTGTCGCCGTGCTAGGGTTTGGATGTAGGGCTTTGCCATGCAGTAGGAGACAGCTTGGTCACTGAGCTACCACCTCATTGGAAAACTTCTCATCTCACTTCTCAGCCTGGGAACCACCATCTGTCTTCCAAAACCCAGCTCCTGCAAAATATAGCTACTGTAATACAGTATGACAGAGTCAGAGGGGAAGGCCAGTCAACTATCAAAGAACAGAAGTAAACAGAGCTTCATAATGATGGCCAGACCAATGAAGACTTGCTGTATACAAGCTCCCACCACTCCTACAAGGGCTTGCATAGGAAGGCCTAGGACAGCTGAGACAAGACCTTATCCAACAAAGCATCCTCAGGAGACTTTTGAACTGTGCTTTGTACCTGGTTTACAGTGTTAAAGTGTCCCTCTGTCGGAGAAGCCATTTCATAGCTCTTACTTTCCAAAATGTATGGACTTCTAATACAACTCCTCCCAACCACACCTACTGCAGATTTGGCTTCTCTCATCCTACTGTACTTCTGCCCATACAAATAATTGGTAAGCTGGTAAAAAAAGGAAATGCAAGGCTTAAATGTGTGTGTGTGCATGTATGTGTGTGTGTGTGTGTGTGTATACACATATATATAATATATATATACATATATATGTATATATATATCACATATATATACATACACATGTGTACATGTGTATATATACATATGTGTGTGTGTGTGTGTGTGTGTGTGTGTGTGTGTGTGTGTGTGTGTAAAAGATAACAAGATCAGCATTTCCTTTCAGAGTAATTCAATCCCTGAATATCATTGTTTGGGCTCAATCCTGCACGACTCTACTTTATGTATTTATTTGGGTTGCTAAACAGGAGAATCACTGTTATCTACTTAATTCAATACATGATTTTCCTGTGAACTGTTCTAATCTTGGTTTCTCCAGCAGATGGGCTGACACCTAAAATAAGACAAGCTTTGCACCTTCTCCGTGTCTGTTTGGATCCCCTTTTTATAGGAAGATGAATAAAGGGTAGAGGTTGAAATTCACACATTCGCTGTGATTGCTTGTTTCAGAAGTTTCCAGACTTGAAACATGCAGTTGTAAAATAGACAACTGAAGGGTTGCACCACACCACCCACGGCTGTCCATACCTTGACTACCAGGCCTTTTTTCAGTGATCCCAGGAACCCTGTATTAGCACACGCTCTCAGGATGGCTCTAGAAGCCATTTTGTTTTCTACAGAGACCTGTTAGACTTTTCTCCTATGACTATGATGATGCAGGTTGTGTCCATGTTCTCTTTTCTTTCCAAGACCACTTTTCCCCCTCAGCAGTGGGCAGCCTTTCTAACACGAACTCCCCCAACCCTTTCCCAAGTAGCAGTCCATTTGGAATGCTTCTAGGATGCAATGAAAACCCAAACATGTGATAGATTAACAACCAATAGCTGGGGGATGTGGGTGTGTTGACTGAAGTTATGGTTTTCTAACTGCAACTTCCGGTTTGACCTGAATTTCCAAGGAGAACTGGGAAGAGAGAGGGAGCTGCTGAGGCAGTCTTACTTCATGGTCCAGACAGTCTCTAGTTTTTTTTTTTTTTTTTTTCTAAAGAAGTGTTTAGTGCTTCTTAGAAGGTGGAAGAAAATACTCACAGGAGGAAATATGGAGACAAAGTGTGTAGCAGATACTGAAGGAAAGGCCATCCAGAGACTGCCCCACCTGGGGATCCATCCCATATACAGTCACCAAACCTGAATGCTGTCATGGATGCTGGGAAGCACTTGCTGACAGGAGCCTGATATGGCTGTCTCCTGAGAGGCTCCTCCAGAGCCTGACAAATACAGAGGCAGATGCTCGCAGCCACCCATTGGACTAAAACTAACAGCCATGCCATACTTTTAACTCTGAATCTTTTCTGAAGTTTTTCTCACCTCCTGCATTTTATTGGTACATCACTGCAAACTGTGCGTCTATCACCATGCATATTGACAGCTGTCAGTAGTGTCTTTTTGAGATACCTAGGATGTCACCAGCTGAAAAAGTCCTCAGGCCCAGTCTCAGACAAGCAAAACTAACAACAAAATCAAATCACAATGTTTCTAGTACATTCTGGGTGCTGCCATCCAGTGGATAGGATGCTCATCTCCTCTCTTGCTTTGGTAGTCTGACTTTTCACATCACAAGCATGTTCTGTTGACGGGTGTAGTTCTTGGAGTCCATAACTTTGCATGGTAGAAATAAGTAAAGGAGTACAATGAACATGGGAAAAAAAGGATGTATCAAGTATCTTAACATTGAGGCTGATAACTAAGCCGCTGGTTCCCTTACCCAGTAGTAAAGGCCACCTTGGAACCTTCTGATTCTCACTGTTGCACAGTCTCCTCTCATGCTCTCTAACCACAGCCAGTGTTCAGGCTCATCAGTCACTTCTCCGATGACATGTATCCTCCCAAAGATGGCCCGGGCCAATCTCATGGTCGCTCTTGACTTGGTATTCTGGGGGAAGATTTGACAAGATCTTTATTTCGAAACATGCTAATAAAAACTGAGTTGTGTATCTTTTGGGGGTTCCCCCCACATATGACCTTGCCATTTAGAAAGTAGCCCTATTTTCTTCAGGCGGAAGGTTGTGAGCATATGGAATCTGTTACAAGAGCAGTTGGTTTGGGCTGTTTCCGAGCCCTAAGCCAGCTCCCTGACCATGACAAAACATTCCCCACAATCTCATTGTGACTCATTTTTATTTTTAAATAACCTCTGGTGTGGAAGCTTGTCAAGACGTTTTTTTGAAAGGTTAAAGAAATTATGTCCACATGCTTAGTGACCTCCTCAGAGAATTCTGGTTGATTGGACACATTGTCCCCCACTGAAAATCACTGGCTATCTGTGCTGAATAACCCATGACTGTTCTGTAATTTTCAGACATGAACTTATTTAAGTCTTAATGTGTTCTTATCGCTGTGCTCGGTACTTATGAGACATAAAAAGAAGGGTGAAGGCATCATCGTTGGTACTAAACAGCGTAAAAGTCACGTCAGAGAGGGTGGAAAGGTCACAAGATCATTAGTGAATGCAAAGATGCGTATGTGTGGTGGTGACTACACAGCACAAAGGAGTTCAGGAAAACAAAATTATAAATGTTTTTTGGGGGAATGATGGGAAAATATTCCCACAGGAGAAAGGACTAGTTTAGCTCTTTAAAAGCTCAACTGGCTTCATAGGAGAAGAGAGAAGGGTTTCCCAAGGGGCTCTAGAAATCAAGAGGGCAAGAGCAAAATAAAGACTTGGAGTAGAGGTTGTCTGATTAGAGGCAGCACATGAAGGAATCAGATAGGTTAGCCTGCTAAACTAAGGAAAGCCTAAAATAGCCATCCCAAAAATGCTTAGGATGCATGTAAGGTAGTTATTTAAGTGCTTAATGTATATATAAGAACAGACTATCACAGGGTAGGTGAGGACATAGCACACTGGCAAATTGGTAAAGCATTGTCTGGTGTATGTGAGTCTCTGGGTCTGATTCTCAAATAAAGGCAAGGGTAGGTGCAGTGAAATGCAGAATGATCACAGAAATAAAAGGTCTCAAGAAAGAGAAATCGGAGATGCAGGATTGCAATGATAAAGGTAAGGTTTCTCTGGGTATGAAAATTTGTATTTGTCTTCTATAGCGCTTTGAAAGCAAAGCCCTATGTACCCAGCAGCATTAATGACAGAATTTTTCCTCTCACTGACTGGGAGGCTACATGCCCAGCTATAAGAAGAGTCGGCAAACAGCCATGCTATGTTCTTTCTGGAGGCTTCCTTGCTTCTTCTGGCCTCTGGCATTTGTCAGCAATCCTTGGCTGCCCAGGGTTGAGGCTGCTCCATGTTAATGTGAAGTGTTGTTCTGTTCTCCATGTTAATGTGAATGTAACGTCTGCTCCATGTTAATGTGAAGTGTTGTTGTCGATGATGTTGTTTTGTTTTTTGACTCTTGTCTGTGTTTCTGTCCTTTCCTCCTTTCATAAGGACAACAGCAGTGTCTTGAGCCAACGTAACGACTTCCATAAATTTACTCAGTAAAAATCTGTTCTTGAAGTCACTTTCTGATGCACGTGATCATGGATGGTGGGAGAATCTGTTGACTTTGGTGCAGAGGGTGAAATCCCCAGAGGCACAGCAGAGGGGCCTCTTCCTTCAGACCCAGGTGTTGTGGTAAAAATTATTCAGGGTTTCTACCCCACCTTGGATCATTCAGTTTCCAGATAAAAGACATAAGACCTTTATATTTGTAATAAGCATTAATAGCACTGGAGCTGAGCAGATATCAACCCTCTATGCTATTTTGTCTACTTCCCTGTCAATAACCCTGAGATATGACTTGCCATGTTCTGCCTGGGCCTCTCTTACTCCAACTGACTAGCCATCACGGACATATTCTCATGATCGGTCTACCCTATGGCATCTTCTCCTCTCTTCTCCATCCTGCACTTCCCTTACGATCTTTGTTCAGACCCCAAGCCTGGTAACTGAAGCTCTGCATACCTTTCTTCTGTCCAGCTATTAGCTGTAGTTATCTTTTTTGATCAGTCAGGGATAACTTGGGGGCAAGGTTACATAGCATCACTTGCTATACACGAGGATAAAGGTTGAAAGCTACATTAATTTGTGGATATAACAGTAAGTCATTAGTAATCAGTTTAATAATAGGTCAACCTAGCAGGTAAGTTCTCCCCCTAGGCCTATGCAACTGTCTAGTTGCAGGTTCTTGATCCAATAGTGGTACCAGGTATCGGTTCACCTTGTGGAGAGTGAGTTAAAGCCAGTGAGAACATGATTAAATACTCCCATGATTTTCATGCTACAACTGCAACCGTGGGCATGTCTTAGCAGGCCAGCCATTCTTGTAGCTTGCAGCATTCAGAACTGGATAAGATAGATGATCGCTTTCTCCTCTGATTAGCATGCATAGCACCTTCCAGAACTGTGAAAGCTAGCCAGTAAAAAGTGAAGATTACAGGTTAGTACTGGCTTAATATAGCTGTGCTCTGTGGCTCAAGTACATAGTGTCTTTGGCAGCAGGGTCAACTGTCAAGTTCTAAAAAGTAACAAGTAACATTGGCAGTAGCCTGCGATATTTGGAGGGCTATGAGCTATCATGGGAAAACAATTCCAGCAGAAGAATTGATTTGGAATTTTGCTGGGAATTGCGTTGAATCTGTAGGTTGCTTTTGGCAAGATGGCCATTTTTACTAAGTTAATCCTGCCAATCCAGGAGCATGGGAGATCTTTCCATCTTCTGAGATCTTCCTCGATTTCTTTCTTCAGAGACTTGAAGTTCTTGTCATACAGATCTTTCACTTGCTTGGTTAGATTCACTCCAAGATATTTTATATTATTTGTGACTATTGTGAAGGGTGTCATTTCCCTAATTTCTTTTTCAGTCTGTTTATCTTTTGAGTAGAGGAAGGCTACTGATTTGTTTGAGTTGATTTTATACCCAGCCACTTCACTGAAGTTGTTTATCAGGTTTAGGAGTTCTCTGGTGGAAGTTTCAGGGTCACTTAAGTATACTATCATATCATCTGCAAATAGTGAAATTTTGACTTCTTCTTTTCCTATTTGTATTCCTTTGACTTCCTTTTGTTGTCTAATTGCTCTGGCTAGAACTTCCAGTACTATATTGAATAGGTAAGGTGAGAGTGCACAGCCTTGTCTAGTCCCTGATCTTAGTGGGATTGCTTCAAGTTTCTCTCCATTTAGTTTGATGTTGGCTACTGGCTTGCTGTATATTGCTTTTACTATGTTTAGGTATGGACCTTGAATTTCTGCTCTTTCCAAGACTTTTAACATGAAGAGATGTTGGATTTTGTCAAATGCTTTCTCAGCATCTAGTGAGATGATCATGTGGTTTTTTTCTTTGAGTTTATTTATGTAGTTGATTACATTGATGAATTTTCGAATACTGAACCATCCCTGTATTCCTGGGATAAAGCCTACTTGATCATGATGGATGATTGCTTTGATGTGTTCTTGCATTGGGTTTGCAAGAATTTCATTGAGTATTTTTACATCGATATTCATAAGTGAGATTGGTCTGTAGTTCTTTTTCTTTGTTGGGTCTTTGTGAGGTTTAGGTATGAGTGTAATTGTAACTTCATAGAATAAATTGGGTATTGTTCCTTCTGTTTCTATTCTGTGGAATAGTTTGAAGAGAATTGGTGTTAGATCTTCCTTGAAGGTCTGATAGAATTCTGCACTAAAACCGTCTGGTCCCGGACTTTTTTTGGTGGGGAGATTTTTGATGACTGCTTCTATTTCTTTAGGGGTTATGGGACTGTTTAGATGGTTTATCTGCTCCTTGTTTAACTTTGGTACCTGTCTAGAAAATTTTCGATTTCATCCAGATTTTCCAATTTTGTTGAGTATAGGCCTTTGTAGTAGGATCTGATGATTTTTTTTTTAATTTCCTCAGTTTCTGTTGTTATGTCTCCCTTTTCAGATCTGATTTTATTAATTTGGATACTATCTCTGTGCCCTTTGATTAGTCTGGCTAAGGGTTTATCTATCTTGTTGATTTTCTCAAAGAACCAGCTCTTGGTCTTGTTGATATTTTGTATAGTTCTTTCTGTTTCTACTTGTTTGATTTCAGCCCTGAGTTTAATTATTTCCTGCCGTCTACTCCTCTTGGGTTATATTAGCTTCTTTTTGTTCTGACACTTTCAGGTGTGCTGTCAAGCTGTTAATGTATGCTCTGTCCAGTTTTGTTTGTTTGTTTTGTTTTGTTTTGTAAGCACTTAAAGCTATAAGTTTTCCTCTTAGTACTGCTTTCACAGAGTCCCACAAGTTTTGGTATGATGTGTCCTCCTTTTTATTAAATTCTAAAAAGTCTTTAATTTCTTTCTTTACTTCTTCTTTGACCAAGTCATCATTGAGATAGCATTGTTCAGTTCCCACGTATACGTGGGCTTTCCGTTGTTTTGTTGTTATTAAAGACCAGCCTTAATCCATGATGGTCTGATAAGTTACAAGGGATTATTTCACTCTTTTTGTATCTGTTGAGGCCTGTTTTGTGACCAATTATATGGTCTATTTTGGAGAGGGTACCATGAGGTGCTGAGAAAAAGGTATATTCTTTTGTTTTAGGATGAAATGTTCTATAAATATTCGTTAAATCCATTTGGTTCATAACTTCTGTTAGTTTCATTGTGTCTCGGTTTAGTTTTTGTTTGCATGATCTGTCCATTGCTGAGAGCAGGGTGTTGAAATCCCCCACTATTATTGTGTGAGATGCAATGTATGCTTTGAGCTTTAGTAAAGTTTCTTTTATGTATGTGAGTGCCCTCGCATTTGGGGCATAGATGTTCAGAATTGAGAGTTCTTCTTGGTACATTTTTCCTTTGATGAGTATGTAGTGTCCTTCCTTGTCTTTTTTGATTACTTCTGATTGAACCTCAATTTTATTTGATATTTGAATGGCTACTCCAGCTTGTTTCTTGGGACCATTAGCTTGGAAGATTGTTTTCTATCCTTTTACTCTGAGGTAGTGTCTGTCTTTGTCACAGAGGTGCATTTCCTGTATGCAGCAAAATTCTGGGTCCTGTTTATATATCCAGTTTGATAGTCTACGTCTTTTTATTGGAGAATTGAGTCCATTGATATTAAGAGATACTAAGGAAAAATGATTGTTGCTTCCTGTTATTTTTGTTATTAGAGGTAGAATTATGTTTGTGTAACTATCTTCTTTTGGGGTTGTGGAAGACTACTTTCTTGCTTTTTCTTGGTTGTAGTTTCCCTCCTTGTGTTGGAGTTTTCCATCTATTATCCTTTGAAGTGCTGGATTTGTGGGAAGATACTGTGTAAATTTGGTTTTGTAATGGAATATCTTGGTTTCTCCATCAATAGTGATGAGAGTTTTGCTGGGTATAGTAGACTGGGCTGGCATTTGTGATCTCTTGGGGTTTGTATAATATCAGTTCAGGATCTTCTGGCTTTTATAGTCTTTGGTGAGAAATTTGGTGTGATTCTTATAGGTCTGCCTTTATATGTTACTTTGACTTTTTCCCTTACTGCTTTTAGTATCTTCTCTTTGTTTTGTATATTTGATGTTTTGATTATTATGTGACAGGAGGTATTTCTTTTTTGGTCTAGTCTATTTGGGGTTCTGTAGGCTTCTTGTATATTTAAGGACATCTCTTTCTTTAGGTTAGGAAAGTTTTCCTCTATAATTTTGTTGAAGATATTTACTGGCCCTTTAAGTTGGGAATCTTCACCCTCATCTATACCTATTACCCTTAGGTTTGGTTTTCTCATTGTGTCCTGGATTTCCTGGATGTTTTGTGTTAGGAGTTTTTTGCATTTCGCATTTTCTTTGACCATTGTGTCTATGTTTTCCATGGTATGTTCTGCACATGAGATTCTCTCTTCTGTCTCTTGTGTTCTGTTGGTGATGTATTCTGACTATGACTTCTGATCTTTTTCCTAGGTTTTCTATCTCCAAGGTAGTCTCCCTTTGAGATTTCTTTATTGTTTCTACTTCCATTTTTAGATCCTAGACAGGTTATTTTTTTTTTTTGTAGAATTTTTCTTTTTTTTATGTGAAAATCTTTATTGAATATTTTACTTACATTTCAGGTGCCATCCCCTTTCCCCATTTCCCCTCCCTATAAAACCCCTATCCCACCCCCACTTCTCCTTTTTGCTTTTATACTATTTTTTAATGTTAATCAAAGGCTTTATAAGTTTAGTAATGCTCAATATCAATCAGAAGTGTAACCCAATACCCAACCTAGACATATCAACTATCTTTGATTGGAGGGGACATGCAAACATCCACCTCAGTGTCGCCCACCCCCTCTTGTCACCTAGCTCCTCCTCTCCTTCTCCTCCTCTCCTTACTCCTTATCTTCCTCTCCTTACTCCTCCCACCTTAGCTCCTCCTACATATCACCGTTCCTGCTAAAATAAAACTTTTTTCTTAGAATACAATTAGAGCATAACTATACCAACTTGTATCAGTAAGGTACAAGATAGACCTAATATCCAGTCCATCATTTTGTTAACTAAACAGAACCTCCTAACGAAAAGACTAATTCTGAACCTGGCTTTTTTTCTTGGCTTTAGAATGAATGTGAGCTGAAAACCATCCTCTCAAACCTTTTCTCTCAAAGTAATTAGCCAGGATTGGCTATGAGACTATAAGTCTTCAATTCCGTCAGAAATCCAGAATGACTGAGTTAACTGAAATTATAGGAAGCACCAAGTATAGCTTCTAAAACTTAGCCAAATTATAGAGACCACTGAACACCTGGACAGTCCCTATACTACAAAACATTGGAGCATCCAATCTTCAGCCTTCTGGGATCCTGGATGGTTTTGTGTAATTCCTTTACCTGTTTGGTTGTGTTTTCTTGCATTTCTTTAAGGGATTCTACCTGTTTGCCTGTGTTCTCCTCAAATTTTTGAGAGTGCTGTTTATGTCCTTTTTAAAGTCCTCTATCATCATCATGAGAAGTGATTTTAATTCTGAATCCTGCTTTTCCTGTGTGATGTGGTGTTCAGGACTTGCTATGGTGGGAGAACTGGGTTCTGGTGATGCCAAGTAACTTTTGTTTCTGTTGTTTACATTCTTACGCTTGCCTTTCACCATTTGGTTAGCTCTAGTGCTACCTGCACTCACTGGTTGTGACTGGAGCCTACCTTTCCTGTTATCATGGTTTTGTCAGAACTCCTCGAGGTCCGGATGTCTCTGTGATCCTGAACTCCAGCTGTTCTGTGTACAGTGGCTCCTCTAGGATATCTCGGGATATGGTGTCTCCACAGTAGTAGACCAGCTAGGTGTTTGCTGCTCTCAGTGTAGTCACTCCTCTAGGATGTCTCAGGATATGGTGTCTGCTGCTCTGAGTTCAGTGGCTCCTCTAGGATGCCTCAGGATATGGTGTCCCCTGCTCTGAGGTCAGTGGCCTCTCTAGAATGTCTCAGGACATGGTTTCGGCAGCTCTGAGGGCAGTGGCCTCTCTAGGATGTCTGCAGCTCTGAGGGCAGTGGCCTTTCTAGGATGCCTTTAAATGCAGTTTCCACAGGGGAGCAGAACAGCTGGGTGTCTGCTCCAGTCACCGGGATCTGGGTGAGGGGCAGAAGGGGAGTGGTATTCCGCAGGAGCAGAATCTGGATGCCAGGTGTGCTCTGGGGGCTCCCTACTGTCTGTTGTGCCTCTGGGGCATAGGGCGGTGTGCGGGTGCTCCTACCTGCAGCTCTGTGGGCCGTGGTCTCTCTAGGATGCCTGCAGCTCTGTGGGCCATGGCCTCTCTAGGATGCCTCCGGATGCAGTTTCCACAGGGGAGCAGATCAGCTGGGTGTCACCAGGTCACCAGGTGGCTCCAGTCACCAGGATCCAGGGGAGGGGCAGAAGCTAATTTAAATTTTTATTCTGGGTTGTTTTAAATCACCTTCATGAAACAAAAACCTTAAGGTGAATGTGGTGGCTCACATCTGCTATCCCAGCATTTAGGAAACTGAGGCAGGCAGATCAGGAGTTCAACACAAGCATGGGATAGTGAGACTGTGTGTGTATACACACACACACACACACACACACACACACACACACACACACACAAATCCAGAAAGATGGCTCAGCAGTTTAGAACACTGGCTGCTTTTCCAGAGGACCTAGGTTCAATTCCCAGCACCCACATGGCTGCTTACAATTGTCCATAATTACAGTTCCAGGGGATCCAACACCCTCACACAGACATGAATGCAGACAAAACAGCAATGCACATAAAATAAAATTAAATAAAAAATAAAAAAACAAACTAAACTCTGATGCCCTATTGACAGTTACTTGTGTATTTTAAAACTCTTTTGAAGTTAGGGGTCACTCCTGAGCAATGCCAAGCCTCCAAGATGCTGAGAGTGAGGGCATTTCTTCAGCTTGGTTCCTGTGCACCACACCCATGTCAGCCTAGTCGTGACCCTCAGTGGAGAAAAAAGTTAAAAAAAAAAAAAATTACTGGATAAAGGTGAAGTCAGTTTACCATGCAGACCCCAGTGACAGCCTTAGCCAGCTGGGAGACCTGAAACTAGAAGTTGTTCTTCCGTAGGGTTTCCTGCTTACTCAAAAGCCAACCCAGAAGCTGAATCATTCCTCTTTTCATAGGTCATGGCAGCTTTCCACAGTTGGAACAATGCCAGGAGGACGACAGTCACTTGTCAGCCCTACTGAGAGCTGGGCAGTAAGAGCATCCTTCAGGTAAGAGCATCTGAGCAGCACAGCAAAGCATCTCCCACCCTCCCCAGCACATCCCATTTCTTTGTTGTCCTTTCTATCAAGCAGATAAACTCCCCAAGGGTGCAGATTTGGATCTCTTTTGCTCAGTACTGTATTATCAGACCTACTGGTTTTGAATGCATAAGGTGAATGTTGAGGTAAATTTCAAATTCTTCTGTTTACTGAATCAATAACAAATAGGTATGCATTTCCTCCCTGCTGACCAAAGTCAGAAGCAGAAAGCAGAACGACCTCCACTGGGCTAGTTCTCAACCTGAAAAGACTCATGTTTCCATTGAAAACAGTTTGTTTTCAAACATTCTTGACTTATTTTAAACTTTGTGAAAAAAAAAAAAAAACCTGTAGGATAAATTTCTGTGTTTGTCAAAGAAAGCCTTCTCTCCTCTTTCAGAAGTTCTGTAATTTGCAGGGTGAAAGAATCCCCCTTCTTTCTCAGTTGTCACCAGAGACATTATTCTTTCCCTGGTCCTTCAATTTGGGTGTGAGGAGATGGGTCAGGGAAGGAGGAACTTGCCTGATAACTTGTTAAGCAGAGTAGATGAGAGCCAAGGCCTTTCACTTCATCTCAGCCAAGAAGTCCAAGGTCAGGCTTGCTTTGCCTTTCCCAGTCAGCCCCAGTAAATTACTGCCATTTTCCACAAATATTTTCATAACGTTCTGAGACATTCAGATAGCTGTCATTCTGGAGGTGGGACCCTCAGTTCTCCCGCAGTTGGCTGTCTGCTCACTACAACCACTGCCCACCCATTTCCTTCACAGTGCTTTTGATTGTGAAGTAGCAGGGACATCCTTGATATTAGTTCTTATTACCAGGACACAGTTTAAAACCACACAACACCATCCGGGTCAGTCTCATCTCTTTACCTGTGCTCTCTGTCAACCAGGTCCCAAATCCAGGTCTCCTCCTAAGCTCTAAAATAAAAAAACCCCATGGGCTATGCTCTTTGTTCCTCATATTTTCCCTGTGTGTAAAGTGTTTTGAATCTAAGGGTTACATGCTTGTGACATATTTAAACACCAAAAACCAAATGGAAATCCACACACTGTTCACGAGACAAACATAGATTTCTGGTAGGCAAGTAATTGTAGGCATTCAAGTTCAACGGACAAACAAAACTCTACTCTGATTGCCTCTGACCCCAAGATTTACATCTGACTTTCTGGTGTCTCGTTACCTACACAACTGCATTTGATATTAAAGAGACATTGGTTTAAAAAGGTCTCATTCCTGTTAATTCAACTGATCTTCACCTCAAAGGAAAAGTATCAAAACAATAGAGAAAACATAAAGCTAGTAGAAAAGACGAGAATCCTGACATTTGGTTGTGAATATTTTGGTGGAGAAAAAAGACTCAGTGAATGTGTCTTAAAGAAAATTAATATCTTTTTGCCATTCGATTCTTTAGCTATTCCATTATTTTGGTTGTATTTATTGGGAGTCAAGATTGTGTGTAGTGGCTGGACCACAAGCATTTGCCGACACATCCAGGGTCAAAACTCTTCTAGGCTATTTGCTAACCCTTACCTTGGCAAGTTAATAAGCTTATTAGCGTCTTAGTTTTCTCATTTGTGCATGGGATAATAGCATCTAAGTTGTGGAATGTTGGTAAGGATTAAATTAAATGAGATGACACAAATAAATCACTCAGTACAGCTGTGTTTAGTACGTCATAGTCACTCAAACAGTGTTCTTGCCATTATCATCAACATTTTGTAATTAATCCCTTGGCTTTCCCACCTGTTTTTAATCTAGCTACAAAAAAAAAAAAAAAAATCTATTTCTCCACAACTAATTTGTATGGCAGTCCCAGAAGGAACTAAGAAACACTAGTGCATATACGCAATTGTCAATATACTTTTGTTTTATAAATAGAATCGTCCATGACACTTATTTACTTAGCAGCTGGTGATAGAATTGTTATTTATCTCTAGGGGCACATGGCATTTATATTCTATCCACAGTAAATTTTCTTCATTTTGCCACCATTTTTAAAGGATACTGTGTATGTAAAAAAATCAAGGGGAATAGTATTGTTTGCATTAACATACCCTTGTCACACCCATGTGGTCCTAAACCTATGTTATAAAGCAGTCAGATTCCTTTTGTGGTGGGAGAAAGTCATATCACACATATCCCCTCCATTGGGCATCAATTTTCTAATTCATAAAAAGATAGTCTTGCACTTAGCTTAATGGTATTTAATTGTTTGGTCATACAAGACCCATGAGTAGACCTGATATCTTTATTCAATGCCTTTGAAGATCAGTAGCAAGCATATGCAAACTCGTAAAACACTTTCAGTTTCAAAAAGCCCCTGACTCCCTCTGAGGTTCATCTTTGAACCTCATGGGTTCACGAACCACAAGCAAAGAATCCTCAGACTACAATAAAGCTTTCCATTTTTTTTCCCCACTGAAATTCTAAACCATATGACTAACACATATTCTAAAAAACAACGGAATTGAAGTTGTTTCCTAGTTAACCTTTTAATCTACCCTTCCTGAGTGCTGCCTCATATCTCACGGTTCTGACCAATGGCAATTGTCACCCCAAATGTGCTGAGGGTTACACTATGTCCAGGGAAACATTTGCAAGTCAAACCCTTATACAGAACTTGAGTAATGACTTTAGTTCCATAAGAAACTAGTAATAGACTTCTAGGCACCCCAGACTCTAAAGTGGTTATCACAAGATGTACTCACATTGTTGGGCACCAAATTCTTATATCCAGCTACTTCTATCGGGAGCTGTGGGTGACATTTTCCACTTTTATAAAGCACTACGCTAGCCAAGAGGAAGAGGAAAGGCTTGGTGATCATAAAATATCTTAAACAAAGGAAGAAAGTAGTGAAGAAGAGAGATCACCCCAGACCTCAGATGACAAAGGTGTATTCATATTTTAAAATTCTGACCTTTTGCCGGGCAGTGATGGCACATGCCTTTAATCCTATCACTCGGGAGGCAGAGGCAGGCAGATTTTTGAGTTCAGAAATTTCTGTTCTACAGAGTGAGTTCCAGGACAGCCAGGGCTACACAGGTAAACCCTGTATCCAAAAATAAAAAATCTGATCTTTCAGGTGGTCCTTATTTATTTATTGAACACAGAATAATTCAACCTCTCACACAATACACATTTTCTCTCACACATATACTAGACATAGGCACACACAGGCATACCTAGTAACCTAATTGGGACCACCTGAGCTCACACTAAAGCCGTGGAGTGACTATCATGGAATTAAAATAAAGACATTACTCAGTCAGTATTGTAGGAAGATGTCTGAAATGATCCTCAAAACCCTTGCCCTTGTATGACATCCTTCCCTCCAGCACAGGCAGAATCCATGAATATGACCATGTAATGGGTGTGGCAAGAGGCTTGTGCAGGTGTAAAAATGTTCTCAAATCACATCAATTAAAAGAGGTCATCTGAGGTGGGTCTGCCTTTGCCACATGAGTCCTATAAATCCAGATCTGGAGTTCAGACAATGGAAGAACAAGTATCAGGGGTGGTGTGCCATTGTGGAGTAGACATTGGAGAAGCAATGTGGCAGTAGAAAGAACTAACAGCCAGGAAAGGATGCTAACAGCCAGGAAAGGATGGACTTCAGTTCAGTAACTTCAAGCAACTAGTTTCTTCCAACAAACAGAACGAGGTTGGGAGTGGACTATCCAAATGGAAACTCAGGCCTGACAGCATCATGATTGAGTCTTGTGATAGCCTGAGAAGACGCTATAAAGGACATCTGTCCTACTGAACTATGAGCTAATGGATGAATGTTGTGTGAAGTCGGCAAATGTATTATCTGTTACCCAGCAACAAAAAACTAACATGTTGACAAAAGATGTTTGTCTTCATCCATTTCAATGGGCAAATCATGTATCTTCAAGCTGATTTGCTTGAGCAATAAAATAAAGCTTGTTTTATGCTTTCCACAAATATTCGTTGAGCTTCTGGTATTTGCGGAACTGCATAGGCAGAGATTCATAAAATGATTAAAATTTGATTCTTTAACAATTCTTTAAGTCAGTGAAAGACCATGAAAGAAATAGGCTTGGTTTACCACTGGCCACACAGCATAGAGCACAGTGGACATCTGCCTACATTTTAATGTGCACATATAAGTTATTTTTATAACAATTTTTATCATTTATTATCAGTATATATTCAGGCCCTATCATCCAACAACATAAAACTTTTCACAAATGAATTGATCATTTTTAATGTAGTTTTTCTCCTACATCCATTGAATAATACTGAATTTTTATTTTGAATCTTGACTTTCTTTAAGGTTATGTTCATATAGCCATCAAATATTTATTGAGCCTCTGCTATGTATCAGACATGCCCACAGACCTTTAGTATATAAAGATAATTAAAATGGAAAATAGATTTGATTTAAAGAGTTTAATCTAACAGAACTAACGTATAACAATTATACACATATCATCATATACATACATATTATATGTATACATACATAAGTAAACATGCATGAATGAATATATCACATGTAAAATTAGGATGCAGCTTCTGATATAAGAATCTCTTTCCTCCTTAAGGATAAAGTCCTATACACTCTACTATAGAGTTACAACACTACAATTGACACTCAACACCATTAAGAATCTAGAAATTCCATATTCTGATCTCATTCTGCTAGCAGCTCATCAGGGCAGCAGTGTGCATAGCCAGTCACACTCAGGTCTGCTGCCTGGAATTTTAGCCAAATGCCCACTTCTCCACCAGCCAGCCACATTGTCAATCAAGTTTGAGGTTTAGTTGCTGTCTTAGTTTGCATCCTGTTTCTGTGATAAAACCACAGGCTGAGGCCTTTTACTGCTTAGCATGAACATATTTCTGATTACTGAGAGTCTTCAGTTCAAAGAGGCACGTCCTAGTTTTAGATCAGGTCATTGTATATTATTGTGTTTGCCACAGCAAGTTCAAAGCGAGGGAAAGTGCATGCAATTAGCATGGAAGGTAGGAAACATGGCGCAGGCCAATAGAGCAGAGTTGAGGAGGTAGGTGATGATGGGACGTGACATGTACAGAGATCAGGAGTTCAGAAACAGAAGGCCATCAGCATGGTTTGTGACTCAGAAAAAAAGGGCAACTTGTGTGTGGTTCCTAGCTTTGTCCATTTAAGTAATTTAAACTGAGTAATTTAAACTGAGTTTACTTACATCTTCTTACCAATAATGGATAAGAGGGGTTTTTTTTGTTGTTGGTTTTTGTTTGTTTGTTTGTTTGTTTGTTTCCCGAGACAGGGTTTCTCTGTGTAGCCCTGGCTGTCCTGGAACTCACTGGTAGACCAGGCTGGCCTTGAACTTAGAAATCTGCCTGCCTCTGCCTCCCAAATGCTGGGATTAAAGGCATGCGCCACCACCGCCCGTGAGAGGTATTTTTTAACATACCATTTTCATTAATTCATGTAGAATGTCATACATGCACACAATATATTTTGATCATATTCACCTTCCTCTACTCCCCCTAATGCCTCCGAGATCTACTCCCCTTCCTCCTCATTCCCACCCAATTTCTTTAAAACCAACAACATTGAGTCCAATGTTTGCTGTGCATACACTTGTGGGTGTAGGTCATCCACTGAAGCACGGACAACTTACTAAGGGCCCCGGCCCCAAGGAAGACTGATTCTCCCTTCTCTAAAAGCCAGCAGCTGTCAATAGATCCTCAGCTAGAGGTGGGATTGTTGGTCGTCTGGCAAGCTTGATCTTATGTAAGACTTGAGCAGGCAAATACAGCTGTCGAGTTCATGCGTGTCCTATTTGACACAGTCCTTCCTGACCTCTGGCCCTTACAATCCTGCTACTTCTGTATGATGAGATGATACAGCAAAGGCATGAAGAGCCAATCGCTCTACATTACTTATCTTATGAACTTTGACCTTCGATGCTACCTCCGATGTTGTATGAAGCATCTCCATTACAGGTATGCACAGCAGTAATCTAGTTAGAGCCCTGCGTACTTTTGAACAACTTGATTATTCAGTGAAACAATAGCATTACATCCCCCACTAGGGCCTATGATCTCCCAGCCGTGGGCTATTGGCCAGATTTACAAATTCAGGCGTGAGTTCTTTCCTATGAAAAAGGCCTCAAGACCAATAAGAAAGTGGTTGGTAATACCCACTACAGTCATGGGACTATGGTACTAGAGAACTCCTGCGGTCTTAAAGCAGCTGTTCTCAACCTCTGGAGAGTGACCCATTGGAGTCAAACAGCCCTTTTACGAGAGTTGTATATCAGGTGTTTATGATTCATAGAAGCAGCAAAATTACAGTTATGGAGTAGCAATGAAAGTAACTTTATGGTTGGGGGGGGGGTCACCACAGTGTGAGGAACTGTGTTAAAGGGCCACAGCATTAGGAAGGTTGAGAACCACTGCCTTAAACTAAAAGCCCTAATAAACCCAAAGTACCTGTGACACTCAGTTTTAGTTTCATCTAGTTAAGGGCTATGTAGAAAACCAGTAATTTGGTGCTTTGTGGTACAGATGCAAATTTGACTCTAGAGAAGAACAGATGTGATCTGAATGGGCTGACTGGAAAGATCCACCCTCAACGTAGGGGGTACCAGCCAATTGCTTTGAGGCCCCCAAAAGGCAGGAAAAGAAAAGAATTATTCTAACTCTACCTTAGCATGGGAATGCCCTTCCTCTCCTTCAGTCAAACATCAGAACTCTATGGGGCACAGCCTGTGGATTCCCAGACTTGTCTCTTTGGCCCCCTCCAGATTCCCAAGCCTTTGCTCGGACTGAGAGACGCTTTGGGCATCTCTCAGAGTCTCCAGATTGCAGATGATCTGCTATAGGAACCTCTCAGCTTCCGTGATAACTTGAGCTGATTCCCCTAGTAAATTCTCCACCTGTCATTATTCTCTCAAGAGGTCCTTGACAAGTATACTCCTGCGGTGCACCGCGCCTGGCCACTGATAATTGAATTAAATTGCTAGTGGCATTAAGCTGACTGGACAGGAAAGGAAGCTGTGTTTGTGTGAGGTTTAAAATTGTTTTTCCTTTTGTGTTCAATATTTCTCCCAGTTGCTACAGTGTTGGTGGCATTTATCATTCTTTTTAGCCATCCACACCTGAGCCCTATGGTAATGGAGACAGTTCCTAATGAGCCAGAACCTGCTTCCTGCTAGGAGAGCTAAAAATACCAGCTCTTCAGTTCCCTAGCCCCCTCCACAGCTAAAGCAGGACTGTGAATTAAAAAAAAAAAAAAAAAAAAAAAAAGCCATAAAACACTACAAGCACAATTTTCTAACACCCCTTAAGTTTTGTTATGAAAGAATTTGGACTGTTATTTTCCTGGACCTTGTTATGATGCCCCCTCCCCACCCCATTCCAACTTTAAAGACCTTTCCCTTTCCCTGAAAGCCCTCAGCCTGGCACCATCAGACCCTTCACACCTGCATAGCCAGGGTGCCGCTCCCCTGTGACTGTACAGTGCTGGTAATTAATGAATGGATTAAGTGAAATTGTAAAACTGAACTCAAGTTCTTAAATGTCACCATGAGGGAAAAGAAACAAAAGGTAAACCAGTCAACCAGTCAACGAAAACACTGTAGACAGTGCTTAAAATCCCACTAAGTTGTTCTTAGCTATATTGCTGGGGGTTGGGGGAAGCACGTTTTAAGCATCTTTAGAAAATCAGTTTCCTGGGTTAAACTTATTTCCAATGCTGTAACTTTAACTTAGAAGAAGATGAGGCCAAAATACAGGGCCAAAAGATAAGGATCAGAAGGTGGCTTCTCCCAGCCGTGCTCAGGAGTCTCAGCCCCAATACAGCTAAGAATCCCTGAAGGAAACTGACATTGACTGTATTTTAGAAAGGCCTGGATACCACCAGATAAACCTAACAGTAGTTATCTGTGTGCAGCAGGGGCTATGGTAGAGAGGATTCCAAGCCGTCTATCTCTTTACTGCCAACGAGGTCCTATAGCACAGTAAAAGACAGTTAGAGTAAGATAAAGATCTTCTGGTTTGCCCTGGGGTTCCTGAGTATGACTCTTGTCAAGTAGCAACACATTTCTGTCCTGGTTTCTACATATCCTTGCTCTAGTATGAGTAACAGAGGTTGATAATAATAATAATAATAATAATAATAATAATAATCTACTTTCAAGAAGATAGCCTTTACTTGACTTCTCTAGTATAAATGCTGCAGATAGCTATGGGAGTACTGTCTTCTGATAACCAGAGTGGATCAGATAACCACTCTACAATTAGCTATCTGTGGCTGGGATCTGGTTAACACCCATCTCTGTGTTTCCTTGTTTCCTCGGTGCCCAGCAGTTTCTCACCTGAGACACTCCTTAAAGATGCCAATGCTGCTGGACCGTAAAGCCCTAGGGTTGAAGCTTCTAGGTCTGCGTTTCATGAGCTCTTTCTGTCGATCCTCAAGTGTCCTGAAGTTAGGGAAGTGCTTCTCTGAAGTAGTCAGGACTACTCACCGGGAGCTGAAATCACTTGTATTGAAAACATGGCCTGGGTAACTAAGATTCTGGTCCCATGGAGATAGCTAAGAGCTCTGGGTAAATCCAGGAAAATCAGGAGCTCACCTGGTTGATGTTTCCCATCTAAGAACAGAACCCCCCACATGGGCCCCTTTCTCTTTGGACACTTCTTTTAGTCACCACTATAGGCAGATTTGCTATCAGCCCACCAAACCATCTGAAATGCAATGAATTATTTCCACATGTGGGGAAGACCCTGAACAAAGTGTTATGTTAGAGTCACTTTAGGATCCTGGCAACTAGAATTCACCTAGATCCTGACAGGTTTTCTCCTTTTTCAAATAGTCTGGAATATATTTTGTGCTTTCTTTTGTTTGGAGGAAGGAGAAGGTCTTACAAGATACCGAAGGCTGGCTCTGAGTTCATCATCCGCCTGCTTCACCCTCCCAAGGGCTCAGATTAAAAGTATGCACCACCATGAAATCTATTTTAACATTGTTAAAGGCTTCTGTGTAAATGTAGTCATTAACTAGTAAAAAAAAGAAAGAAAGAAAGAAAGAAAGAAAGAAAGAAAGAAAGAAGGAAGAAAGTCTGAGAGAGAGAGAGAGAGAGAGAGAGAGAGAGAAAAGGATACCCCCCAACTCGAAAAAGGATAATCAAAGCTAGACACAGCAAATGTTAATAGATGTGACTGAGTCCTAAATAGCCCAAAGACACCACAGAAGTGTGGGAACAGCAATCTGCCCAACAGAAAGGGGACTCTCAGACTGACTGGCTGGCATTGGTTGGCATAAAAGATAGGTGAGAGCTGAAGCTTCAGGGAGAGAGGCTGTAAACTACGGAGCCTGAGATCACTAAAGATAATTGGCTCTCTTCCGGCTGATAAAAACTGGTAACTGGGTGAAGCATTGCCCGTAGTACATCTGGTAGTTCAAAACCCATAATCAAGGCACAAACTGAAATTTGAGTCAGCCATCGTCGTTGGACACATAGTCTCTGAGGTGACTCTGAACCACGTGTGCATGAGCATGTGCGTGTGTGTGTGTGTGTGTGCGTGTGCGTGTGCGTGTGCGTGTGCGTGTGCGTGTGCGTGTGCGTGTGCGTGTGTGTGTGTGTGTGTACTGAGCACCGCAAGTGTAATCACTGGCCTTCGGTTTGGGACAACGTGGCAATTGCAGGTGGTGAAAGGTGGATTATCAGCTTTCTGGCAGCTCAGAGTCAGGTGGCTTCAGCTTTGCAAAGTGGGTCAATATTTGGACAATTGATTTTTCTCCCGGTCCTTTCAGTTTCCAAATGTTAAAGGAAAGGGCAGAAACTGTATTGGCTGTGAGACACCTGAGAAAGAGCCAGGTGAACCCAAGTCACTTTCCTTAGCTGCCATCACAAAGAAACAAGATCTCAGATATTAAAACCAGAAACCGAGAGAACAGGCAGAACTCCCTTGGCCCAAGCTGCTGTCTTTCTAGTGACACAGGAATCTGTGAGCAAATGATAGGCAGGTATCACATCAAAGAAGGGAGGACGTGTTAAATGCAGTCCTACCAGCATGATGCCATTTGTTATTTTCAGGATATTTAACCTAGACATTCCACATTTCTAGAAAAATCAACTGAGAGACATTTCTCCTAAATATGCTTTATGTTTTGAGGTCGTGTGTGTGTGTGTGTGTGTGTGTGTGTGTGTGTGTGTGTGTGTGTGTTTTTAAAAGAAGTGCTCTCAGTTGAGAAATTAACATAGCAATTAAAATTCTTTGGGAACTTTCTAAGCCATGTAAACTCACAAGGAATTAACTCACTCACCAACTATTTCTTGAACACTTATGTGCCAGGTAAGAGCCTACTGCTTATTTTAAAGAAACTGACAACCCATGAATGAGGTAGACACCTGAGCAAATATTTAATTAGGCTCGATAAAATGTGGTATTATGGTATGGGTATGTAAATACAGTACAAAGAATTAGGAAGAGAACATTTTTGAAAAATAAAAATTGTTATAGTCTAAACCATTTTGTGGCTTCGATTAAAAAAATAGCATCAGTAAATCATTTCTCATTAGACGTATTTAAACCACAATGACAAACAAAGCTATATATAAAATGGTGAAAAGCAAGAAAAAAAAATAAACTTTGAAGAGAAATTTCATTTCACAGATGGTCATTTCTTGATTGGGATATATATATATGTGTGTGTGTGTGTGTGTGTGTGTGTGTGTGTGTGTGTGTGTATACAGCCGAGTGCTTCATAGCTATCAGCAGGAATTGTACTGAGTTTGAGAGCCACAGAGCCAAGTTCTGTCCTCGAGGATTCACTGTCTTCAGAGAAACTAAGTAAATAACTGTATTTACCAACGTTACCACTGAAACACAGAAGGCTGATCTGTGGCAGCTAGAGTCAGATCTTCTTGGAGAACACAAACAAAAAAGCACAACAAGAGTTATAAGTAAACCAAACCCTTGCAAACGGAAGTGGACTAAGAGCCCACCGTTGACAGCTGCGGCTGGCACAACCTGGCAGGTGTGGATTTGCATGTGAGAAGCTGCTTCAGGTAGGGTAGGACGGCACCTGCAGCCACAAACGCAGGTGTTTAGCATCACTTTTTTTTTTTTTTTTTTTAATTTAGCTACTAAATTACAGTCTCCTGCTCTTAACTTCCAAGCACTTTCTGAATATTAACCTGGCGTTAGGCTCCATCTTCCTCAAAGAGAGCCAGGAATTTAATACCAGGCAAGGAGCTACGAAACCCAAATAAAGCTAATTCCCATTGTTCTTGTCTGTGCTCATGGGACCACCGCACATCTAACTGAACTAAACCCAGAGCTGGGCCTGAAACCCCAAACGACTGAATAGAGACAGATTAAAAGCCTTACTTTGAATAACTCTGCCTTAGGTTGTATAAACATGTACACGTTGTTACAGGGGTGAAAACCATCCAAGAATGAGAGAGTAAAAATATCTCAATCACCTTTTTTTGAGTTAAAATTGCACAGTTTTAGGTTAAATGACAAAAAAAAAAAAAAAAAAAAAAAAAAAAAAAGGCCAATTATCCTTTCTTAATAGAAAAATTTGCAATCCGGGAATTATATAGAATAAATATATCATTTACTTTTTCAATCCTTCCACCCCCAACACAGCTCCTCCAGCCTCTGAGGGGAATTCCCTCAGAAATCTTCTACAAACAGATGAGTTCTCCACAACTGTCTCTACAAGGTTAAATATAAGTACTTATTAGTATGAAAAAATTACACTCCACTTTGTTTCAAAATTAACAGCTTATTTTTTCACTGAATTCTTTCATTCGGTGCCTTTATTAAATGCCAGTGTTAGCTGTTGCATCTTCTGCCCGTTTTTCCCTTTTGTCTATGGTTTTTGTTGTTGACATAGGGTCATTTTAAACAGTCTGAGTGGCAATTCTATCTGTGAAGTCGTGACGAAAAGGCAGAGAAAATTTTCGAATAATCACAAGTAAATTCTAGGGTTTGGGCTATAAATGAGACGAATCTTATCATAACATTTTTATTTGCCTATGCTTTTCCTATTTCATGCAGGCAGCTCTGCCCATCACCAGCTCTGGCTTCTGTCTCTATCACCAATGTGTGCCTTCTGGAGACGGACACAGCAGTGAGGAAGGAAGAACAGGCTGCACGTCGTCCAGGACTCTTATTTCAGCGTCACTGACTCGGTAGCCATCAATAGCACTGAGCCAGGAGACCAAAGAGGCAGGTATAAGAACAGAAGGAATTGTCAGGTTCTGAGTCGGGAGTGTTGACTCAGATCTCTGCAGGAAAGCCCAGTTGCCATGTTCAGCAGAATGTTGAAAGTCTACCCATCAACATAGATGAAGAAGTAATCTACCCCGTAGACATTTGCAGCCTACGCATGGTATGTTACCTTCAGTTTCTGCTGGATAATCTCAATCTTTTCCTCTGGGTTGGACATGACCAAGAGTAATCATTAATCAGAATGGCTGTGATCATCCCCTCCAGCCCTTCACAAAACTGCACTTAGTGGGGAGTGAGAGACACAGATAATGAAGATCACCAGTTTCTGCAGGACTGTAGCCACCCAGTAAACTCTCCGGTTATACAACTAGCTACCCATAGGTTGCCCCTAGTACTTTGCAGTGCTATAGCTACCTTTGAGTCTCCCATGCTCCTCCTATTAAGTAACCCCAATAAACTCACTGATTCAGTCCCTTCATCCTTGACAGAATCTCTTCTATAGATCATCTCAAGGACAGTCATACAACGACGAAATTGGAACTTAGCCATCAGCTCAAAACCACTTGATATCAAGCTTCTAGAATTAGTCAGAGGGATCCTTCTGGTGAGCTCTCCGTCTCTCAGATCCGTGTTCTATTGCTGCAGTAGAACTTTGCACAGATTTTTTTTTTAAAATGACTGTTGATGCCAACATTCATCCCAAGCTCCTCAAAAGGACTCCTATCTGTTTGTCCCACTAGCACCAGCTTGTTTGTTTTTTGGTTTTTTGAGACAGGGTTTCTCTGTGTGGTCCTGGTTGTCCTGGAACTCACTCTGTAGACCAGGCTGGCCTCGAACTCAGAAATCCACCTGCCTCTGCCTCCCAGGTGCTGGGATTAAAGGCGTGCGCCACCACCGCCCGGCTTAGCACCGGTTTTAAACAATTGAACACAGCAAACATGAGTGTTATAGCAGCCACTAGGCTCGCTGCTCTAAGGTATTTTTACAGTTTATAGATGTGGACAGTTATTGGATACAATTATCAACATCTATGATTAACTCGCCAGCTTAATGCTTACACAAACTTTTCCTGAGCCCATCAAATTTTTACATCTGACACTGAAGCTTGGCAAGACTGACCGGCCTGCTGGAAAATCATACGGATAGAAAGTGATAGGTCCCAGATTTAAACAATGTCTGCCTGGGGCTAGAGAGTCTGCTAGTCATTCAGAGATAAGAACTATATTTAAACTCTGAGCTCAGGAAGGTGTTTGGGCTTGAACGGGGATCTGTGAGACTCTCTTCCAGAAGGTCTAGAGTGGAATATTAGTAGACCAGCAACATGGACATGCAACTTGAATTGTTATAAAAGGGACTATCCTTGGTTTCATGTGGTCGATGTGACATCGGTTAACAATCATTGGCCAAGAGACTCTGCATTTCATTTTGCATTAGGCTTTGAAAATTATACATCTAAGTGAATGACAATGCTCAGGGGATAAGACAAAATTGCGAATAATGGCAAGGCAAGGGGCAGAATCCTGGCAAGCCCAACCTGGCAGTGTTGGCCATGAAGACTTTGGAAAGCAGGAAGAAACCAACTGGGAGGGGATTCAGCAGAAGGTGAAGAACCGGTTTTACAAGGGGCAGATGAAGGGCTGATTCTCAGAACGAGCACTTTGTCTTTTGACAGGTTAGATCACACAAAACAAATCTGCCAGAGGTCAGGTTGAGCCAGACCAGGAAGTGACAAAAATCACAGAACCTATCTGTGGAAGGATTTTGGTTCTGAAGGGAGAAGGGCATGGAAGGTGATCAAGGGCCAGGCCCATCAATGTTATGCTCATACAAACCGAGAGCCGATACAGAGGAGCCAGGGAAGATAGAAAGTAAGGACGCAGAATGTAATCCGCGCGTGATCTTCCCGCCAGCAGGAACTCACGCGGACACACAGGATTCTTCTACAGCAGGCTTTATTGCAGCCGAAATGGAAGGGAAGACCCCGATAGCAAAGGGATACATCCTTAAATACCTATTAGGGTCGGCATGTTGGCGTGTACCTCTGTGATTGGCTAGCAGAGCTCAGGAGATATGACGTCTCGGGATGCGTCACATGTAGGCTGGTTCAAGGGACTCTGAGCATGCTCTGAGCACTTGTTTACTAGTTAAGCGGGGTGAGTCCGGGCTGATGTCGGCGCCATCTTCCAATGGCGGCGGTGTGATAGTGCGTGATGACGTTGGCGCACCACAGCAGAAGTTGGTACTCAGTAGCTGCTTCCTTCCACTAACACGGGAACAGAACTCCAGGTTTGGGGTTAGGAGTTGAGGATCAGTTCCAGCAGGTAAGACAGGCAGCATAGCAGGTGGAAATGCTTAGTGATGGAGCCACCAGCATCATGAGCCCTATCTCTGACCACATCTAGCACAGTCTTCCACAGTTATTATGAATTTAAGATGAAAGCCAATGACATGTGCCCATCCAATTGTTTCTACTGCTTCAGAATTACGTAGAGAGTAGCCTGTCTCTCGATTGCTTTTATTCTATTATAGATCTAGAGATTAGAAAAATAAAAAGCAGAAGGAATTCAATTTTCTGTTTCTTAGTGAGGGATCCCAGTAAGCTGTGTTGTTCATTCTTTAATTAGATTCATCTTTGAACTTGCATCACCTCTGCAAGCCTAGGAAGCTCCAAGACTTTTCATACACAAAATCTCATTGAATCTTCACAAAACTTCTGCATTGCATACAGGATCATACAGAAGAGGAAACTGGAGTTCAAAGGGTTAAGGATTAATTTTCAGAAAACATGCATGATGATACATATCTATAACCCCAGCATTTAGGATCATAGGTCAGGAATTTCGTGAGTTGGAGGCCAGTCTGATCTACATACGGAGTTCAAGGCTAGCTACATACATTGAAATGACTTCATGATTGACAGTAAACACTACACAGATAGTACTACCTGATATTCGTAAACTTCTCTAAGTGGCAGATGTGTGTGTGTGTGTGTGTGTGTGTGTGTGTGTGTGTGTGTGTATGTGTGTTGTATGCATACGTGTGCAGTATGCCTGTGTGGGTAAACCTTGCCTGTGCACGTTCGTGTAGAAGCCAAAAGTTGATGTCAGGAATCTTTCTCTGTCATTCTTCAGAGTCTTTTAAAGGCAGAGTCTCTCGCTGAACCTGGAGCTCACCGTTTGCACGAGGCTGGCGTCAGTGAGCCCCCAAGATCCATCAATATCTACACCATTGAGGGCTGAGCTTTCTTGGCGTGCTGTCCATAGCTTCCTCAGTCTGATTTCTTATATATAAGCCAGGACAGTCTGCCCAGAGGCGACATCTTCTACAGTGAGCTTAGCCCTCCAACGTCAAGCATTAATCAAAAAGCGCCTTGCAGACTTGCCTTCAGGCAATCTGACGGAGGTATTTTCTCAGTGAAGTTCCCCTTCCCTGATAACTCGTGCTTGTGTCAAGTTGATAAAAAAGCAAAAACACCTAACCAGGACACACTTAGCTTTTTACACCAGTGCTAGAGACCCAATCTCTGGACCTCAGGCCTTCAAGTTTTCCCAACACACACTTTACTCAGCCACTTCAATTCACCTTACAGAGGACCAAGGTGACCTGCCCAAAGTCACCTAGCTAGTAAGTGAAGTCAGTGTTTTTAGTGTAAAAACTCATTCTGTCTTCAGAAACTACATTCAGAGCTGTGCTTCTCCAGGGGACCATGTCAGAAACGCATACGTTATCCCCGACCATGCCGTCCGAGGAGGTACAGCCTGCAGCTGGAGCTTGCAGATGGACAGAAGTGAGTGGAATTGGGAGTTTTCCTCAAAGAATGTAAAATGTAGATAAAGAAAAAAAAAACAAAAAACAAACAACAACAAAGAAAAACCACGAGGATTTGGATACAGGTAACTATTGTTCTGTAGGAAGCTGTCCAGGTTGGGAGACAGCTCCTGGGCTTATCCACATGGCAGTTGTGGACACTGAATGGACAAAATGAAAGCAACACCAGCTTCTCTCATTATAAAAAGAGGTCAGGCTAAGGACGAGCAGCTCAGCCTGAAGTCACAGAAGTCCAAGAAAGCCAGAGGCCAAAGCCTCAAAAACTAGGGGAGCCTTGGAAACTAAATCTTAATGAAGAGTCAGACCCTAGAATAAAGCAAAACACAAAAGGTCCGGTCAAAAACAAAGTAAGTTAATAATTCTAAGCCTGTTCTAGATTCTCTTTTACAGACAGTTGGCTCAAATCTCCATGGAGCCTCTAAATGCTATAACATGCTACGTAAACCCCGGGGAAAGAAATGTAGGGCTACACATGGCACAGGTCAGTAGTAACTCAAGGGGCTAACTTTCAAGGAGAATTTCTTTTTAGCTTAACCAAGCAACGACAGCAGCAGCAAGTTCCCAGGACCACACACTCCAGACAGTGTCTTCTACACAAGCTTCCACCCCTACCCACAATGCCTCCTGATGTCTCATCCCTACCTCCGTGATTGCAACCTTGACCCCTGAATCTCTTCCCAGAGCTTCAGGCCAGAGTTCATCACAACCTCCTAGCACTTCACACTGATCTCTTCCTCTTGGAAGTTTGCCGAACCGATTCCATAGGTTTCTCTAAGTGAGAGGTAACCTCGGTGTTAGCCGTGGCCTTCATTCTTACTGGAGCAAGAGAAGATGCTAAGTTTCTGTAGAAAACCATATGTTGAGTGTGTGCATGCGCACGTGTACACACATATTCTCACACTCCTCACACATGCCAAAGGCAGCTTATCTGTAGTTGATTTCCCGAAGGGAGAACCCGAATTGGAAGACTCATCGTGAGAAGATGACACGGGCGGTGAGCACCGCCAGAAGCATTAAAATGGATGAGATCGGTTCTGCTCCTGGCACAAGGCCACCCTGCTCAGGCTGCAGCGATATCGCAGGCCTGCTGGTTACTCAGCAGCCCTCCAAGGACAGCTGCTATTTGGTGGCTTGAATGCATTTTTGTTTGGCATGTGTCTTCCGGTTGTTGAATATCTGAAGTTTGTCATTTACCAAAGCAGACACAGAAAGATTCTACTCCCAGGGCTTGACTGAAGACATGGCTGACTAGACAGAATTCTTCTTTAGTAATTTTATCTTACACTATTCACAGTATTTAACTGGGCATATTTTCCCACTCACGTAATTTACCTTCCCCAAGCAGGTATTTACAATATCTTAAATGTGTAGAGTAGAATTCCACTTTGGAAAATAATTTGTCAGTTCTTAAAAAGTTAAACATAAACCTGCCAGGCTCGCTCTGCCATTCTTCCCACTTCCCCCCCCCCCCCCCGACCCCCATGTGTTTATGCAAGAGAAATGGAAGCATATGTCCACACAAAAACTTATACAAGAATGTTCTCAGCAGCTTTGTTTATGATAGCAAGCATCTAAAAGAAACCAAAATGTCCATCAACACGGGAATGGGTACACAAAGTGTGGTACATGCACGTGATGGAATATTACTTGGCAACAAAAAGGGATGAGTTATTGATACAAAGAAAAAGTATCCAAGAATCACAGAATAATTATGCTGAGAAGAAACCAACACACACACCCCCTAGCAAAAATGAATTCATTTTGCCTTCTTCAATATATATAAAATGTTAGAAAAGATGAACTGATCTCTAATAAATGAAATGAAAGAATAAATGACCACAAATCAAGATACTGTTCATTAACTTGACTGTCGTCATGGTTTTATGGGTGTATGCATTGTCAAAGCTTAACAACTGCACAAAGTTAAATATGCACTGCCCACTTCATTTCATACATGGAAAATGTAAACAAGGTTGATAAGAATACTTATGCTTTATGGGAATTGTTTAATTAAAATGTACATTAGTGAAATGTCCGTCACTAAAATGCTGGCTCTGTAAGCATGAAGACCTGAGCTTGGATCATCAGCATCCAAGAAAAGCTGGGCATCAACGGCAAAGGGAGATAGAGACAGTACGATCCCGAGGGCTTGCTGGCTAGATGGTCTAGAGACAGTGAGCGCCAGGTTTAATGAGAGCTCTTGTCTCCAAAATATAAGGTAGAAAGATTAAAGAAGACATTTAATTCTAAACTGGCCTCAATTTTTGAGCATGCATACACACACACACACACACACACACACACACACACACACACACACTGTATAATAATTCATATAAGAGAATGTCAGGAAATCACAATGGCATATTTTGCCTAATCTACTCATTTGCTCTTTAGTCCTCAGATGGATTAAAACGTGCTATTATCTTGTTTTAGCTCATGTTTGGGCAGCCATGTGGTGAGACTTTCTGGGTATAGCTTCTGACGTTCCTAGGAGACACAATCTTACAGTAAACTCCCTGGTCCTCTGGCTCTTACAATCTTTCTGCCTCCTCTTCCACAATGATCCCTGAACCTTCTGTGTCCTGGCTGATTTGTGGGTATGTCAGCTGGTACTGGGTACCACAACTCTGGAGTTCTGAATGGTGTGGTTTTCTGTAACAGGCTTTGTATATTGCAAAGAGAAGTTTCCTTGCTCCAGGGTGGGAACTACACTTACATGTGAGGATGACAAATATTTAGAATGCAGTTAGGAATATATGTTATATGTAACAATAATAAAAAAAGAGACTACTGTTTTGAAATGGGACAAGGGAGAGAATAAAGGAAAAGGGTAAATGATGTAATTATCCAAAACCAAAAAAAAAAAAAAAAACCAAAAAAACAAGAAAAACCTCAATTTTTAAAAAGTGCTATTATTAAATAGGAAAAATTGGAGGGCTTTGTTGGGGTTTCAACTTATATTAATATTTTTCTTCCTCTTGTGGTGGGCATCTAAACACTAATATATCCCAAACATTAAGCAAATAGTAAATTGAAGATGGCATTTAAAGAGGATAGTTCATAGGTAATTCAGGGATAAGATGATTTGGAAAACCCAGCTTGGAAAGAAGGGGGGATTTTTGCATGTCAGCAACTTAAAGCAAAGTAACACAACATAAGATGTGATGGTGAGTGACTTGAAGTTCCACATAACAGATGATGGATTCTCTAGTGTGTTCATGGAAGACTTGATGTGCGAATGGGGACATGGAAGAGGAGGAATTTGCAGAGGATTCCAGAATAATCTCACAGGAAACTGAGAAGAAGAGGCACTGCCTTGCTGAGCTAGAAAGATGCTCCTGAGCTCTTTCTAGAGAGTGGTAGCACAATCAACATCACCTTCAGAGGGCAGCCTGTGTTCTCACCCATTGATAACAAAATCCTTTCAATCATTATATTAAAAACTGAGTCACAATTTGGAAACTGTTCACAAGTTTATCAGCCACTAGGATGGTGTACATTTGATGTGTCTACCATTTACATTGTTATACAAAGCAACTTCATATCTTTCCAACTAACCAGAAAATTGTAATATTTTCAGCTAATGTTGCTTGCAGTGAACCAGGGACTGTTTTCGATACTTTAAATATAAAGATATATTTAGATATATATTTATATATTATTTTATATATAATATGTATTTAAAGTATATATTTCTTTAAATGCTTTAAAAAACATATTTATAATTTATAAATTATATATGTGCATATATATTCCAACAAATCATATATATAGGCTGTAATCTAGCTAGTCCAACAATGGCCTGACATTCTGAAATGGAAAGTCGGAGAATGTAGTAGTTGGTCAGTCCGAGGGGCTGGATGTCTGAGCTGGCCTTCATGTGTTGGAATCCTGAAGAAGTAGGCTCTAACACCAGGGAAGGAATGGACTTGCCATTGAAAGCAAAGATAAACAAGAAGAGAGCCAAAGCTTCTGACTTCTGTGTGCTTTATATTGGCTGACACCAGAAGGTGTAGCCTAGACTAAAGGTGGGTCTTCCCACCTCAAACAATGTAATTAAGAAAAAAAAAAATCCCTTGCAGTTGTGTGAAGCTACATGGATTTTAGTTAATTCCTGATGTGGTCAAGTTGACAACTAAGAATGGTCTTCTATCATAACTACTAACATAAACCTGCAAACTATAGGGGGTATGTTTCACTAGGCTGCTTACACCCCTCACCTTGACTTGAAGTGAAGAAGGAAACACTTCCCACCCATCCCCTTCTATTTAATAAAAGTAACCCATGGCATATCCTTAGATGCCTTCTAAAAAGAAAAGCATATTTCCATGACCTTCAATCTCATTCATTTTGTTCCAGTGAGATGAAAGTCAGAGTTTCTAATGAGAGAACTCAGCAAGGTTACTAGTATAAAAACAATATTCAGAGTCTATTGTGTTCCTAAGCACAAATGGAAACTATAATTTTAAAATCTTATTTACCAAAGCAACAAAATTATAAAGTACACCAAAATAAACCTAACTTAATCTTTATAAGATAGTTGTGACAAAATTAAAATATTAAACAAAATAGTAGGTAGGCCCCAATAATATATAATTATGCCACATATATATATAATTATGAAGGCAAAATTATACAGGCAATTTCTCCAAAATATCTATAACTGCAATATTCCCCCCTTTAAAGAAACTACTGCAGACAGTTTAATATCTTTTCACACTGATACAAAGTGCATACACAAAGTTAAATGGTTGAAACCTATAAAACAGTTCACTGTGGAACAAAGAGGAAGGAAAGAGCAAGGGAAAACTTGGCCAGCAGCATTGCCAGACTTAAGTCATAGAGGAGAGAGAGGAGGTGTTTGGGCAGGAATGAGCTGATAGCTAATGAGCAGAATGGAGAATCAGAAATAGATCAAAGGAACAAAGAGAATTCATTGGAAGGTTTGGCATTGAAAATAAGCTGGAGAATGATAAGTCACTCAATAAACGGGAACAAGAGGCAAAGCGAAAATAAATTCCAGTCTCCAAACAGTTGTATAACAAACAGTACAAAGATTAAAACTTCAGTGCTAAAAGAAAAACTTTCAAAGGAAATAGTGAAAATTACAATGTTAGGGACTATGGAGGGTTCTATATGAAAGATACCAAAACAAGCACAGAACATGGAAACTGTACCTATATTAAATGCACTTTGGGGGTCTCTTTGATAGGTCCACTGAAGGGATATCCCAACCATCACACCTAACACTCCCATTCAGCTCTCTAAAGTCAGGCGAATCACTGCTCCAATTCCTGAAGGTCAGTCAGAGTTACCTCAATTCAGGAAGGAGGAGTGATATGAACAAGAGATAGGAAATAGGCAGAAAACAGAGGGAAGTGACCCCAAAAGTGAAGGCTCAGAGTGACCTTGCTTCTCTGTCTGAGAATGCCAGAAAGGAACTAACAAAATTATAATTGCTTTTTATGAGATAATGTACGTTTCCATCCCAGAATTCCTGCTCACAGCACAGCAGCTCTCAGGGTGGCAACCACGCAGCTTTGGAAAAAGCGTCGCTTTCCTTCTCTTCTTCCCAACACCGTCTGCCATCTACCCAACACTGCTGGCTTCCTTACTTTACCTAATGCCCCACTCGCATGCCCAACCTCTATGCTGGCCTAAGCTGACCTCGCTTCTCACCAATCTGTCTCTTAGCACTGCTGCAATTTACAGCTTGCTTGCCCTGGGATTTTTCTTTTAAACTCTAAAAAGAAAGTTGTCTTCAAGTAGAGAAGGAAGAGGAGGGATAGTAATAGATCTGTCAATCGAAAGACATCATAAGGAAGGTAATCAAAGCAAAGTGCGAAGTGAAATGAGAATATTTACATGCACAATAACAACTGGTTCTAAATAGATTAGGCAAAGAGCTTCTACCACAGCATTAAGAAAAGCATAGAGAGGCTGGAGAGATGGCTCAACGGTTAAGAGCACTGACTGCCCTTCCAGAGGTCCTGAGTTCAAATCCCAGCAACCACATGGTGACTCACAACTATCTGTAACAGGATCTCTTCCCTCTTCTGGTGTGTCTGAAGATAGTGACAGTGTACTCATACATAAAATAAATAAATACTTCTATAAAAGGAAAGAGAAGAAAACATAGTAGCAGCTAACATGAACAATATAAAGAAGAGAAAAACCTGGTGGTCAAAAAACCTATAAAAATATATTCAGCCTCCATAATCTTTGAAACAATGAACAATGAGACAAACTATTAAAAGTTCACCAGGACTAAGCTTTGGAAAGAAAACACAACTGCCAGCTTCTATGCTTGCCTATGAGGGTGTTCAAAAGAATAGATTCAACTAAAGTACCCTTAATAAATCTTTAAAAATATTTTTTGTTTTGTTTTGGTGGTAGTGGTGATTTTTTTTTTCACAATGTAGCCCAGAATGACCTGGAATTCACTGCTTTGTAGACCAGGCTGGCCTCAGTGTCACAGAAATATGCCTGCCTCTGCTTCCAGAGTTCTGGAATAAAGGCATGTGCCATCATGGCTGGCTGTTTTAAAAAAATATAAGGCAGATAGAATAGAATAATGATCATTCTGGAATCTAGATGGTAAACACAAAGTTCGGTTATATTACATCAACTTTTAAAGTATTCTTTCTCTAAGCTTTTATTTTGAAGTAGTTTCCGTTGAACAGAAATTGCAAAACCAACAAAGAATTTCTGTGTACACTTAGTCCATATTCCACGAAATAGTCATATAAGCACAATCCGATGCCAAAATCAGGGAACCAATGGCATCACACTTATTATCTAACTCTCAAGTCTTTTTCAAATATATCTGACTTTGCTAATTAAAATAATCTCACAGCTCTGCAGCTCGTGTCATTGGAGCAGGCTGCAAGTTAAGTTGCTGTCAGCAGAAGCAAAACTTATTCCAGTGCGCAGAGATAGTTATGAAGATAAATTGCACAAGGAATAGAAAATATTTCTTCTTTTCCTAAAGATATTCAGGGCAAATGAAGGTCAGATGATTGAATTTTTTTTAAAATATTGCTTCTACAGATCTTCATAGTTACAAATACCAAATGGGAAAATTTTTTATCAAAGTCACTTTTAGAAAACATGCTTTATATTTTTCTTATGAAAATTTTAGGACGTTAAAAAAACTGATTCATTTGCTCTTAGAATAACAATAACACTTCAAATCTTAAAGGAAAAGATATGGACTTTGTAACAATGTCAGAAAAAAAACCTGAGCATATAAGTTTCCAACAAACCAAAAAGTGGCAACATTCCTTCAGTCTCTTTTCTGTCAACAAACATTTAATGTTCTCTCCCTCACTCTCTCTCTCTCTCTTTCCCTCACTCTCTCAGTTTCTAAAACGTTTTCTCTGTTGATACAAATATTGTCCAGGCACTTAATTAAGAGAGCATAAGGAATTTGGAGTGTTTCTTCTTGGGTAAGGATTAAACACTTTCTGTCTCCAGTGGTTCAAGTGTCTGCGGACTAGGTTAGGGACCAGTGGATTGAGTCCTTCACTGGGTTGACTTTATTGAGTGCTGTGGCCAGACCTCGGGAAGGCACAGCACAGGGGAGCTGAGGCCAGTGCAGGAGCAAGGGCTGCAGAGAGAGAGAACTCATTTTGCTGATCATTAGTTGCCCTGAGAGCCCAGGAGCCAAACTCAGCACTCACTTGCATAGACAGCAGCTGCCTTCTAGACTGTTCTCAAGGTTTCTCAATAACCTTTTCATTCCTCTCTCCTTCTCACACACACACATGCTCAAGCATGCACATACACACACACACACACACACACACACACACACACACACACACACACA
>JANHMN010000014.1:24203788-24267653 GCA_030674055.1 Rhabdomys pumilio | reverse complement strand
ACACACACACACACACACACACACACACACACACACACACACACACACACGCATTCACATACTCTGCTTCACCAGCAGAAGCCCAATGTCAGAAGACCAGCCTTGGAAGCAGGTCAGGAAGCCAGCTGAAACAGGTTTGCTGGCATCTGCCTTGAGCAGACTAGGGAACCTGAGCAGAAGGAACACAAGTTGAAGCCTGTGTTGTAACACCGGCAGAATCCTGTCAGCAGCCGATAGGTCAGGGTAAAAGATTCTTCTGTGTCTTCTGGGAATAGTGAACAGAAGGCAATACTACCTTGCAAAACACTGGCATAGCTCAGTGAGGAGGGCCTGTGAAGGCCACAAACCCAACCTCCAATGCAGCCAGATGCTGCTGCCTCATCTCGTATTTCTTGCTTCTGTGCACCCTCCTTAGAAGACCTCAAAACATCTACTTGACCAAAAGTTTCCAGTGGAATGGAGACGGAGAGCCCGCATGCTGCCTATACTGAAGTCATACCTGCTCTGTATCCTATCATTTCAGAACAGTAGTGATGGGGAGGGATTTCTTGTATAACAACTGAGGCCAACAACTAGCCTCTAGGGACAATGATTTATGTTGGAAAACTGCCAGAAATTTGCAAAATGGCTCACATCAAAGACCTTCAAATCTTAGGGTGTGGAAATACAACAAAGACTAGGGTTTTCATGGAAACACAGAAGGGTTGAGAGACTGTTAAGTTATCAATCTGGAAATCTGGGACCCTGCCAGATTCAGTAGCTGTCAAATCAAGTACGCATTCCAATTAAAATACTTTATCTCATAATGACTTAGAAGAGCCTGCTCTGAGTTCAGCTGATAAAAATTCATGGAGACAAGAGGCAGAAAGGAGCATTTTTGTGCTGCAGTTGGGAAAAAAAATTTAACACATCTAACTCTGTTTCATCCAGCACTTGTTTACAATGGATTTCAAACTCAGGGGCATTTGGGAAGTATTGCTAAAACTGGAGAAAACGTAACTAGAAATATAATAACTTCCACCATGACACACAGACATTAGGCTAATGGAAGTAATTATGATATTTGCTATCTCCTGCAGCCCTCGGAACGACCACATGAGATAGCTACTGTTATTATACCCATTTTACATGCAGGAAAACTGATGCTTGGATGTCAAAATACTGCCTCAAACAGATTCATTTTCAGGGTCCGGTCAGCCTGGGTTTTATCAGCTTTCACTGCAGTGCTGCTAAGTGACTTAGGTTTGTGTTGCCTCCGTTAAGAAGCCTTCCCTTTTTCTGTATCATACTGTCACATTCTTTGGGTCAAACACTCCAACCCTGCTATTTCTGCTCTTCTTTGACGGTACATTACACCATCCACCACCTTCGTTCTGCCCCAGGCCATCTGGATGCTGAAATGACATGGTATTAATCCATCCTCTCTGTCTTGAACCCTCTGCAATTGCAGATACCTATTACACAGTTGTTAAGTTTATGCCCAGTGAACTTCACAGCACTTATTTGTAGCTAAAAGATAATGAAGAAAATACTTATAAGTGGCTGGAGATGTAACTAGTTGGGAGACTGCTTGCCCACTATGCTTCAAGGCCCAGATTTGATGCCCAACCTCGAATAAACTAGATGGTAGTTTATTTCTGGAATCCCAATACTCAGTAGTGGGAGACAGCAAGAAAAAGGTTGTGGTCACTCTAAGTAATAAATCTGAGGCCAGAATGAGCTACATAAGACCCTGTATCACAAGAAAAGAAAGAATATTAACGAAGGTGTTTTATAATCCACTTAATTTATCTGGAGATTATAATCTAGAGGTCTCGGTGAGAAAGCTTTCAAACTTGAGTGTTTATGGCACAAGAAATGTTTTTCCAGTGTTGAGTATTAAACCTAAATCCCCCATGTGTGCTTATCAAGCGCTCTACCACTGAGCTACATTCTCAACTCACACCATGAGAAGAAATGACTGAACCAATGCATAATGAGTGGCCCGCACATAACGGAATGTGCGTTTTATAAATCATTTCTTTGCCAACCTCAGCTTAGTCAACCACAGCTCACCCACAGTTAATGGCCACATTTGCTTTCTCTAAAAGGAAGCAACGATTTGAGAAATGAAGATTGATTGAGCTGCAGGATCTCCAGAGATACCTATTTATCATCATCAATGACCCTGGAACTATACGCATTTCAAAATCATTTACAGGAATGAAATTCATTACTCACAAAACCAATGGCAGGTGTGTCAAGGATGTGAGGTTTTGCTAGTCAGCATTTCCCTGCCTCCTGCCTGCCTGTTGCTCAACGTAGGCCATATCTCCAGGATCTTAGGTAAGCATTCCTCACAGTAAGTTAAGAAAGAAAACTCTCCATGTGATCTTCAGAAGACCCATGACAACTCTTGACCAATGAGTCCTTTCAAATTTCCAATAGGAGATCAAAAGTAAGCATATTTGTTTTACCTTGCTTGAAAGAATTTCCTCAGAGGCACCATCAGTGAGATGGGTGGGTGTGCCCACATGTGCAACTGAAGTTTGATTTGAGAAGATGTTATCCAGGCACTTTTAAGGCGGCTGCTTCTATATCGTGTGCGCGCTATAAAAACACTGTCACCGTGGGCACGCTAAAGCAGGTGCGTGTGAGCTGTAACACATTTGCTAGCCAGTCTTAGCCCTCCTAAAGAGTCTACTTTGATTGAGATGTTTAAAGTGCTAACTTCATGTGTACATCACTTGCTTTCTGTGTACCACACCCACAAAAATGCTGGATGTGTTAGCTGCGTCTGTAACTCCAGCACCACAGGTGACAGAAGGCGAGTCACGGAGACAGGTGATCCCGGGGTCTTGTTAGTTCAACAAGATACCCTGTCTCAAAAAAGTAAGTTGGAAAGCAATTAAGAAAAACACATATCAACTTCCGGCCTCTATACTTGCATGTGTATGTCCACTTACACATACAGGTATACAGTACACACACATGTACACACAACACACACACACACACACACACACACACACACACACTAGACAAACAGACTAGCTCTTCAATATCTAAAGATAGACTAGCTTCGGCTTACCAAAAAGTGGGTGTGCATGACTCTAAGCCTGGATTCTATCTGAAGGAGCATATAAAATGAAAATCTGATTTTGTTCATCATTAAAATTGAAATATTATCTCCACGCTTCAGATGGAAACCATGCCTTTTTAAAAAAAAAAAAAAGTTCAGCCTGGCATGAGGAAGGCTGTGTAAGAACAGTTAATCCTAGGGGAAAATACTTCTGTCAGAACACCTCGGGGTCAATGCCTCCTTAATCCTTCACTGCCAACACTCAGTCTAATTGTGAATACTAGATTAGTGTTCTGTGTTGAATGTCTCTGCACAACTCTGTGGTTCAAGGCTGTTTTCCACTTGGCATGATATGAGCTTTAAGAGCAAAGAAAGCAGTTGTGTATGTGTTTAAAAAGAAGGAAAAAAATACTTTAAAAAGAGATCCCGACATCTCACATGTCCCAGGAAAGGGATATTGGCGAGGGCAGTACTAGCAGAGTTAGCTCAGTTGAGCTCTGTGTGTATAAGCTGCAATGAAAGAGCTTTCCCAGCAGCAGGAAGATATTCATCATATTATATAAGTGGCGTTATAAAACAGATAAAACACATAGTCCAAAAAGCAATAAGCGAATCTTCTGGAACTGAGTCGACGCTGCAAAACTTCAGATTATAAATCGTGTTTACACAAGACTAAGCCTGAAAGAAGTTAAACTGTCCCGAGAAGGGAAACATATTAAACTGGGCATTCCATCGTAGACGAACAGGAATGTAGATCTTTGGATTATGGATTTGGCTACCCATGAATACATCAAGTTATTCAAAAATGGTACATGATCCTCCTCTGTGCAAACTCTTTTTTGTAAACCACGGCCAGAGTTTAGTTCCTTGAGTCTGAGCCACTACTTGCATTTCTGCCCCAGTGCTAAGCTGCCTTTTGTGCTGTGCCCATGGATAGAAACCTCCCAGTCAAGACTCCCAGGGCCAAGGAACTAGTGCGATGATCCTGGGACAGGTAGGAAGCAGTGATGAGAACCACAGCCTTGTCATAAGGAACCTCTGCCAGCTGTGTTGCCAAGAAGAAATTAGGGGCTGATTTTATGAGAGGAGCCAGAATGTAGGACTTTTGTGTAAAAAAAAAAAAAAAAAAATTGCATATTTTTAACATACTAAACTAACTCAAACATATGAAAACACCACAAACAGAAAGAAGTCAGAGCACATCTCCTAGGTACAGCTGGAGTTTGTCCTATCAGTATGGGATTCCTTCTTTGACCTCTAAAACATGACTGTGAATAGCATTCCTGTTATAGTGAAGGAAGTAAGAGTATGCTTCCATCATCTTCCCTGAAAATGCAACTCTGCTATTTTCAGCTCTCCTAACCATGGGTCATTAATAGAGTGAGTGGTGTCCCCTGACCTGCAAAAGGTAAGTCTATATTCTATTCTGTGGAACCTGTAAATGGCACTTTATTTTGAAAATGATCTGGATGCGATTAAATCAGAGACTTTTGTAGGAGACCACCCTGGATTACCTAGGTAGGCCTTCCATTTAACAACTTTATAGAGGACACACAGAGGATGGACTGGAGGATATGGGAACAGCTGGAGACTGGGCAGAGAATGGTTACAAGGTCTTAACCCATAGTACAGCCCAAAGCACCAGAAGCTAGAGAAAAAAAAAAAAAAAAAAAAAACCAAAGGGCAGAATAATTCTGGAGCCTTCAGAGGAAGCATAGCCCTGAGGATACTGTCACTTTGTCTGTCTGGTTCTCAAAACTGTAATGATAAAACTGACTTTATTGTTGCGAGACACTAAATTTGAGGTGATGTTTTTATGGCTGCTATAGGAGGCTAACATGGGTTAGTAGCATCATGCCTCTTTACAGCGTTTCTGTAAGCAAACTCCTGCCACCTGATACACAAATGCACCTCCTTTATTAAGAAATTAAACCCCCAAACTACAAAACAGCTTCTCCACTTAAACTGGAATCTCCATGTCATCAAAACTAAATAAGATATTCATGTAACCCAAAGAAACCAATAATCTACAGAGAATAATGTCTTCAACAGAGAGTTATGTTGAAAACTAATCATACCTTGGCTGCTAGGGTTCTGAACTAGGAAGACAACTTAGAAACGAATAAGACCGTCTCTGAAGTCTGACCATGGAATTCATTTTTCTTTCTTTCTTCTACTCCAAATGACAAGACCATCATCAAGACTTTTCTAATGGAATCAGAGGCTGTTGAGGCCATATGCTTGCTTATTAAATCATATAGGTCCAGAAGTCACTTCTCCTTTAAATTCCTATGGGTCTCTCTAACTTTTTTCAAAATATAATATATTTTTACTAATTCTTGGAGAATTTCATCCATATACCCATCACATTTTGATAGCATCAATGCCTTAGCCTCTTTTAAGGCTTCTTTGTTCATCCAACATGTGCTGTGTATTTCTGGTTTTCCATCAGTGAGCTAGACCTTAGGATGAAAGGGGATCCATTATCTCTCAAGGAGCTTGCTTTTAAATAGAAGAGAAAAACTGGAACAAGAGTCATTGAGGCAGATGATGAATGTTAGACTAGAGACAAGCACATGTGTTGCTTTTGCTGTCTTTATTGTCGTGTTGATTGTGGCTCTACAGATCAAACCCATGGCTCTCAGCATGTTAGACAAGTACTCTAAGCCATATCCCCAACCCCGCAGCTCTATAGAATGAAAGAAAAGTATTGGTTGTCCAGTAAATGTTGTTTTAGTGCTAACTACTCTAATTGTAACCTTGTGATACATCTCTGTTCATCAGAGAAAGACTGGTCAAGAATCACCCTTCTGAACTGCCTTCTCTGACCTCACATCTTCTTCTGCGTTTCCACTGGGCTTTTGTTCTAACCACTATGTACGTGTTAATGTTTGCTTGCTCCTCCCATGAGCCTTGGACTCCTTGAAACAACAGAGCCTTCCAAACTGAAAAAGTTCCATCCCTGTGGTCATCTGTGGCTCTACAAAGCAGCACCAAACACCAGCTTGCAGTCTTTGGGTGATTTGATTTCTCTAATTTTTTATTTCTTCTTCTATTCTATGGATGTCATGGGCAGACTTCACAGAGATGATTAAATAATAATTACGATTATAAGTGAGGATAATACATTTTTTTAAAGTAAAGAAAGTGATTATTAGCTATATTTTATTATAGATCTTGTATTTACCTCACGAAGCCCTCTTCTGAATATTTAATAGTTTTGCATGAGTTTGAGTATAATTCAATCAAATTGGATAGAATCGAAATAGATTGCTTTTACTTTGATATGTCACAGGGCCTATGTGAGGTCACCATACAGGCCAAGTATGGGACAGTTTGAAAGGGATGAACACGCAATCTGAACCAGGTATGAGCAGTAGAGGCAGTTCCACCAAGAGCCCAAGATGGCATTTGGGAACTACTCAATGTCACTCACTAGTCCTAAATCTTAGTTGGTGTGACACACTGGCCTGGATCTAAGTATCTCTACAATCTGGGCTGGCAAAGACAGACCAGCTATGCTCAGAAACTGTGTACTGTCACCTTACAGACATGATTTCCCCCTACCTCAAAGAAAGGGGTGTTTCAAGCTCAGTTAGGACATGGATGTATCCAGAATTTCAAAATACTACCAGCAGGTTTCACAAAGGTGGATGTTGACAGCATAATTTTTACGGACAAGTTAGTAAAAGGAAAATTTCAGGGCAAGTCTGAATTCATTCAGTGGTTTAAGATTTTTTTCTTATTTTTCTACTATAAACTACAGTAAAAAAAAAAAAATCATTACAATGTGTAGCTGCTTGACAAAGTCAAGAAACCTCAATGGTTCCTTCCCTTATTGCTCTACCTTTGAATAAATGGAAGAAGCCTCTCAGCTCTCACACTGCAATACCACAGATTATTTCAATGCAAAGAACTGCCACAGTTCCTAAGCTGGTCCTGGAGGGCTAGGAAAGAACTTGGGATGCCCAACCAGCCAAATGGAGGCAGCAGGTCAGAATACTGAAGTTTCATGTCAGAGAGACTTAGAAAGTTAAGGGATGTTATATAGATTTGCCAGGAGAATATGGGTGGGATCCATGTTGGAGAGGACTGTAGGTATTTGCCATGTTCCAGATGAAAGCTTTGTGATACCCAATGAAGGAGACCCAAAGAAGGAATCAGCATGGACATCATGAGCCAGTAGTAAAATTCTTCATTTCAAATCCCGTGGTTAACTCTGAAACATCCCCTTGATGCTTGGAGGAGTCATTGCTCTCTTCATAAACAAAACAGAACTTCTCACATTGCATTTTGCAGAAGTTCCCTCCCAAACACATTGCAACAAGGCAGTATTGACGCCTAGTTTGTTCTCTAAGGAACAAAGGGACTAGGGTAGGGAGTGCTTACTCCGTAGATGCTAGTCACAATGACTGACAGAAAAGGTGGCTTTATGTAATACATCAATGTGCCAAACACTGTAGGAAAATTTAAAATTAAAAAAAAAAAAAAAAAAGCTGAATTGAATTTTAAGCTAGTGTAAAATCTTGGTAGAAACCATTTTAATAACTTATTATCTCAAGAGAATCTATAAAATGACTCCATACTTCAAAATATAAAATGTAACGTGGCAGATTTTATCTGACACCGAGTCTAGGAAGAAAGGGCATGACCTCAGAACTTTTGGGACCTGGGGTCATAAGCCTTACAAGGTCACATGAACCCTCAGGGGCATGATTTATAGTTCAAAAGAAAGTGTTCAAAGTTCCACTGTAAAGGCATTTGGTGTCCTTGATCAGGTGCGTGTCTGCTCATCTCTCGTACAATGGTCACCAGGGTGAACAAAGATCGTGTGTCAGTTCTTGAGATGCATGAGGTGGAGAGCTCTTTTCATTGAATTTTCTGCTGGTGACCTTTCAACTAGCCATGAATTTCCTGTGCATTGTATTTCTGAGTGAACGAGGTACATGTGTCTAAGTTTGGTGGTGTTGGTTGCCCTTGTTTAATCTATCAGTGATTTGATGGACTTGCCCACATGTCTGGAGTTTTGGATGGGTGATGTGTCTTGTTTCCCTGCCTTTTAACTTCCCACTTAACACATGTCTGTTCTGTTCCCCTTGTTTCTCTGGGTCCTTCATTTTGCTGCCAAGTATTGGAAGTACAGGCAAGTGGTACTTCATTGTGGGATCTAGGAGGTGGGGGGTGGGGCATTGGTGAAGGCCATCATCACTGGGCTTTGCAAGGTTGGGGTGTTTAGCTGTCTTATCTGCTGCTCACTTCTCTCCATTGTCAATGAAGTGCTTTGCCAGTGCATTCATAGCTTAGAAAGAAAATGAACCGGTGTGTGTTACCGCATTACATGACATTACACTACATGACATTACACTACATTATAGTACCATGTCTGAATTAACTCTAGACACATCAACTGTGTTGTTTTCAATTCTCAATCACATACTTACCCCCACAGCCTAGTTGGTCTCTTTGGCAGAATTCTGCAAAATGCATGCTAACCACTACTGGAATTTTTGAGCTCCTGGTGTGTCAGTATTGATTTGTTTCTAGCCGTAGCTTGTCCTAAATGGTGAGTAGAAAGCAAGTATTTCAGTAACAGAATTGTTGTGTAGTACATGCTGTATGTGAAATTTAGAAAAAGGGCCTAATTCAGCAATAGCAATACTCCCTTCCCCCTGCCACCAAAAGAAGTCAGTTGTCAGCAATTTTCAAATGACAGCGATGTCACTTCTCTTTCATGGCCCTTTAAACTGTTGTTACCCCCAAATCTCATTTTATTAGGCATCCATTTACTCCTGGCCTTTCCTGGCATGACTTTTTTTTTTTTCCTAGTTTGAGCAATTTCAAAACAAAAGTCTGTATGTAGTTCAAGAGAAAAACACGCATCAAAATAGATTGATGCCTATTGAGAATGGTTCAAGAATGATGAGGACCTAAAGCAAGGTCATGGAGTTGGAGCAGGGTGGGGAACAGGTAAATTTGGTAGAACTGAGGATACTGATTGAATACGGGGAAACAGGCAACAGAGGACATGAAAAATGGCCTCAGGAGCCTGATGGCTGGGTGGATGGTAATGGCCTACAACAAGGGACTTTCTGGGAGTAAGAGAAATAAAAACTGCAACTTAGCTGTTTTGAAGTTGAGGGGTTCATGAGACCCTAAGACAGGTGACCACTGGGGTTAATTACAGAGATGTGGAGACAAGGCTGTGCTCTGTAGGGGGACCTGTGATGGAGCTGAAGGAAAACCATCTTCAAAGCAAAAGCAAGAATACTGAGGCTCTGGCCTATGGCTCACTTCACTACTTCTGGCATTTTCTCCAGTGGAGGTCAAGAGCCCCCCACAGAGCCAGGATGCTGCCCAGAACATTACAATGTAATAACAATTCATTTCCCACTAGAGTCAGACATATTCATACTCCTCATAACAGATCCTCCAGCCTTCTAGGGTTGAATATGTGCCTGCAACACTCGAAAAAAATATCTAAAATTCATGACCTAGACGATGCTTATGTAATAAGTACAGGTGAAACTTTTTTAAAAATGGATGTTTGATTTAGAATTTGGGAGTCCTATATCAAATCTCCTCTTTCGAGACATCGTTTAAAACTCACCATCTCGAGCCGGGTGGTGGTGGCACACGCCTTTAATCCCAGCACTTGGGAGGCAGAGGCAGGAAGATTTCTGAGTTCGAGGCCAACCTGGTCTACAGAGTGAGTTCCAGGACAGCCAGGGCTACACAGAGAAACCCTGTCTCAAAAAACCAAAAATAAATAAATAAATAAATAAATAAATAAATAAATAAATAAATAAATCTCACCATCTCTAATCAAATGATCAAAGTTGCTCGCCAAGGAAAAAGCTGAGATATGAACCAAGAGTAGGAGGAAACAGTCTTTGTTTTACTTATTGAGAAATCATATTATATAGAATATAACCTGGAAATAAGGTCTGTAAGGGAAAAAGACAAATAGCAAAGTTGGGAATCTACAAGCTGATTTAGTAATTTTTCATAACCTGGACTAACCTATCCCTCCCCAGCAGTGACGTAATCTCCATGATGTTTCTTACCAAGGATAAAGAGATTTGAGAAAGACTATGACAACCTCAGTGCTTTCCCTTTCATCGTCTTTTTCCAGATTAACACTCTAGTATTGTCTTAATACAAATGATATAGAGTCTCATCAGAAAGCACAGAGCAGAACGTTAAAATAAAATTTCCAAACATTGATAGGTGCCACATCCAAAGATAGTTTACGGGAACATTTCACTGGATAGCTTTTACATTCATTCTAGACAGAGATAAAGGTCCCAGATATAGGTAATAGATTGTAGTTATCAATACTGATATGTTTGTTATGGTCTGAATGTGAAATGCTCCAGACTGGGTCTTGTATTCGAACACTTGGCGCCTTGCTGGTGACCCTGTTTTAAGAATCTGTAGGACTTTTTGAAAATGAGCTCCAGTTAAAGTACATTAGAATATGCTAGAATACACTAGAAGGCATAGGCCATGGAGGATTTAAGGGTTACAGGACAACTCCTTTTCTGCCGAAGATCTCCTAGATTCAGTGAGATATAGAGAGCCATGCCTCAAGACCCCACCACCTTGGAGGATGTTGTTCTCGTCCATTCCTTCCTCCCCTTAATGTCCATTAAAGAATCCCCTGAAAAGAGAGCTTGTAAAGCTGTCATCCTTTGAATTGCTTCTATCACATAGTTAGTCATAAAAGCAAAAAGAACTAATGTGTTTATAAGTATAAATACAGAGGCATTTGTGTTTATACGTGACTCTAGGCATAACTACTTCACACTACAGAAACTATTCAGAATGGATGTTTTATTTTATTGAGTGGAAAGGCATATACCAATCCATGATCTGCCTTTTGCAAATTAAGACCTACCTTGCTTCATAAAAAATTCTTCCCCACTTTGGGTTGAGATTTCCCCTTGGGTGTTCCCTACCAGTCCAGTCTCCTCTCCTCACTGTGGCTCTCCAGTGAGCCATTCACTGTGGGTAACCCAGTCCAGGAAGACCTCAGATTTTCCTACCACAAAGAACTGGCTGCTCCTTGTGTTTGGGCCGAAGAGAACAAGGTCTGCTAATGTCGTGCCAGTACATTCAAGTAGCCACTATGATTTCCTTTTACCCTCTTGGACTCAGGCATGACCTGCAATATCATCCCCTGTGGCAAATATCCGTCCCAAAATGGAACCAGTTGGGGTCTTGGAAGAAATGACAAAAATACCACTGTGAACAGATAATAGTTGAAAGTCTTATTTATACAGCTCAACACATGAGAACCATCCTTGAAGCAACTCTTTGAGGCGAATATTACCGTTATTCTCATTTACACATGAGGAACCCAAGGCTTAAAGAAGTATCTGAAGCTTGACTCAAGCCAAAGGTTGCCTGACTCCTTACTGAGAATCCTGATACACTTTGTCCCTGAGTGGGAATTTCTCACAAGGGCGAAGAGAGATTAGGAAACTCCCATGGCATGAATTCTATGCCCTAAGTGTTTCTTTCCCAAAGTTTCCATTCTTTCTGGTTAAGAAGGAACTACTAGCATTTCTGGAGAAGTATCTTTAGCAAGCAGGTTAGAAGCTCATCTACCGTCTGCAAGAGTGTATCCATCACAGAAGCTGGTGAGATGGGCTTCATTAAGAAGGATATAAAATTACATTCTTCTCCTCAAAATGACTTACAAGTTTGGCCTCATTTGATAACAGCTTGAACTCTGTATGTCTGATAGTGTGAGGGCTCCACTTCAGGGTCCTGAAAATTTCATTCATGAGGGGCTGGCTCAGCTTTATCTATCTGGGGCACTCCTTCCCTCTAAGGAAGACTTGGCAATTACACTGAAAGTCTCTGGGTCAGGCTCATGTGTAAATTTAATCTAACACTGCTGAAATAGATTGGTTCACAGCAAAGGGCTTCCCATTCTTAAGGATAATTCTTCTTTGTTGGCTATCTTTTGAGGTTCAGTTTGTATTAACGTTTCTGATATCTTTCCTCCTCTCCTATCAGAGAATTATTGACAAACTAAGATTGAACTTCATTGTCCCATGTTTGGGTAAATGTGGACCTTGTTCTCTTAAATCCTGGTTTGATAAGGACTAACAGGAAAACTTTTAAAATATTAAATAAAGAGTATAAATCTTGGGTGGCTTTGCAGTGCAGTATCCGAAGTGGAGTCTTAAAGCATGTAGCACACATAGGTCACAAATGTTTTTATCTCTTGCCCAAAATGTATGTAAGGATGATTCCATGAAGAAGATTTATGTGATGAAATCATGAAGGTAGATGTTGGGACATAGTTATCTAAGCCATGGCACTGGAGAGGAAGATGCAAAAGCACAGGTAACAGGCGACATGTGGAACCACCATTTTCTTAAATTATATAATCCCGTGGAAGTGGCTTCAGCAACACAGGAAAGGAACAGCTCTTTCATTGTAGGTGATAAGGAGGTGGCATGGTAAGAAGATAAATATGCCATAAAATGGAGTCCTTCTGCTTCTGATATATCATAGGAGGTGGCCTTTATTGTTCCTGTAAATCAGGGGACAACAATAATTGTAAGGGCAGCTTAAGCGAGTAGAGAAAGCTCATCTAGATAGGGAATGAGAATAGGGATGGGCAGATTTTTAAATGATACATATTACCAAAAAGACAGGGTGAGATTAAAGGATGATGATTGCTTACGAGCAATGGTGGGTAGTCGAGCAACAAATTAAAAATAGCAAATAACCAGGCTGGTCCTAGGCATGAGACGGGTAGTTGCAGAAGGACAACGGGTAGACAGATTCATGCCCTGTTTGGATAAGTACCAAAGCCACAGATGAGGATTATCCATGAGAAAAAGGGGCAGGATTGAGGGCCTGGTATGCTGAAAAAAGAAACTTGAGATATAGGCACAGTGGGATACGGACAGAAGAGAGCAAAGGGTAGAAGCTGATAAGCAGTTGATAGATCATAGCTTAATGTATAGGAGGAGATAGATAAAACTTTAGTTATTAAAACCTGAAGTGAGTCGACCAATGGAAGTGGCCAACCAATGGGAAAGAACATGAGGAGATAAAGATTCCAAGAGCTGGAAATGAGTTTATTAAAAGATGTATTATTGGCATCAAAAATACCTATGATAATGCCAGTGGCTTTTTTTTTCTGGTAATACTCTGTCCATATTTTAATATTATAGGTCAGTTCCGATGCTTGCAGAACAAGAAAGAAAACAAACATGTAAACAGACACCTGAAAATCACCATTAGATATAGAGCATGGCCAAATCTCTGTGGCCAGCCTATCTTCATGCTACAGCAATGTGGACTTATCTAACCTACTATTAGCAATCCATTTCTGGAAGAGAGGAAGTCTGTGGCCTACTTTATGGGTACCCGATCACAAATGTTCACACTATCACAAATGTTCACACTCTCATGGATTACAAACTGTGTTGAACAGTTCCACCACACCCTCAGAAGTTCATACTTTGTATAAACACTTGTATTGATGCTCAGATATCCGTCTAATAATTGTACGTGTGCTGTTTCAATCCCCTTCAGAGCTGGAAGGTTTGGATGGCTTTAGAGACAAGGTGTAGATGATATTGGAGACAGGAACAGATCTCCTATAGGCTCTAAACCTCCTTCAGTACAGGTCCCAGAACATAGCAGATGGCAGCAAATCCTGTGTTAGAGAGCTGGCTTCCCACCTTATAAATAGTCTGTTCTGACCACGAAACAGTGAGAGAGAACAAGGACCAGCATCACATTAGACTGCAAACTTACCTGTACACTTTCAGCCTTCCGCATATACCCAGAACCATATCAGTCCCTTCGCTTTAAGATGAACTTACTACATATCTTTGCTCCTCTGAAGGCAAGCACTTGAATTAATTCATACCTAATTTGCTTCCTAGTTGGGAGATACTCACTGTATTGTAAGATAATGTGTTCCAAACACTGGCGATTTCTAATCCAAAAATGAGAAGTGATGTGGTTTTGATAGCATTCCACTGACTCTTCCTAGCCAATCTTGGAAATTGGAGAGTTGGGAACACTTCCACTCAGCGAAGGGACATCATGACAAAAAGGCAAAATTCTTGTAAACACTGGAAGGGCAGGCCTGGGCTAGACCAGGCCAGGCCATCTTCCTGTTGGTGAGCTCTATGTTTGGAACAGAGCAAGGAGTAACAGGGTAGAACCAACTCTGGAGCATACATCAAGATTGAGGGTTTGACAATACATATTTTTGGTGACCATCTGGGGATTAAATTAACATATTTAAAGTTCAAAAGGGAATAGAAATTCATTACCAGAATGGGAGAGGTCATTTTTTTCCTGGATCACTCCCAACCAGAAAATTGAGAACAGGGTTTGTTGCAGTAAAAAACCCAATGGGATTGTTTTTCCTTCAATGAAGCCAACAGATGTTTTCGTTCTTTGTAGAGCCAACTCTCGGTTAACCAGCACTTGGACACTTAGATTCTTAATTCTTGGTTATTTTGCTTTTCCTTTTTATTTCACAAAGCCTGAAAGACTATCTCTCTAGTTGGTGCTTGAGGAATTTTTCTGTTTGTTAAAATATCTGCCATCACTTGATAAAAACAAATGCTATATACTTCCTGTTTATTAGCTTTTCCTGAGTTTCTTCTTACCTTCTTTTCCTATTCCATGATATATTCATTATTTCTTGTGCCGGCACATAGGTGAATCCTTAAAGCTTCATACGTTCTTATCCCCTCTCCAGATTATTCCCAAGCAACTCTACAAGCACCCCATTCCTGTGACAACATGGGACAATGGGAAGTTACGTAAAGTAAAGAAATTTTAAAGGTAAGGTGACTCAGTCCTGTATATAACAGAAGTCCTCAATCACTGAAATGCTTTATTTCTTAACTAAAAGAATATACATATATATATATTTATTTATATAAATATATAATATATATTAATTAACTAAAGGATTATACATCTATTTATAATATGTAAGTATATAGATATTATAAATTAATATTATTTATTAATATTGGTTATTTATTTTCTTATTCTTACATTATATTAGTATTATTTGTTGTTAACATAATAATGTATGCACTGATATATTAATATATTATATATAAATATAAATTTATAGATATGTCCATTTAGTTAATTAATGTAAAATACATATTTTATAAATATATACCCTTTTAGTTAGAAAAAATACACATCACCAAAGACAGCTAGAGTTATAGTACTCAACCAAAAACTTCAAGTCACATGATCATGTAATTGATACTCCCTATGAGAAGGAGAAAACAACACCTAGTGAATCAGGCTTTTTCACATTAAATTTTCTTTGAAATATGAATAGGATAGTACTAGCCTCATTATCCAGATGATACATTAACATGTCAATAGATAACTAGCTCTAGTTCACACAGTGGGTGTCATCGACCAACAATGCAAGTCAAAGCTGCCTGGCACCAAAGCTTTGTATTACACCTCATTCAAGAGAGGGGGTATGACAGCTTCAAATATTGTTCCACCAACTTTATTTCCAAGTTGATTTTTATGTTATCTTTAAGTGACTGTGGATCTCAGGTATCATCTAGTTTAGAAGCTTTTGGAATGATGATGACAGCAGTTACCAAGTCAGAAAGAAGCTTGAAGAAACTGAAGAAGAATGAAACGTACAGGCCATGTCCACATTTGACCATGAGCTAACACTGATTTGATAGGGCATCTAGAAGTACGGGTGTGTGGGCTTTGTCTGACCCGGAACAGGCATAATTATGAGCACTGTATAGAACTGAACCCAAGATTGATCGCCAAGAGTCGGAAAGGGAGCTCAATTTCAGTCAACTGATCCTTCTGTTGTGCGAGTGGAGAGACTGTGAGGTTACAGATTGCGATGTCACCCATGACACCATGCTCCCAAAACTTGACAGTTGGGTTGAAGGAGGAAGCAGAAACAAGAGTGATGGAAGAAACTTGCTTAAAATAAACCCAGCCGTAACCAGCTAGGGATTAGTCCTGTCTCCAGCATCGTTCACTTACTTCTCCATGTATCTGTTTGCTTTTTGTCGTGGTGCCGTTGTGTTGTTTTATTTTTTTTTTGTTTAGTTTTTCAAGACAGGGTCTCTCTGTACAACCCTGGCTGTCCTAGAACCCCTTCTTAAATCAGGCTGGCCTCAAAGGCTGTCTCTGGAGTGCTGGAATTAAAGGCACATGCCACCATGCCTGGCACTGTTTGATAATTCACCTGTCACTGATAGCAAACGTCAGCCGTTGGAGATTTGCTTAGCTTATCTATCAGGCGCTGTGTTATGTTTAGTTACCTGATTTAATCATCGCATCACTTCCTAACAACATCATTATTCCAATATTGCACAGGAGGAGACCAGTTCTTAAAAGGATCAGGTAATTTGTCCAAAGTTAAACAAGTGGCAGAGACAGAAGATAACTTGTGTGCATTGGCTCTATCCGGGGTTCTTCGCACTTGCCACGTTTCAGAAAGGGGCACCAAGTGTGCTACCTTCACATAAATTTGCCTGAGAAATGAAGATCTGTAACCAGTATCAGCATTCTGCCCCAGATCCTGTAAATACTTAGTGGAAAAGCAGAAATGACCTTCCGAGTTTCATAACCCCACTACCACCACGACACTGCACAGTTTTCCTCCTCTGCCTTCTCCTTAGAAGTCCATACAATTTACCTTAAGATCACAAAGTGCAATCCAGGCAAGGTAACCTTACACTGACAGCTTCAGCTCTCTTGGACACGTTGCTTTCATAGTCATCCACTTTCTATGACCCTCCAAAGACCGATTTTATAACCTGGCAGTGAAATTAGATCTGAAGTGAAAGAAACCAGGAAACCAATCCCCACAGAGCAAAACTCTTAACCTTGTTGTCTTAAACCAGGTTGGTTCTTCCTTAGGGATTTCTTCATCTACTCGTGGATTTTTTTCACATGTTTCTAAAAATCTCCTCTAGTAGAACAATACAGATGGCCCCTTTTTCCCCCTTCCTACCTGGTGACACAAGACCCCAATGTTGGCTTATCATGAGTAAGTCTCTCCTCCAGCCCCCTGAACCACCCTCTAACCTGCTGGAACACTTACCCTACAGGCTTTCCGGCCTTTCTCCATCTTTTGTTTTTCACCCTTTCCACAAGAGCAGGCTGAGGATTCAAAGATATCATCCTGAACAGGAAATCCACCACACCTCAAGCTCACCGTATCTTACACACAGTTCCTTTTTTCTCTAGGCATATCAAGTTTTCAGAGAACTAAGTTTACCAAAATACTTTTTTTGAAATTACCTATCACAAATAGACTAGACTTAAATGTTTAAAACTAAAGAATAAGACAAAGGAACCATATCTTATATCTCAGAAATTGGAAACATTTCCTAACTAATGAAACGGAGGAGAAATCCAATCAGAAATCAAGAAAGAGGCCCATGCACTGGGTAGTAGAATCCAAGATAACTGGTGCTTGGCTGTCAGAAAATTAGTATGACAGTGTTACAAGAAAAAACTTTAGACACAACCACTTCAACAGATTCTTGGAGCACTAATGGCTCTGTGAATCAGGCAGCACTTAGAATGACAGGTTCAGAGAGCACCAGTTAGCCGTGTGAACAACAGGCTTTTAAATGCAATGCAGAAGCAAACTAAACTACATGAGTCCCTGCAGCTCACCATCGGCCTTCTGTGGTGTCATCTACTGAAAGTCCCAAGACAGATGATAGTTGATGCTTTCTCATTGGCTAAGTTTAAGGCTTACTGATTATATCCTAAAGGTTTGTTTACATACATAGAAACCCATAACATTAGTGAGCTCTCAGCTCAATGTTCACTCAGTTAATTAATTTAATAAAATAAGAAAAACCTACTTCAGAAGCTTAAGAAGCGAGCTACATAATTAATTATAAACCAAAAGTACAATAAAACCAAGAAGTAAATCCAAGAACAAGAAACTCAGTAGAACAGGGAAACCACTAGCTAATCTTATCAGGTCTGAACTAAAGCAACTGAAAGTAAATTCACATGGACAGAGGGAAAGGGAAATAATCAGAACAACAGAGGGAATGCAAACAATAATAAAGTAAAAGTGAAAAATGAACCGTGAGTGAAATGTGGGGTCCTTCAAATCTGACCCCAGAAGGAAGGTAAAAAATCCAATAGATTGATTTCCCCAGAGAAATACAGATACCTGCTAAAGCATTATTTCTTTAAACATCTCTATTTACATTCCTGAGGCTTTTTTTTGGGGGGGGGGTCAAATTTACATAAGTCTTTTTCTATTAATGAACTACTGAAACTAGCTTTGCACAATAGTAGAGTACACAGTTCAATCATGAAGCATGAGCTTGGCCTCACAGTGTTTTTCACTCAGGAAGTCGTGAGTAAAATGATCTTAATTAAAGTCACATAGAGGAAAACTGAGGGTAGTTGAATAATGGTGTTGGGGGGAGTCCAGTCAATGCCTTATTGGTACTATATTAAAATATTTATAAGAGGGATCAAATGTTTTACTGTAAAAAGCTTAGGAAATATTTTAAAGATAGAATTTTTATATAACATCAAAGCATAAAGTATTTCCTTACATTTGAAATAAATCTAGAAACTATACTTAAAATTAAAAAATTAGAACATAAGAAAAATTATTAACCAGGTAAAATAAGTAACACAGGGCTAACTTGCATAATACTTAATTATTTAAAAATTATCTTCAAAAATTAAACTATGCATTTGAAACCATCAAAGACTGTTCCCTTTTAAAAACAAAACAAAACAAAACAAAACAAAACCAAAAAAAACCAATGCAGTAGGCTTCTAAACACTTAGGAGGTACTCAATCTCATTCATCACAGACATGCAAACTCAGCTATGGATAAGTGTACTGTCTTGCTAACAAGTGTACGGAGACTTAGACTTAGCCACTCTGGCAGAAGTTTCAATAGTATATACTTTATTGTAACCTCTTGGGACAGCAACATACTAATAATAGCAAAAATTGAAATATACATTTCTTAGCATAGCACTTCATTTTGGTTTTTTGTTTTTGTCAAGACAGGGTTTCTCTGTGTAACAACCTTGGCTCTCCTGGAACTCACTTTGTAAACCAGGCTGGCCTTGAATTCACAGAGATCTTCCTGACTCTCCCTCCAGAGTGCTGGGATTAAAGACATGCAACACCGGGCCTAGCTTTTAACATAGCAATTGTACATGTAACTTATAGAAAAAGTCAAAGAAAAAAATCAATATTAATAGTTGATAGTAGTGGGAAATTACAGGGAATAATCTAGGTGTCTACCATTAGAGAACTATTTAAATACAACATAAAATATTCAAATATGGAACACTATGTAAGCACTCAAAGCTGACAGGCAGTTTGTTGTTAAGTCAAACCCATAAAGATAAAACTGACCTATGATTCAGAAACATAATTTTGTGGGGGTGAAATAACAGCAACTTTTATTAAAGATATTCATGAGGAAAGTGTCCTACTTCTGAAGAAAAGTTTAGAAGCTTTCTGGTGACTTGATAAGTACACAGTTTTATGTCACTTTAGATCATCAATGAAATCCCAATTTAGGAATACTACACTTTAAATGCCTAATTTTGTGTCATAGTTAATGGTGACAACTTAGAGTCACTGCTGCTTTCTGTGCCCAGGGAAGGTTTTTCATGGCTTTTCCTGAGGAAATGTGAACAAATATTTGTTCTCTACAGGCAAGGTACCAACAACAGACCAAAGACATTATACCATCAAACTCCAGCTTGGTGTACCACTGAGTTTGTTGGGTTGGCTTACATGAGCATGAGGAAGGGGCATGTGGTGGTTTGAATATGCTTGGCCCAAGGAGTGGCACTATTGGGAGGTGTGGCCTTGTTGGAGGAAGTGTGGCCTTATTGGAGTAGGTATGTCAGCTGTGGGAGTGGACGTTGAGAACCTTCCTCCTAGCTGCCTGGAAATCAGACTTCTCATAGCTGCTACAGATGAAGTTGTAAAACGCTCAGCTCCTCCCTCACCATGCCTGCCTGGATACTGCCATGCTCCTGCCTTGGTGATGAACTGAACCTCTGAACCCTCTGCGAGTCAGTCCTAATTCAATATTTTCCTTATAAGAGTTGCCTTGGTCGTGGTGTCTCTTCACAGCAATGGAAACCATAAATAAGACAAGGTACTTTGTGAAACTTGAAGACTGCATCAGAGATAGCTTCATGGATGAAAAGGTGTTACCTCATCATGGGTGACAATACGCAAAAGTTGTATCACTCCAGTTCTCTGCACAATATAATCCATGATTATGTCTAACAAAATTAGTAAAGAGGTTTTTACAGAATTTCCAAATTTTACTGATAATACATGCTAAAGTAAAATAATTACTACATGTAATTTTATATTGGAATAAACAAATGAGCCAATAAAACACAAGGAAAACAAACCTTCGGCTTATGACCTGACTATATGATAAAGGTGAAACTAGAATCAATAGATGGCAATGTATTATTTAAGAAGTGATGTCTAAATAACAAGCCAACCATTCAAAGAAGTACATTTATTCCTAAATCAAATTTAAACTAAATTTTTCAATGTAAGAAATAAAGACACAACAGAGTTAAATTGTTCTTATTGCTTACATATCAGTGGTGAACATATTTTAAGTTACATTAAAAATGACTGATGACATGATACCACAGGGGAGAGGCTCTCTATTAAGAGAGAATTATCCAGTGAAACGTGAAAGAAAACTAATTACATTTACCAAGGCAAAGGAAATGTTTTGTTGAGTTTTTTGTTTTGGTATGTTTTTTGTTTGGTTTTTGTTTGTTTGTTTGTTTTCTAGCAGGTAATTGCTTCAGTGGTCCTATTCCTAAAAAAGCAATCAATCCTTCTTTCTTCATCATAGAAAGATATGAAATTTGAAACGTGTCATGTGCTTTAGTTTTGGCTGAGGCTAATAGAACATTGTTTCCAATGACATCTGCAACAATTCTATGGAAAAACTTTACATTGTAAACCTTGACACTACCAGCAAAAATCTGTTGTGATGGCTGTACATGCTCTACTGGATTTCTTCTTTTCATGCCTGGCATTAAGTTTTTCTAATTCCAACTTTAGAGTGTTTTTAGCCAGAAAGTTTAGAAAAGATGAAATGATGATTGCCCAAGAGATATCAGGCTGAAACTGGACTGGAAACTTCTACCCTGTTGGACAATCCTCACTGCTCCAGAAGGTACTGTGCAATGAGACTGCTATCAGCATTGTTATTTACTTGTGAACCCATGAGCAACAATACCTACCAATCAGGGAGGATGCGACCACTGATGGAATAGGAGCAAGTCTGTTAATGGGAGTAACCAACTGCTTTCTGATTGATTTGAGACCCCACTCTAAGGTAGGGAATTCACCTCTGGAATTAAAAACCCAATTAAAAGCCTGTGGCTACGAAGGTCCTAGGGAAGCTTCCTCTCTTACTTTGCTAAGTAAAAATGATATCCTCATCTTTCACATTCTAAATAACTGTGTTTGTACCCATGGGTTTGTGCTGCTGCCAACCTTGCTGCATTTTGAAGTGTTCAGATTTAACCACAGAGACTCATAACTGGTCAAAGAATGAGAGTGAATGATTGTTAAATGCCTAATCACAATTAGATATCTATACCACCTCCTCCAAGGCTTTACAGAGGAAGGGGCAGAAAGAATAAAGACAAAGAAAAATGGGGTTAATGAAACATTGATTTCTGGATGAGGCTATTGGTCTTTCCCTGTTGAACTGTTCCTCTAGCCACACATTTAGTTCTTTAACCACACAATTAATTTATTGGCTGTCATATATTCAGAAACCTTTTATTGTTGCTACATTTGTGTCACCTTACCTTTACTTAGGTGATCCACTATCGGGCTGCAACCCAGTTTTTATAACTGGCATTGCGTAATATTTTGATTAAGACTACGGATCTTAAAAGATTGATAGCATTGGTTTCAATCACTGACCTCAACTTATTATTTCTGAAACTTAAAAAAAGTAACAGTGCTTCCCTTGGGCCTCCATGCAGAGCTATGATGTGGCCCGGTGAGATGCCCTAGCTCCAGCAATAAGGGAAGCTGAGTTAGCTGCTATGGCTTCTGTTATCATCGGCACCTCTGTTATCATTAGTCACTGTCTGCTCTGTTATCATTTTTCTTCTGCTTTTAATGTGATCCCCAGGATAGCTGCTTCACATGCTCTTCATTTTTACCTCAGACAATGGGACATCACCATGTTCATTGAGTTTTCTACTTGAAGCACCGTGTACATCTGGGCCAACAAAGATCTGGGCAAGACAAGATGATAACGAGAAAAGCCCCTCTCACTCATCCTCCTGTGACCCAAGCTCTTCGAAAGCACCTAGACAGAGTGTCCTCCTATCTCACAGCTAAAATCTGCAACACAAATATTTTTCCCAGTTGGATTTATTTTACAGATGTTTTTTAAAGGTTTGCTGTTGAACAGTCAATCCACTCCTGAATGTAGAAACAAACAAGACAAAACAAAACAAAACACCTTTGGCAATACTCGAAGTGTCAACTAATTAGATTCAAATTACACCTGTAGTGTACAGACTCGCAAACACAAATGCACACACACAAACACACACCATACATACAACACAGGCATACACATACACAAAAACCCAAATAAATTAAATGTAAATTTTTTATTAAAAAAAAAACTGAGTGTGAATATCTAGAGATAAAGTCACATGTAAGCAGCCACAGTAGCCACAGGTCCCCATGGGCTCACAGGGCAGCTTGACACATTTATGCTTACCTAAGCTGCTCCAACAATGGTGAGTACACAGGGGATTTCCTTCTGCTTTGTTATAAGATAGTGAATAAGAAGACAGCTGTGAACAGACACCATGATGAAGGCAACTCTTATAAAGGACAACATTTAATTGGGGCTGACTTACAGGTTCAGAAGTTTAGTCCATTATCATCAAGGAAGGAGCATGGTAGCATCCAGGCCAGCATGTGCTAGTGGAGCTGAGGGTTCTACATCTTCATCAAAAGGAAGCCATGAGCAGACTATCTCTTCTGCACTGAGTGAGGACTCAAAGCCCATCCTCACAGTGATAGTCTTCCTCCAACAAGGCCACACCTCCTAACAGTACCAACCAAGCCTATGGGCCAAGCATATTCAAACCACCACAGAGGGTATTTAGGTGAGCTGACCTTACTATCTCATTTTTGACAGGCAGCTTTTGTATGACTCCTATCATTCCAAAGTTTCTTCTTTACATTCTTGGTATATTGTACTGACTGATCTAGGGCTTTACCCTGCATGCAGAGGTGTTCAGCAATATCTCTTGTCTCTACTCATTAAATTTCAAAAGTTTATTCCTGGACTTTCAATCCACCGCAACAACCAATAATGTTTACAATAATTGCTTGCAGTTCCTAGAAGGGAATGGGGGCAATATTCTCCTCTATTTGAGAACCACTACATATGTTATACAAATAAATGTATTTCCAAGTAGTGAGAAGAAGTGGGACCTGGGAGATGGTTCAGCAGTTAAGAACACATTCTACTCTTGCAGAGGACCTGAGTTCAGTTCTCAGAATTCAATGCTTTAGTCATTGGAAAACACTGGTTTATCAAACTTTGCTGTTCCTTCAGAACCTGACACAGTCTACTGATTGCACAATTGCTACAATTGCAATCTATAAGAACTCACAATTGTTAGCCTCCTCACCAATCTCATGAGCAATGCCTCTAACCCCTAGGATATAGTCAATCTCAAGGCAATGGATGGGCGTCTTCTACAACTCTCAATTTCCAATTAGTTGATTGTTGGCAAAAAACGACAAGCTCACCTCTTTCATTTTTTGAGGAAATGTCTAATAAGCAGTTAAGGATGAATAGCCATAATTTTTCTGTCAGCCATTCAAGTAAAAATAAATGTATCATGAAAATAATTTATTTGCCTTGTACCTTACGCAATTAAACACACACTTTCTTCAAGTCAACCACCACCCTTCAGAGTATTTTGCCACACAGAATTGTCTGTGCCTTGTGTACTTTAAATGGACTTGAGGCTTAGGAGATACTTACTAAGGACATTTTCACATGAAGCTTATATTTTTCTCAGTGCAAACACCAGTGTTAAAGAGTCTTATGTCCACTGTCTTCAGTGTGTGCCGCCATCTTGGTTTCTCTAAGCCACTAACTCCTTGGTACAAATGTCAGCATGATAGAGAGAGACAGAGTAATAGCTTGGCAGCATCACAAATTATAATTTCAGCCTCAGGGGCCCTCAGCGACACACTATGTGTCTGTGAAGATCCGCACACTGCACACAACTGGAATGATATAAAATTCACCTTCTGGTAGATTTGCACATTGCAGGCCTACTTCATCAAACCAGACTTTAGGATATCCCAAGAAATGCCCATACCTTTCCAGGAACAACTCCCCACTACTACTAAGACATGGTTATCCCTTTCACAAGAGCCTCAGAAGTAAGAACTTTTCCCAAAATGCCTTTATTTCTATTAGAAAGTTGGCTTTGGGAACTTTCCTTTTATCTCTTTTTGTAACCACTTTCATAGTTTTATCCTGTTTCAGAACCTGTGTGTAAACACAACTGTCTGGGATTTGTAACAACCATCTCAAAACGTGGGTTCCAATTCCAAGGGATTTGGTAAAGAAGCATGCATTCAGTCAACTGCCAGTGTGGAGCTTTGCACACATTAGGCACACAAATAAATACCTGTTCAATATAAAATTGAGCTGATTTAATCTCTTGTATGATCTTGATAGTTTTCTGATCTTATAATAGAGCTCTCTCTTCATACATCTACACTGAAAATAGCTACTATTTAGACCCTAGGCATTTGGAGGGAAAAAAAAAAGACTTTCTGTAGCAGGTAGAAAAGTCGAAGAAGTTGCTCCATTCTGAATAATAAATCTATTTCTTCCCAGAGGGTTGTCCCAGGGTAGCTGGGACCCCGACTGGATACTCTCTGAGTCTAGTGACTGAAGAACCTCTCCAAGACAGATGATGGACTGACAGATGGAGTGAAGGTAGAAAGAAGCCTTTCTAGTCCCTGGGAAAACAGCCAGACCATATCCAGAAAGGTCTGGTATTTGACAATACTCAACCAAGACACACAGGAAGCCAGACAATACCAGAAAGGACTGCTATTTGACAATACTCAGCTAAGACACACAGAAGAAAATGGAAGATGGTATTCAACAGAGGAAAGGAGACAAGAAGAGTCACAAGATTTCCCAGGACAGCACTGGAGTCTTCAGCAAACCATTCCAGAACTGGAAGATGGAGATGGATATGTCAAGAGGAAAACAGAACATAGAGACTTCCAGGTGGACTTGATAGTACTGAATGGCAATCTAGAAACTCAAATTCAGTTGAAGACAACTAACAGTTGAGTGTGAAAGAGACAGTTGGCTTGGCAAGGTGCAGTCCTTGTATCAAGATTAAAGCCACTAATTTTTATTTTTTCATCGATGTGATTTGAGATAAAAACTCGTACCGAATTTTAAGTATATAATTTGATATGGTTTATAATGAAAAAATAATTAATCTCCTCTCACGAGCAAATCAGGAAATAACACAGTCACAGAGTGCTTCAGGGCTTAGCAGAAGTCAATGGGCCCTGTGACTGGCATCACTATACTTTGAGGTAGCCACAAGCTAAGGATGTTTATTTTGGGAGGTTATAAGTTAGGGAACCTGCAAATGTGGCTGCATTTAGAGCTGGTGATCATAAGAGCTAAGTCTTCATCTAGTCAAGAAGCTAAAGTATAGATGAATACTTCAGGAAATAGGAGTAAGAGTCAGAAGACGCTAACATGTTCAAAGTGGTTCCTCCAGGCAGTAGAAGTTAGAATGGGCACCTTATAAGAGAGTCTTCACTGCAGAGCTCATGGAAACATACACTTAACATTTCATGAGCATTTTACCATAAATTATATCAATAAAAGTAAAAGAGTTAGTGACTTTTAATCTTCATCCTCACTCTGTCCTGAATCCTAGCTCTTTAAAAACTGTCAAAGATGTCTCAGTTTCCATAGAGAAGAGTCTGACTGTAAAAGCAGACTTTCAACCTGAGTGCTGCTGGTAAACCACACCATTTGAAATTCCTCTGCAGACACAGGAAGCAGCTACTACTACGTCCCTAGCTTTCTGAGGCTCTGTCTTATAGGAATGTACCTGCCATGTGTCATTTCTCCTGAAAAGTCTGCCATTGTGTGTTTGCTGGATTAAAATTTTTGTTTAACTTTCACATAAGCCTGTCTTTTGTGTCTCTTGCCAGGCTGATCTACACCCTATGACTTGATTATAAGATGTGGCCAAAGTTAAATATCTTCATTCCTACATTGCTTGCCTTTAGCTCTCAAATTTCTACTAAGGACTGAAATCCTATTTCTGTGTGGAAACTATTCTTGACCCTTTGGGTGAAAGTGATTGATCCTATTTAATATCTTGGGTTTTAATGGTCTTTTAACTTCTTGAGAAATATATAATGGATACTATGTTACTTCCATCTTATAATTGCTGTGTAAATCAACAAAAATCTGACTATGGTGGCTTGAATAGTTTTGGCTCCCGCATAGATTCACATGTTTGAATGCTTGGTCCATGGGGAGTAGCACCATTAAGGGGTGTGACCTTGATAGATGCAGCCTTGTTAGAGGCAGTGTGTCACTGTGGAGGTGGAGCTTTGAGGTCTTAAATGTTCAAGCTCTGCCCAGTGTAAAACACATACAATCTCTTCCTGACTACCTGTGGATCAAGATAGAGAACTCTTAGCTCTTCCAGCACCATGTCTGCCATGCTTCCTTCCATGATAATGGATTAAACCTCTGAAACTGTAAGCCAACCTCAATTAAATGTTTGTCTTTATAATGTCTTGGTCGTGGTGTCTCTTCACAGCAATAAAACCCTAACTAAGAGACTGACAGAAACAACCAAAGGAAAGAAAGATTATTTTGGCTCATAGTTTCAAAGGAACCAGTGTTTTGTGGTGGGGCAGGCATCATAGAGTTCACTACAGTAGGAGTGTGTGAAGAGGCTCCTCAAATCTTGGTGAACCAGATACAGAGAGCTTGTCTAGAAGTAAGGCCTGCCCATAACTCACGAGCTATGCTCCCAGTGCTTATACCCACCACCTAGGCCTTAAATCTCAAAGGTCCCAAAGCTTCCCAAACAGTACCATCTCTAGGGACCAAGTGTTCAAACATATGATCCTGTTGGGAGACATTTCATATTTGAATCATGACAGATGCAAAATGTGGCATCATTTAAATGCAGGTCATAAAACAAACATCCAAAAATCTTCCACCTCCTCCCACCAAAAGCAAGACAGCATCACTTTCCAAAACTGCATCCTTCCATTCCCGATACTCAGTGAATTACTGTCTATGATTTTGTTTTCTTTCTTTTTTTGATTTTTAAAACTATCTCTAAATGTATCACTAAACTACATATTAATGTGTCCTGCCCTGAATTGTACAGGAATGTATCCCAGTGTGTCTGTTTGGTTTTTTTCCTTCTGTCACTGCTCTTGAGAACTCGCTATGTCAATGCACATGACTTTCATTAATTCTTTGTCATATACAGTGCCCAACTGTATAAGCATACTATGAGTTATTTACAGTTTCTACTGTGCCATGAGAGGTGTTGTTAATATTTTTATGATGCCTTAGGTCAGTACATACCCTCATATATTAGTAGTATACATTTTGCTCGCTTGCTCTCTCTCTGTGTGTGTGTGTGTGTGTGTGTGTGTGTGTGCTCGCACACACACATACACATACATGTGCCTGCATGTTTAAGATCTCCCTAAAACATGGTATGTTTTTGGCCCAGTAATATTGATATCTAATAACATGGTTCTCAACCCTGACTCCAGACCTACTGACTCAGGACCTCTCAGAGTGAGGCCCAGCACTTTCTGTTTCAACCATCCTTCCCCATGATTCTATGCGTGGTTGGATTAGAGAATTTCCTATCTGGTGTGTTGAAGACCTTGTCAGCTGTGCCGTAATGTTCTCTTCAGTTTTACTTTATATATTCTGAACCCATATAATTGAATCATTTAAATTAGAGTTTTGACATCTTTCTGGTGAACTAAGGTTTTTTGCAAAGAAACAGTGACTCACTTTATTTCTAGTAATGCTCTGATAAACCAGCTCAGGGTCAGTTTCTTGTGCTATTTACCGTCATCTGATTTTCTGTACTGGCTTTGAATCTTGCTCTATACTTAAGGTTTTGCCAAATGAGGCTCATGTAAAACAGCACATTGCTTTCTTTTTATTTTGAGTTCAGTTTTATAGTCTTGTACTTGATGGCTTTCATCTGCCTACATTCTTTACTGATCTATTCAAAATCACTTTTACATTTCATATTCTTATTGAGTCAGTTTTTTTAAAAATTTTTCTTTCTTGTTTCTTTGTTAGAGATTTGGGCTTTGGGTTTTTGGGTTTTTTGTTTTGTTTTTTGTTTTTTTCCTCACTATATTTTGCCTTTTACTTTGCTTTTTTTTTTTTTTTTGTAGTTTTAATGTTTAGCCTAGAAATTTTAATATGTGTTTTTATTTTTTAAAGTCTAAGTTTAATTGACATTTGTAGGCTGAAAAGCGTGGGACGCTATGTTTAAATGGTGAGTGGCAGTCCTGACATGCTCTTCTAGTCAGTGACTTCTATGTTTAGTTGTTTTTCATCTGTTTTAACTGGGACATGTATTATTATATTCTTTTATCCATTGTTCATGTTTAGATACCACCAGACACTTTTCATTCCTTGTTAGGATAGTTCTTTGAAAATCAGATCTTCTGAGGTCAGGTTTCTTCTTCAGAAAATTTGTCACCTAGGAGCTTGTCTAGTGAAGCTTTGGAGGTGGGAATTGTCTAGTTCTTATTTTAAAAATGACATTTTACTGTGCCAACAAGTCTGTGATGAGAAGTTTGGTATTTTTGTTTTGTTTTGTTTTACTTTTGTTATGTTTTTCATTTCTAGACACTTTAAAAACAATATTTCTGGTTATTGAGGACATAGCTCGGTAGCTGAGTGCTGGCCTAACAGGCACAAGTCCTGTTAGGCCAGTCCCCACTACTACAAAGAGAAGCTCGGAGTAGCAGTGACCTTGCTGCTGGATAGTCACCACTTAGCCCATGGGATGACTTACAACTGTTAAATAAAGCAGTTGTATTAACAACAACAACAATAACAAAATACAATAAATAGATATAAAGGTGGAAGAAATATCAAAGAGTAAAAGAGTGGGTGAATCCCCACAACTGACTGCAGCATAGCCCTCTGTGCCTTCATTTTCTTGTCTGTAAAATGGGGAGAACAATATTTCTTCACTGAGCTTGGGGAATTGAGATGATAATTGTAATGACATTGACCACTTAGTGAATATATTGTTTTTTACTGGAAGCTTTTTTGATGTTGGAAGATTGCTTGCCTCAATCTAAAGCTGGATTTTTAGCAGGATTTTCCTGCTTGTCTCCTGGGCAGGTTGGCAGGGGTGTGGAAGGGAAGGATATTCTGCAGGATTTTAAACCTCTTCTGCTTTAAGTTTCTAAATTTATGAAACAGGAAGCACACCATCGTCATTCAGTCATCTCGCTGATATTTGTTGACATTAAGTAATTTTTCTTAATTACTTAAGTATGCCGATGGTATTGTATTGCCTTTAAATGAATCCTTCTAGTTTATAAATGCATGCTACAGTATTTATGAATAAAAGTGTTTTAGACTTGCTTCAAGATAATGAAGGGAGAAATGTCTAAGAGAGTGTATGAAACAGGAACGACCTTGAGTTGACAATTGTCATAACTGAGCAATGGGTATAAGAGGCTCACTGTGTGATTCTCTCTTCTTTGTGTAGTCTTGGGTTTTTTTTGTTTTTTTTTTTTTTTCCTGACTAACAGTTTGGATTTCTTTTTCCAAGAGACTATGGTTAGGTAAGAATAGAGCATTCTCCCTTCTCGTTATGTAGCAACCACACAATCCCTGACTGCAAGTCCCAGCTGGAGAGCCAGTGGTATGGTCATGGCTGGAGTCCCATCATTACTTTTATTGGCCTTAGATGAATGACCAGGAACAAACGCGGGTAGGCAAGGAAGTAGATTTAACTAATACATAGGAGAAAAATAATTATTTTTTTCTTTAAAGAGTTTTCCTAATTAAAATCTCAAGTTTTTTGAGATCTGGAGAGACGCTAGCCTCCACAGGTTACAGAAACTGCAAAGTTCTGACAACCTGACATTCATGGCTTTCACCAGAACCACACTCTGAATGATTGCAGGAGCGTCTTTCGGCTGTTAAATGGCAACAGCCATTTTGCCTTTATTCTGAGCTTCAGCTTTGAACACCAATTAAACAACATCGAGTTTGGCAGGTGCTTGCTTCCATCTTTGCAAATGCCTTTTTTTTTTTTAGATCTATTACCTCTTCAGCATTTAACCTGGAAGAACCGACCTAGAGTCTCCTCCGCTACTGGTGTGTGGTCAGTACTGTCAGAGGAACAGAGACTTAGAAGTGCTGCCTAAAAAGTTTCCTTCTTCTTTTTTTTTTTTTCCCCTTCCCACCTCTGTCTCCATGGAGATGAGGTCAGAGGCCACAGGGAGCTCACAGAGAGCCAGCAGCTGAGAATGAGAGGCTCACTTAGAGAGTTCAGCTGAAAGCTATAAACTCCTTTACAAAGACCAGCTGAGTCTGTTGGCCTCCACATCTGAGGTGATTTTACACCAATAAATAGAGGGCTTTTTGTTTTTGTCTTTTGGGGTGTAACAGGGAGAGAAGAGGTGCACCTGAGTAAAACTCAGGTTTGTCTTTACAATTAAGCTTAGTCTGTCAATTAATGGAGAAATAATGTGCAAATGTAGAGAAATCCCATAAAGGGTAGATTTCCATTTTCTTATATCTTTAAATAATGATGTGCGTGAAAAACTAAACAATGCTCACCAGTTTAACTTCTGTTCTTTCAAGCTGGCCATTCTCACATTTGAAGAAAAACATATACGAACGTCTTCATTGCATACTGTCAATTGTAAATAATTTTGTCTGATGGAACATCACGTTAATGCAATTCAGAATTACTGGTAAAAACAAAACTGAAGGTATAGGCAGTTGCTCTCACCCCATAAAAAGTTTCATGAGTTAAAATATAGTTTACTGTCGCCCCTGCCTTTCTTGAACGGTAGCACTGTATGTCTGAGTTCCATCCTGACCATTACAGGAGAGGATAGGAGGAGCCGGGAGAGGGAGGGAGGAAGGGAAAGCGATAATTAATTTACTTTCTATGGCTTGAGACCACTTAAATATGTCAAAAGGCTTTATCATTTTTATTTATTGTATCATTTTACACATTAACAGCTGAACATTTGTTGAAATAATATAAAATGTAAATTTGGGGTTGAGAAAACCTAAGCTAGTCCTTATTAAAAGAAGATCTGAAGAAAAACCCATGTTTCCATTTTGAATACACTTTTCCTTTCGTCACATATCTTTAAAACCCACAGCTTACAAAGTCAGTGTTATTCTCAAGTACGTTTGCAAAACTCTCATTTCTCTTACGTTAAACAAATCAGTTGTTAGCTTTAGCCACCAGTCACACAAGCACTCGGAATTTTCTAGAAAGTAGTTTCAGCAAACATCAGGACGACAGCCTCTCGAGGTGTTGTGAGTTCTCTCTTTCCCTTTGTCTTCTGTTGCGGTTACCCCCGCCTCTGCCAGCCTTGCCCCTTGTCACGCAGCCTTTTCTCTTGTCTGTGCTGAGCCCTCTCTGTCCTGGGCTGAGCTTTTATCCCACTTCCCTCTGCTCTCAGAAGTGAAACGGAACAGGAACATCGTGTTCCCAAGCTGCCCAGCACACATGCTTCAGGATGCTGCCAAGTTCACAGCTGACCAATTGGCCTACTTTAAGGGACTTGCATTTATAAAATTTACAACCTTTATTTCCACTGCCCATCCTCACCCTCATCCCCGTGAGCGCAATAAAGACTGTGTCAAATGTACTGATAAATCAAGAGCCCTTTGGTTTTGTTGCAACAAAATGGGCTGGCAGTTCTTTTCCTCTTCTGTGGCTTGCAGCCCTGCCATTCACTCCCCAGTAAATGGGAAACATTGGCTGAAGTGGTGCAGAGACATTTGGAAGCAGCTGCCTCTGAATTCGTAACTCATTTCTAAAGAAATATACTGATAAGATGATACGGTCTTCAATCAGGGCAGGGGGTTGTCCATCTTATAATTTCTTTCCAAAAACAGGCTCAAGCAAATTGGCCTTCTTCCCATTTAGAAGACAGGGTTGTGCCTGCCTTTTCCACGGAGGCGGGGATAGGCAAATTTGGTAGCTGGTAAGAACTTTGAGCACCCTTGTTTGACTTTTCAGTAGATTCAAGACCAAATAAGAATGAGAATTTAATAGAGTTGTTTTGCTTTGGTTTGGTTCTGGTTTTGTGTTTTTAAGAAGATAAAGGAGTTGTTTTCTCTTGGAGCCAGTGATTTCTTATTTAGTATCTATCTGGTCCAGTTCATTAAAATATATTTTCTCAGTTTCATTTTAACAGGAAGGGTGAGATATAGGAGGAGCTAAGGTGAGAGGAGTATGGAGAGGAAGAGAAGGAGTAAGGAGAGGAGAAGAAGGACAGGAGAAGCTAGGTGATGAGAGAGAGAAAGAGGGTAGGGGACATGGAGGCAGATGTGCACGTGTCTCCACCAGTCAAAGATAGTTGATATATCTAGGTTGAGTATTGGGTTACACTTCTGATTGAGCATTACCAAACTTATAAAGCCTTTGATTAACATTTTAAAAAATTGTATAAAAGCAAAAAGGAAAAGGGGGCATGGGATAGGGGTTTTCTAGGGAGGGGAAATGGGGAAAGGGATGACATCTGAAATGTAAATAAAATATCCAATAAAAAAAATTTTTTTAAAAATCTATTTTCTCTTAAGGGCAGACCCAGGTTTTCACTGGTAAAACATGGCACCTTTGTTACGAGCAAGGATATAAAATGAGATTCAAGAGTGAATGTCTATTTTAAAATAAATAAGAGAGTCACAACTTCTTACAAATAATAAAAGGCACCCAGAAGATGATACAAATAATATCATTGGCATTAAGTAATAGCAGTTGTTTTTATTACAGTTTAACTGTCTGACTCACGTCTAATTTTTTTTTTTTTTTTTTTTTTTTGTAATACTTTCTCATCTGTCCTCTCGTGGTAAGACCTGTATAATGCTGTTTCATGGAGAGAGGAGAGATAATTTCTGCCTTTCTTCTGACACAGTAGATGGAATTTTTTTTTATTTTGTTTTATTTATTTATTTATTTGGTTACTGGTAGATTAGAAAAGATCCTTTGCTTTCAGAACTCACTAGTCATGGCACTGCTGAACTGTTTCCTGCTCCAGGGAGCTTCATTAGAAAAGTCCCTTTGATCTCTCTGGGCAGAGCTCCAGACACCCTTTGACCATAGCTTCAGTGACTGGCCTGGTCCTGTTAGGTGACCTCAGTGGGAGAACAGGGCACAAAACACTTGTGGCAGAACCTGGGTCTGGAGGCCCTTGGCAGAGTGGTACCCATCTCACTCCAAGCCTTCTTTGTTGGTGCCAAAGTCGGATTCCAGACTCTTGGGCAGACACAACGTGGTACAGGGAATCAACCTGAAGGGGATTCTGGGAGAATATGCCTGTCCTGCTCAGGCTGATTCCTATGGGCGTTCTTTATATCCATTCTCCTATCCCAGACACTGACAAGGGCACATAGGACCCAGCATGGATGTAGTGTGAGAGACTTAGAGCTATTAAATATCACAAAATCATCCTCGCTTGTTGGTCATATAATAGATGTTTCTGAAACTGAACTTGGGATGAAATTCTCTAGAGGAAATGCCTCCTATTTAATCTGAAAAGTTTAAGTTCCACAGAAAAAGACAAAGACTTTATCGTCCTGTTTTGCTATTAAATTCTCACTATTTGGACAAGTAAGAGGTCTTCCTCTGAAAGTGTCTCTGTTTGAGGAGGGGACCAAAATTAGTTAACAACGTGTTTGTTTTCCAGGGTTAAAACAGGGTAGCCCACAGGAAGCCTCTAACCGTTGTTCACGGCGGGTCTTCATCCACTCTAGAGACACTTGCTTTTACATCATTCAGGCTTCTCTCCACTGGGGTAGGACTACAAAGCAAACTTTAATTATTTAGTCACTTGGCATTCATACTCCATGACTGCCCAAATAGTCAAGTGTCAAGGCTTTTAGCCTGGGGTTCTTCTAGTTGAGCTGTAGTGTCTCAACTTTTTCAGAGTCAAATATGTTTTGACCCCCCTCTGAAACCAAAGTTGATGATATTAAGAGAAGAAGCTTGAAAATACAAACATGTTTTCTTGCTTCCAGAAGAGACTGAGATGATCCTTTTTTGCCCCACAAGGAAAAAAAATAACAGTCAGCATGGCCAGGCGGGGGATTATTTAATAAGTCTACATAACGCGGTATGGCCATCTACACTCTCAGAACTCATGAAGTTCATAGATAATACCATATATGAGTGAGTACATGAACATGTATGCATTCATGGGCACGTGCGCGCACACACACACACACACACACACACACACACACACACACACACACTATACCAAAACAAAGTTCCTCCTCAAAATAAGTATCTTAGTCTATTTTGACTGATATTTTTTAAAGGATCATAGATGAGGTGACATATATATAGCAGAATTTGTGTCTCACAGTTCTGGAAGCCTTAGATGGATAGTCTGAGACAAAGACAATGATAAATTTAGGTTCTGGTTAAGGCCCTTTTCCTGGTCCACAGAGGGAATATCACTGTGCCCTAATAGGGCAAAAAAGACAAAGGTTCTCTCTCTCTCTCTCTCTCTCTCTCTCTCTCTCTCTCTCTCTCTCTCTCCTCTCTCTCTCTTGTCTCTTTTTTGAGAGCTCTCTGTTCATGAGACAATCTCCCAAAGATTCTGCCTCCTTTTATCCCTTCAGTCTGGTGAAGATTTTTAACCTATGCATTTTAGGTGGATGTAAACATTCAAACCACAGTAATACATTTTGGGATTTCTTTTCCCATCTACTGTTTTTATTGCTCCATCATCGCCTATGTCTGTCTAGCTGTGTGACACTTGGGATCACTGTCTTTGTAACATCTGGAAACCGCTGTGTGCAGTAAGAAAGCAAACCTGGAGAACCAGACAGTCAAAACTCATCTTCTAGGAGGAACTTGACACCAGCCTTGTGCTGAGCACCAAGTGGGAGGTTGGAGAATACTTAACTGAAACAGCTCAAAGGCATTGGCTCTTAATCTCTAACTGCCTACACAGAACTGCTAAAGGCAGCAGCATCTGCTCCCTTGTTATCTTACTCAGCACACATGAGAGAGACCACTGGTCCACACAGAGCCCTTTCTCAGAGGTGTTTGTTGACAAATGAAACACAGACCACACCTTGGAGGGGATGACGTTCTCTAGAGAAGGCAGGTAGTGTAATGGTGTAACCAGTTAACACAGAAGACACGGAAGGATCCAGCATTCATTTTTTAGCTCAGAGTTCTACAGGTCAGAAATACAGCACGAGTGACTGCTCTGCTTAGGATTTCACAGTGCTAAAACTAAGGTGTTAGGCATGCTGTGCTCTCATCTGGAACTGAGATCACATCTCAAGCTTGCGTGCTTGGGATAGATTCAGTTCCTTGAGTGCTAATTGCTGGCCAAGGAGTGTCCTAAGGTCCTAGAAGCTGCCTGCTTGTCCTATGGTCTTCCCCACACCCAAGCAAGTAGAGGGTTTCTCCCTCCTACCCAAACCCTCTCATTCTCAAACTCCTTTTGAAATCTCCTCTTTTCAAAACACTGACCTAATTAGGCCTCTCCCACCAAGAGTAGTTCCACATCCGTGCCCGTTGACTGGGCATCTGAATTACACCATGCAAAATCCCTTCCCCATAGGACAATCTCTGGAGCAAGTAGTTCACTGTGCCACTGGCAGAACTCACGCTTGGAAAATGGGAATTGGCCGGGCAGTGGTGGCGCCCGCCTTTAATCCCAGCACTTGGGAGGAAGAGGCAGGCGGATTTCTGAGTTCTGAGTTCGAGGCCAGCCTGGTCTACCGAGTGAGTTCCAGGACATCCAGGACCACACAGAGAAACCCTGTCTCGAAAAACCAAAAAAAAAAAAAAAAAAAAGGAAAATGGGAATTGTACAAGAGCATCACCGAAGGCAACTTGAAATTCTGCTCGCTGCCCATAGCAGGAGCTATTACCCACCAAAGGAAATGATGGATTAAGAGCTATGAGAACTCAGACAAAGGACAGAAGCAACTATGTCTAGTGGGTTAGAGTTTGTTCAAAACAGTGATTCTTAACCTTTCTAATGCTGCAACCCTTTAAGAGTTTCTCATGTTGTGGTAACCCTTCCCCCAAATTATTTCATTGCTACTTCGTAACTATAATTTTGTTCCTGTTGTGAATTGTAACGTAAATATGTGATATACAGGATATCTGATATGTGATTCCTGTGAAACAGCCATTGAACCCCCCAAGGGGGTCGAGACCCACAGATTGAGAACCTTTGGTTTAAATGAGAGGCAAAGTTCAAGCTAATCATAGGAACGGGAGGTTTGAGTACTTTAGCGTAAAGGTGTAGTTCATCTCTATCAAAGTCTTAGAGTACACAGCGCATTCCACCTCTGGGGAATCCTATCTGAATCACTAGTGAGTCAAGCATGGTCAAAGATCCATAGGTAATTATTAAGAAATAACTGAATCCTGTAACAGTGACTCACTCCTGTAATGCCCACAATCAGGAAGCTTACACAGGAGGATTACTGTAAGTCTGAGACCAGAAGGAGACCTCTCAAAACAAAAGAAAGCTTAGATTAAAGACATGCACCACTTTACCTGGCTTTCTTTTGTCTTGAGATGGATGGACCACTTCCTATGCTACTGTACTGATGGCTCCTTCAGAGTCATTCTCCCGTTAAGCTAACCTTCTGTTGACTTTTTAGTTCTATGAACTGGTAAATTCCCTTTAAATCTATTCAGGTTGGACTTTCAAGGTTTTGCATCTGATCGCCTCTATGTGTCCATACCAAAAGGCGAGGTCATTGCTGAGAAGTGTCTACGTAAAGAGAAACAAGCCCTTCAGCCCGATGACCAATGGCTGCTTCAGAGTCAGGGAAAAGGAGTAGAGATGATATGTGCCAGTCACATGACATCTGGCCTGACAGCACAGCTCTGAAGTCCACATCGCCTGTTAGAGGCGGAGAGTGACAGAAAACAGCACCGTAATTAAGGCAGGTTGACCTTTGTGTATGAAAAAAAGACTGACCATCCTTGATGCTTTACGAACATTGTTTAGTGAATCCCAACAAACCCTCAGATGGCCTATTCTAACCCTTGTGAATGTGGAAGCTGAAGCTGAGAGAGGACCACTCCTTAGCCAAAGTTATGCTTCATTCTCAGTTGCTCTGATCCCCGTGGCCATTCCCAACCCTTTGCATTTCAAAAGCAGGCTCTCAAATCAGTGCCATTATCACCACACTGGAGGAGACTAACAACGGTGCAGATAAGGAAATGACCTGACTAAGAGCATTTAAACCCTTGGGCTGAAGACAGGAAGGCTGGAGGGACAAAAGCTACTCTTAGCATTACTCTACCAGCGGCAAGCAGAGCAAACTCTGAGGTCATATGCTCTACTCATAATCTCTGGAGTGCTAGAGCAGGGTTTCTTCTGATCTCCTTTTCCAGAAGATAGAGCCACAGAGCTGGATGCAAACTGGAACCAGAGCTTGTCTTGGCTCTCTTTCATTGGTCCACAGAAATTTAGTGTTGAGATTTTAGAAAAATGATGACAAGGTTCCCTGTCGGTCCGCTATTTACTGAGCTGAGTCATTTCAACATTAAAGCTTCTGGGGTTTTTTACCTGTTAAATATGAGGCAATAATAGCACCCACCGTGTATAGAAATCTTGTAAATCAGCAGTGGGAACATGGTGAGTGATTAAGTACTGTTGAGCTATTCACAACTCTTGCTGTACAATAATGGCTCTGTACCCATCCAGCCCTATCTTGAATGCCCACTAGAGTCTTTTCCACTATGGTGGTCTCCAGTGGAATCTCAGTTACAGTTTATCAGTGATCTGCTCTAAATAAGACTCTCAATTACATTGCCATAAAGTAACAGGGAAGATAAAATGAGGGCCCCAGTTTCCAACTTAATTTGTGTAACTGTTGGTCTTCTTTAGACTTTCCTCATCTGGTAGAAAAGGGGGAAGAGAGGAAGTTTCCATATCTTTCTCCACCCTCCCTCCCACTGTTGAAATTTGCTACCAGAAAGGATCTGAGGCATTCAGTCAGTGGTGACTTATGAATAGGGCTTAACGGATGGCTTCTGCTTTTCAGAGTATTTGATATTACACTGAGGTCAAAGCTCTCTAATATTAGGATCTGGTGTCAGTCTAGGGTGGGTTGTGTCTGTGTTTGTCTTGGTTCTGCTGGTGTGGGATCAAGAGGAGGAAAGGGAGGAAGCCTGGATCCTTTTCTACGTCCAGGTTCTGCCCTCCAGGATGGAGGTAAACGTATCAGGTAGTAGAGAGGGAAGCAAGGGTGCTAGATTCTTCCTAGGACTTTACGAGACAGCCTGGCTGCGGTAGAAACTACTTTCATTTGAACCAAGAGGTAAGGGCAAAAGACACAGCCACTTTAAACCAAATTCTTTAATAAGAACAAAAAAGAGGGTGGAGTGGGGGGGGGGGTCAAAAAAAAAGCACAAACAAAACCAAAAACAACCCAGAATAGGACATAGTGACCTGTGAACAACCTCAGGATGCAGGCAGAGCCTAGAATGCACACACCCGATTTCCTGCTTACCTGCTGCCCTGCTATGCCATGGCTAGAGACACATTCAGAGCATCAAGATGGCCAACATGCTGTACTGTTACTGTCTACTCTTGCTACTCTCAGGACTGGGTTGGTACACCTGCCCAAAAGGTTGAAGGATAGGGATGTTGGAGACAACAGCCAATTTCCCCAAGAGTTTCCTTGAACTTTAGAGTTGCGACAGGATTAGGAAGGGAGAAAGGGATCCTCAGAACAGGATGTCCAGGTAGAGTGGTTCCTGTGCTGGGAGTCCTAGATTAGCAACAGAGGGCTGAACATAGGGGTGGGACATGCCAGGGGATGCATGATAACAGCATTCATCTTCTCAGGGTCTCGGCATCACTGCAAAGTTTCTTATAGAGCAAGGACTCTGCATGGTCATCAAGACACCTAGCTTCACACAGGCTAGCCTCTGGCTTTTCCAGTGTGTATGGAAGTACTAGTGTGAACTTGTGGAATACACACACCCACACGCACGCACGCACACGCACACGCACACGCACACGCACACGCACACGCACACGCACACTTCATCTGGCTTTGACAGTCCATCTCCAAAAGGACCGTACACTCTCTCTGAGCTTTCAAAGGTAACATGTTGTTGACTGTAACTTGAAAACTAGAAGTAGAGATGGAGAGATTGATAAACGTAAGTGGTACTAAATAAATCATTCTGAGAAAAATAAATCACCGGGAGAACTAAGACCATTTCGAGAGTGACGCGTCTCTGGACTAGAAAGGCTGCAGTGTGAGGACAGAATGATGTTAGAGAGAAACCTGACCAGCTTACTTCAGCCAGGAGGTCATGGGCAACATCTACAGTCATAAATCATGTTCAACTGTCAACAGACCCCATAACGAAAAGCTGTCATTGTACCTCTGTGGTCCTCCTCCCCCAAATCCATTACATCTAATAGTGAAAGAAAAAAAAAAAAAACAAACTAAAAAACAAACAAATCCCAGTAGGGGCATCCTCTTAACCACTAACAAAGTCATTTACCAGGGCTCCTTAAAACTGTCAAGGTCACTGAAACTGAAAAGCCTTCTGAACTCTTAGAGCCAGTATAGCTGAGAATAGGCCACGAATAAACATGGGATTCTATAGGGAATCACAGGTGGAGGGAGCATGTGGTTCACAACTGCATTCCTAGCATTTAAGAAACAGATTCAGGAGGCACACCAAGAGTTCAAAGCCAACCTGGGCAACAAAGTGAGTTCCAGGCTAGTCTAATCTACAGAATGAGACCCTATCTCAAACCAACCAGCCCACCCACCACAAAATAAAAAGAAACAAACAACAAAACCCTAAAGAAATCTGAATAAACTATTGTCTACTTTCAGTTAGTATATCAATATTATTATTTTTTATTTTTTTAATTTATAATAAATATACAGGACTAATGTACCTTAAGGGTGACATTAGGAATAAGGAACCAGGAAGACAGTTTGTAAAAATCTTTGCCCTATTTTCTTTATTTTTCTTTAAATATCAACCTGTTGTTTAAAAAAAAACAAAAACTTTTCCTATACGGTGTAAGATCATATGGCCTATTAGCAGTAAAGCATACAGGCTCACTAGCCCAGGCTGACAAATATTTACTGGAAAAAGAATTTTTTCCACATGCATAATTTTCCAGAATTGTAATATTCTCTGTAATGAAAAGCCTGGGTAGTGCCTTGTATCTGAATCATAAATTTATTCTGTGTTCCATGGGTAGGTCACCTGCCAGGTCCAGGGCCATCTAGAAGCTTCAGTGTGGACTCTGTATGCCATAAAGTAAGAACTTTCCCGTACGAAGTGACTGTTATTTTTATACTCCTACTGAGAGTGGGTTTCTTTCTATAACATTTATTAACTGTGTAAAAAGGTTGGACGATTAACCTCTCTGAAACTCTATTTTCTGGGTTTTTTTGTTTTGTTTGTTTGTTTTTAGAAGAAAAAAGAAAAAGAAAAGCGACAACCGAACTTTGAAAGGTTGTGTCTACAGAGGAAACGGATATAAATTCAGTACCTGGCACCTAAAAGTTCTCGGTAAACGATGTTTGATAATAAATACAGTTATCTTTCCCAATCGGGGAAGATAATCCCCTTTGGTCCACAGGAAACATGGCTCGCAGCTCTTTCCTCGGCATGTTTCCTAATTTAACTACACGAAGCATCTAGAAGGCACTCTGCCAGCAGTAGTTTCTAGTTTAGTATCTAAGCGAAGTCTTGGTCATTAAGCGAAGTCAGGGCATCACCGGCCAAGCAGAGAAAGTCCACGCCACAGGGTACATCTGTGCCAGCCAATGCTCTCTGTTCTTGAAACAAAAATGCAATAATTAATAAATAAATAATACAATAATAACAATAACCCAGGACAGTTAGTGTCAGATCCCAGCCCCAGGCTGGGCGGACGGGTGGGAGGGCTCCTTTCTCTTCTTGTTCCTCAGCACCTGTCACGGAGACGGGATGCAGGCTCGGGGCCGCTTCCTCCTGCCCCCGCCGCCCGGTGGACCCTCGGCTCCCGGCAACGCGCCCGCAGCCCACGCCGACTAGAAAGCGCCCATTGAGCGCCTGCAGCTGCCGGTGCCGCTTGCCCAAAAACTAAATAAAGCCCCGACTGCAGTTCCAAGGAAGAAGACACTACTGTGTTCTTCCCAGCCCAGTCACGGCTATAAAGCATTAAATGCAAGCTGCTGATTGTTAACTCTGCATTTGTTTACACCCGAATCTTGAATCACAATGGGGTGGCTCTCGGGCTGCCAGGACCGGCCAGGGCCGGCTTTATCTTGAATACTGCAGCCTGTTTCCCTGACTGGCCACGCAAAGAGAAGTTGAGTAAATAGCATCGTCCGTCGCCTTTGGCTTGCTTTTTTTTTTTTTTTTGTGGTAGATGTCTGCTTATGGAGACCTCAGTGGGACAGTGGGATTTTGTTCCTGGTGGGATTGGAGGAAATGTATTGGAGAAGCCTTACTCTTCGTGAATGTGTAAAACAGTCGGGGACTTATAAGAGCTCCCAAAGGAGAAACCTCACACTGTATGAAATACAGTATGAATGAAAGGATGCCGGGGTCTTCTTAAAGGGCTGTGGGGAAGGGAAAAGGATGAACGAGAAGTGTGGCCCACTGGCTAAGCTCATTGATGGACAGCTCCAACATTTATCCATCCCTAGCACCAACCATGGCCATATGCCTTTAACAGTCCAGCAGCCACTCTCTCTACTCGTGAATTTGAACGATTTTCACTTGGAAATATTACAGTGAAGAAAAAAAAAAAAAAGGCCCTTTACGCTCTGCCTTTCCAGGCGACAATCTAACATAACTTTTCTTCTTAGTGTTAAAGGTTTTTAGGTTTGTCATATTATCGTGTTATTGCTGTCGTTTTCTGTTCAAAAAACTAAAAAGTTACTGAAGTAAATGGGAAAATGTAGACAAAAGCATAATAAAGTTTGTGCCATTAAATTAGGCTATGTTTATATTTTTTTATGCAATTATTTTCGATCTTTATACATACACAGAATAAGGAAAACTCCTTTGTATTATGCTCTTCTGGTTTTGGTGATCCTATGCCATTAGTATTCTTAAAACAGTAATTCATAATGAGTAGAGTTATGCTTCACATCAGGAAAAAAAAACCTTCAAAATAGAGCTTGCTTACACCAGGTTGAACTTAAAACCCTGAATAAGTTACTCATAGCTAGCAACTTCAGGAAATTTATCTGCTCTGAGAACACACCACTGTCTTCAGAATAATTGCAGAATCATAGCTGGTTTCAGCACGGCATTTGGAAAGTACAGATATGGCAGTGAAATGACACCTTCTCACCTGCAGATGTAATCCAAAGGGAAATGAAAGGAGCACAGGGCCCTATGCAGATGTGAGACGAAGCTCAAAGCCAGAGAACTGGAGATGATACCGTTCACACAGGCACACGCTGACTGCTGGCATTTTGCATCAGTCGACATACTCTTTATTCCACAGAGAAAAGCTTTTGAGTCAAAATGCAGAAGGATGCTGTGAAAAAATCACAATGGGGCAGATCTCGGAAGGGATATCAACAAAGCATCAGCAGAAGGACCACAGGCAGTGCATTTGGTTGTGATTGAGCACCTGTTCCACCTAGGGCTGGTACTGGGAGAGAAAAGGGAATCTGTGGTCTTGGGGGATCCCTGGGTAGGGGGGCTCACTGTCTAATGGGAAGATGGGAAATGCACAAGTCATATGAGCACAGCACTGGATCTGTATGAATGGAGGGAATTCAAAGCCTTATGAATGGGAGACCAGCAGACAACACGCATAATTCACAGAAAGAAGATCGGAAGGTCTCCCACCAGAGAGAACGTCGGAGCAAAGGGGGAAGACTGAGACTTTGCCAACAAGGGAGAGTTTCCACAGCTGGCTTAGAAGCACAACTATAGCTTAAAGGTTCTTTCTTCATAGCCAAGCTGAGACCCAGCACTTACACTGTTAGATGCAGACATGCCTTCCTTTTCTGTCACAGGGAAATTTCCAAAAGATTTTGCCAAGGACGTACTTAGATATTTTCAACATGTTCCAATTAAGAGTGGATCCACCATGTAAAAGAACCATTACATAAATTTGTTATTTAAGTGACACCCCTCTCTCTCTCTCTCTCTCTCTCTCTCTCTCTCTCTCTCTCTCGGATTTTACATCCACCTGTACTTCAGGCAATCATGAAATAAGTGTTTCCCCACTCCTCCCATGAATTGGTTTCAAACCCACAAGGATCTTGCACAAGATTTGTGCTTACCCTCCCCCATACACGCACACACATCTCTAGACATTTGCACACTCACAGTGTGAATATTCCAGTCAGAAGGCAAAATGCAGACAAGCAACACAGGCAAATGTGGCCAGGGTGGATGCACATGATTAAATTAATTTTTTTGAAAAGCAAATTTAATTTTAATTAAATTTGAAAGCTTATATAGTTGCAAAGACGGTTTGATATTTAACTCTCAGACTCTTCATTCTAAAACCATTGCTTCCTTTTCAAACCTACCCAGTGACTCCTGATTCCAGCTCTTCAAATAAGAAAGTCAAAATGAAGAGGCTAGCCTAGCTATGTTCCCAAGGTAGGACCTTAAACTGTCTGCAGTGCCTGAAACCTAGATCAGCAGATGTCAGTCTGTCCAGTCATGCAGCTGTCATTCCTTGTTTGTTTTGTTATTGTTGTTTAGAGACAGGGTTTTACTGTGTAACCCTGGCTGTCCTGGAATTCACTATAGGCCAGGCTAGCCTCGAACTCAAAGCCTGTTTCTGCCCCCTCCCCCCTCCCCCCTCCCCACCCCCATCTGGCTAAAGCTGTCATTCTTAGAAGGGGCTGGGTCAGGGTTGTTTCACCTCCACTTGAGTTAGAGCCCTTGAATCTTGATGACATCAAAAATATCTGTGTTAAGATTTAAAAAATAAAAGACAAAACGAATTTATGAATGTGTAATGTAAGGATAGCATGCTACACTATGGAGCACCAGGGTAGGAGGCGGAGCCTGTGCTTCAAGTAGTTTTCCTCTGATCACCAGAATGTGTCTCAGTGTGGTTAGAGTACAAGAAGACTCAGCGTGACTTTTTTTTTTTCAAACAGAAACAAATGTCCAGTTATCCAAAAGCACACCAATAACATGAAATAAGAAATGAACTGTAATTTAAGAGATTATTATTATTATTATTATTATTATTACATTGAATTATTTTTTCCTAATACTAATATCTCACGCATGCATTTCTCGTTTGAAGAAATTCAAGCCATGTTTCAAAGATACATTTTTAAAAGTACAGGAAGTTTTAGAACATAGCATAATTCTATGTTTGGGAATTATTAGACAGCTGAATGATTTTCTATCTATATGTATCTACCTAATCTATCTATATTTATAACTTCTGGAGTGGGCTGTACTCATTAAAGATCTCGTGATAATGTGTTACCACTGTATCTTTAATTCTTGGTTCTTTTAAGAATAATATTGGTGAAGACACAGCTATAGTCACTGTCAATGCATAATTAATTACTCCCAAACCAGCAGCTTAGACTTATGCTTTCATTTTGTTCCCTGCTTTGTGGTTGAGAATCCAAGAAGGGCTCCGTAGGCAGATCTCTCCCAGGACCTTTCCTACAGGTGCAGTCAATGGTACCTGGGCTCCTGCCCCAGATGAGGTATGCACTGGGAGCTGAGTGCCTACTGATGGTCTATTTGACTCCTTATTGACGTCTACACCAGAAGAGTGTTGAAGAGCAGCCAGACTTCCTGTGTGGTGGATGAGCTTACCTGGAATATGCAGGAGAACAAAGCAGGACTTTGGTGACAATCAGTTGTCCCTGACATGGGCATCTCCCGGTGGCAGGAGTAAGGGGGTCTTTGAAGGCATGTTTTGAAGCTGTGATGGGTTTTCTTTTGTTGTCCTTTAAGAAGAACAATTTGGTGCTTGATTTCTTAAACTAGACTATGGATCGTCTTCAAGACTCCACACGTCTGGGAGTTTGTTTTATGCTTCTAGAACTTAGCACAAGGCTGTTGTGTCACAAGTGCTACAAAACAGAATCAAATGGCCTACAGCCAAAAAAAATCCCAGCCATCGAAGCCACCAGACAGGTTTATCGCGCTGATAAAACCACCATAGAGAGATAACCAGAATCCCTTAGGTTGTTTGAGTTGGAGCAATCTCTAATCCAGCTCTACCCCTTTTCCCTCCAATGGCACAGTTGAGGTTAAGTTATACAGCCAAGTGCCAAAGACAAAATCATTGGTGCCCAAGGTCTAGTCATTGCTTCTGGTCCATCCCAAAGTGTTGTTTTATCAGTTACTGTTTCAAGGTTTGGCTTTATCAAAATGCAGAGGGACTCCATCGGTTTAGATCATTCTTATACACAAGGATGGGGCAAGACTTCTGCCAATCTGCTGAGGGCAGCAGGAGCCTTTCCTTCCCTGACCTTTCTGTCTATTCTAGGAAGATTAAAAAAAAAAAAAAAGTCTCAGAGATCTCACCAGGAGGCCTTGGGACTCTGCATTGATCTCTTCAGATAAGAATCTAAAAAAAAAAAAAAAAAAAAAACCTAACTTCCTGGCCTTTTCTTCATGTTTCTCAGTAAAGTCTTGTAGTCTATATGTCTGGGACCAAGCAGAGTCTGAAAGGCTTCCTGTGACTTCTACACAGTCTGTGAGGAAGTAGAGATGTCACAGAACGTTCCTGGAACTTGATCAAGTGTTATACTGTGTTTCAGGCGGTGCCTAAGACTCGGAACTCTGCTGTAAGGCATCATCCCGGCCTTCTGGTATGAGAAAAGCTGAATGTCCAGCCATCAACCTTTGCGTCACAGAGACACAGGTTTGCAAAGAAGAATGGAGTTGTTAAAGAGCCTTCCCAGCTTCAGGTTTGTGTAGCTTTCCCGAGCAGAAGGCTTTTACTTCTACATGTACTGTGGCTGTAATTAAGTGATTCACATTCACAATGCTCAGTATTTATCTAAAATACTCTACGTTCTCATTAGAAGGGGAAAAAATTCATTAACATTTGGCTTCCTGAACTCGCTGATGTGGTACAACCTTCTCTAAGCTCTTTTAACCATTAGGGTTCTCCAGAGAAACAGAACTAATTGTGGGGTGTGTGTGTGTGTGTGTGTGTGTGTGTGTGTGTGTGTGTGTGTGCGCGCGCGCGCGCGCGCGCGCACACACACGCACACACTCACAGATGCAAGGAGATTTATTGCAAGGAATTGACGAGTATCATTCTGAGAAGCTGACAGAGCTCACAGGAGTGTCTGAGCAGCACACGACACGAGAGCCTCAGGAAAGCCAAAGTCACCATGCTGGGTCTCAATGACTCAACTTAACCAGAAGCCAGCTGGAGTAGCTCTAGGCAAATGCCAGTAAGACCAGAGATCCAGGGTAACTGGTACTGCAGTCAAAACCTGAAGATGAGGAAGAAGGCAAACCAATGCTTTAGCTCTAGGCAACCCGAGGGAAGGATCCATCGTTCGTGTAGTAGCCAGCCTCTTAGTTCTAGGCTTCTGCAATCGATTGAGTCTCACTCATGTTAGAGATGATGATGATATATTACCAAGTCTACCGATTCAAGTATTAATTTCATCCACAAACACCCTCAAATTCAAAATAATGTTTGACTAGATATCTGGGAAATCTCTTGCACAGTTATTTTTGATATAATTAGCCGTCACACTGTGATGGGCTCACACACAATGGAGGACTAATCATATAGAAATCTCAGCTAAGTCTCCATGATTGTAACAGGAATGGCTCTCTGCTTACTCTGATCCAATACGCATGTATAATATACGTAATGTTCTTTCTGTTTGCTGTATACTCACAGCATTTTGATTTAGGACCCGTAACTAAATGGGACAGCCCATGTCTGTTTGATCTTTATTGTCATCTTGAGTGCATTTAGAATCATTAGGAGATACATTTGTGCTATGTCTGTGAGGATGTTCCAAGATATTTAACCGAGGAGGGAAGACCCACTCCAATTATGGACTATGTCATCCCAGGGACTGGGGTCCCAGACAACACAGCACCCACTCCTCTGACTCTAATGCTGGGGATAGCATCGCCCCATCATAATGACCCCTTTGTCAAACTCAATCCTGTGTGGAGGGAATTTGGCTAAAGACAGTAGACCTCCTGGTCCACAGAGTCTCTGAGAAGAAGAAAGCCAGAATCATACACCCCAAAAAGAACAGAGGAGAGAGGCCCTTCCCTGGCAAGGAGTCCCTCCCTGTCTCAACTCAACCCCCAATGCGCTAAGATTCTGCTCACAATTTCCATCCCAGACTCCTAGAGGAAGGAGAGGGGCCTAGGGAGCTCAACTTTGTTAAATAGCATTAATACATTTCATGTTTTCTTAAAAAGAAAAGCAGATAAAACCCTTCATGTGTCTACTTCATGGCTACTGCAGACGGATACCTTTCTCCCATTTTTGCCATTGTTGGTTTCCTGATCCTGATGGACTAGTGCACCCTTTAACTGTAAGCCAGAATAAACCCACCCTTCTGTAGATTGCCTTTGTCAAGCATTTTATAACAACACTAAAAAAGATAACCACCTTTATCCCTGTTCCTAGAAATATGTTCAGTGATAATGGGGGTCTGGGGGAGAAAATGTTCTATGTATCACGGGTACTCCGTGGCCATCTTAGGAAGAACGTTTGTCCAAGCTCTTATCTATACAACAGGCTTGCAGGGAGTGGGAGTAGGGGGTGGGTCATAGAGTAGAAATTGAAACAAGACTTTACAGACTCAGACTGAGGCATTTCGTTGTCTGTAGTTGGGAAACAAATCGTGTGTCCAGTTATGATCTTTCTAAACTTCAGAAATCAGAAACAGTCTTCACCTTGATCTTCGTCATAAATCAGGGGCCCTTTCTCACCTGATGGTAGGAAGTTTAGCTTGCTCTGTAGAGGCCAATTATTGTAAAATTGTAATAGTTTTATTACAATATAATTTTCTATTGTTATATATATATATATATATATATGTATATGTAATCTGTTACATATATACTGTTTTATACAATCTAATATGTACACAGTGAGGTGGGTAGTGTTATTGTAAGACATGTAATCTAATGTATATACTGTGAGGTAGGGGCTGTTATATATAATCTGATGTATACACAACTATCAACTGCATGATTCAGTTTGGAAGTTGAAGTATAAGGAACACAAATAATTTGTCCTGAGGTCACCAAACAGCACTACCTACAGAGATGTGAAACTAGGAAGTCTGGGTCCCAGGCTAACTCCCAAATTAGTTACACCACCCTTAGTTGAGTGAGTTTTCCTTCTGTCACCAAAACAATTCCCTGCATGCTCTGCTGCACCCTCAGGGGTGCTGCCTTGTGTTGTGAAGTCCAATGGGATTGCTGGGCAAATGTTCCCTTTCTGCTCTTATGCCATATCCCTTTTATCACAAGCCAAGAATCACAGAGGACAGAGCAGAGTATCAAATCTGACCAGTAGGAGGTGTCTTCAAGACCTCTCATCATTCCATGATAGAGCCCACCAGTAGCCCACCCTCCTTGTATCTTTACTGTATATTTGACTGGAACCCTACTTTCCTGTAGACATTGTTGTTACATTGGTACCAAACCACCTCCATTTGGGCTTTACCCTGTCCTTCTGCTGAATACCTGGCTTTCTCATGGCCATGCTTGTTAAATTGGTGACAAGATTCTTGTTGTAGAATTTGAATTCCATAACCAGTGTGACAATCCTTCTGTCATTTGGTCACCTAACACCCACTGAAGTCCTCTGCCCTTCAGGTTGGGAGGAATGCAGCATCTCTACCTTCAAGGACAAAAGTATTCAACGAACGTCATGGAAATATAGAACTCAATGGAGGTGGGTGCCATCAAGAAAGGATGTGGCTTGGGACAAACCCACCCTGGGAGTGGAGCTAATCAGAGAAGGCAAGAAGGCAAGCTTGTCTCAGGGACCACAAGCACTGCTCCTACCACAGGAAGCCTCTCCACAAGGGTGGAAAAAACACTGGGCATTGTGGAGGACAGAGGATGGGCAAGGTGGAGAGGGAGGCAGCAGAGACAGCCATGGTTGGTACTTGGGCCGATTTCCCTAGATCTATTTGTTCTTTGCTCAAGCAGTGTAGATTAGCCTATGGGCAACAGGGTCTGGAGCTACTCAGAGCAAAGTTCTGGCGGTGGTAGGAAGGGGAATGGTTTGCTGTAGTTTTGAATTTTTCAGGTAAGATTACAGTAAAACAACAGGTGAAGCTCACTGGCTTTCTGAAGCACCCCCACAGAATTGTCTAAAGATACGGGGACATAGTTTTAAAGAGAGAAGGCACACCAGATTTACACATAAAAACAAAACAACAACGACATCCCTAGGTTGGAACTACAGAGATGACAGGCATGCTAAAGATTCAAGGGTATCAGAAAAGACCTCAAGTTGGTGACTATGAAGCCATGACCGTTTGGTCTTGGACAGCCATAGTGCTGATATAGGAAAGAACACATTTCAGAAGCTTCTAGAGCAAACTCCTGAGAGTGATACTGTATTCATTGCTTTCCTGAGGCCGTGATAACAATCTCACAATCAGCTGGGTGGTTGTGGTGGAAACCTTTAATCCCAGCACTTGGGAGACAGAGATAGTCGGGATCTCTGAGTTTGAAACCAGTCTAGTTTACAGAACAAATTCCAAGATAGCCAGGGTCACACAGAGAAGTGCTGTCCCTGCAGGGGTCAGGGGTGGAGACATGACCAAAAGCAGCTCAAGAAAGAGTTTATTAGGCCTTATAGTTCCAGAGGGCTAGAGTTCAATATGGCAGAGGTGGCGTGCATGCTATGGTGTCAGGGACTGTGAGCTGATCCCACTCCATCTGAACACAGGAAGCACAGAGTGAGCAGAACGTAGGACGAGGCTATAAACCTGCTAAGTCTGCCCAGAACGCTATGCATCGTGCACTATGCACGACTCCAACTTCTAAAGGTGCATAAACCTGCTAAGCCTGCCCAGAACGCTATGCATCCTCCAGCACGACTCCAACTTCTAAAGGTGCTGTGACTCCTTTAAGTGAACCAACACCTGGGGACCAAGTGTTCAAATGTATGAACCTATGGGGGACACGTCTCACTCAAACCATCATGGATGCAGTGATGCTATGACTGGAATAACAGACTCTGAGGGAAATGGGAGGGAAAGACACCGAGCTTCTGCTGAGGTCATTGCAGCATTCGTTGAGGTAGGAACAAAGATCAGAACCAAAGAGAGCTAATTTGGATGGAGTTTGATTTTAGCAACTGTATTACGTTATTCACTTTATTTTGTGTTTATTTTGTGTTTATTTTATTTTTTTAAGACCAGATCTCATATAGGCAGGGGTCTCGCCTGCATTCCAGTATACTTTCTTCCTTTTCTCTTTAGGTTATCAATACATCATTTACAAATTGTTGGCACTATTTGCTGAAGAAGCACAATAGCATCAGAAGAAATGACGATGACTGAGCTCACGAAGCCTTATCCTCGTGTCAGCCCCTGACTGGTCCATGAAGGAGAAATTGACAAATACATTTCCCACACATGACACATTTATTTTCCTAGCATGATTATTCATCTCCATCTTGTCTTTAAAATAATTTATGACATCTTGTGTCAAATATTAGGAGTTGCACCCCGATGAGCTAAAACCAAGACATTTTTCTACCTTAAGGGTATAAAAAATATTTTGTAGATCATAAGAATTAATGTACAGGTGGGGCTGAGCAAAACCAGCACCCTGAACTGATGGTGTTATAGTTTTTTTCTCTCCTCAAAAATCAGCTTCCATCACATTTCTTTTAAATATAAAAAACAAAACAAAATTAAAAACCATAGCAAGTAACAGCTGCTGAGGGTTCAGGCCTAGACTTTAAGACACTTCGTTTTTTGGGATATGCAAGACACACTTGACCTCCTCTGGACCAATCAGCTGCACCAGCAGCTGGGTCCCAGGAAAAGGTTATGATCGTCCCTCTTGATTTAAATGCTGTGATAAACTGTGGCCAAAATCAATGTTCCATTGATAGCTCAAGATGTCCGTACTAGGCCTGAAAGAGTAAGACATGAAAAAGAACTGAGGAACCGGTGAGAATTGCCCAATGAATTCTGTTCTAGTTGGGTTTTTCAGTGTTTTCTAAAAATTCACAAATAAATGCTTGCTCTTCAGGTCACATGAAAGTGGCCTACAAGAGTCAAGGCCTTGTGGGACTTTTGTTTAGGACACTGGGGGCGGAGCCCTTACAGAGGGCGTGTCCTCAAAAAGGGCGGGTCCTTGCAGAGGGACCAAACTCCTCACTCCTCTCTTTTGCTTCCCAGCCTAGGGGTGAATGGTATTGCTTTGTTATGTGCTCCAGCTAAGATGGATTGCCACAGCCAATCATGAACTAAAACAGCCCAAATATGTGCAATTGATTGACTATCTGACAGAAAGTTCACCAATAAAATTCCAACTGAGTGAATTAATATTTGTGTGCAACATGATTTGAATGAAGATACCTCCAAAATTGCTTGTACTTTTACAAGATATTTCAGTTTTTAAAAATTATTATTATGGCATCTAATGCTTCCAAAATGTCATATGAATGCCAACGGGTGGTGTTTACGTGATTTGGACTGTGGGGTTAGAGCTGAGTCTTTCAACAAAGCAAAATACTCATCTTGAAATTATGCTAATTTAAAGCATCATTTGCATTTCTATAGACAGAAAATTATATAACAAACTCCAGCTCTTTTGGTTCTCATTTGACGGACATGAAGACTCCTCAAAGTCCTAAGAGAAACAGCAGACACTGGATGCCAGTGCATTTGGAAAAATACAAACGTGTGAGACAAGTCTGTGCTTTGAGTCTTGCATTCTTTAACGCTCTGTGATGAAATGAGGGCTGTATGTATTATGTGTGATGAAAATAGTCACAAATTCAAATCTCCTGTGGGTTGTGTTATCGACAGCATTAAAAAAAAAAAAGCCACCAGGAAATAGTTACATCAGCATTTCATTCTAGCTTCCAGGATGTAACTTGAGGAAGGACAAGGAGACAGACACCCTATTCCAGGTGATATTGGTCTATTGACCTTTCCTCCTAGGGAATCCACAGCCATAGAAAGGAAAGATTTGGGTTTCAGGCTTGGGACAAGCAGCCTATTTAACATATCAAAGCGATCCTGGTCTCCGGGTTCTCCCAGAATCCCTCAGTCCTTACCTGTTACAAGGTATGACTGGCATATCCCACCCTCTACCCTGAACTTTACAGCTCAGGGGCTGGGATTCCCCTTTCTCAGAGGCATCCCCCTCCCCTATATCATCCAGACATTTGGTCTCAGGGTCTGTCTGTCTGTCTCTGTCTCTCTCCCTCCCCCCTCCCCCACGCATTTCTATCTCTCTGAATTTCTCTACATGGGCACGCTCCCCTCTCCCTCCCCGTCTCCCTATCGGCTCGGTGATTTTCCTGGCCCAACTCCTTGGGAGAAGTGAACCTGCCCAAGAGCTGCCCCGAAATAAACCTGACCTTTTTAACTTTCAATTCGGCATGAATTGTCTTATTTTGTTTTGTTGGCAGAGAAAATCTATTATCTTGGTGCCAAAGACTCAGGAGAAGTTGATCATTCAGCCTGGTGGGTCAAACCAAGCTAGCCATGTGGAGCCGCTTCTCTCCCCTGTCTTTCTTTGCCTGATGCGACTGACTTTTGACTTTGTAAGCCTCCCAACTTTCCCAGCCTTTGTCTTAAGAAGTACCAATCCTTCTTCCGGGTCCAGGACCCCAGGATCCCCTGCAAAGACCCAAGATCCTGAATAAAGGCAGTCTTTGTTCTAGGGAGCCTTTGGATTTGAAGATGTCCTTTCTGAGACTACCCCACCTAGGAAGATGCCACTCGGTACCTCTCTAGTCACTCTGCTCTATAGCCCACTCTGCTCTATAGCCGATATTCTGTGGCTCAAAGTCCTACTAGCAGAGATGGTCATGACAGCAAACCTCCTTGCCTCCAAAGACTTAGATCCCAAACCTTTTATCTGGTGCACTCTGTACACACGCCTGCTCCTGCCCAAGCTGCTGATCTGGCACTCCAATGCTGCTGAGGTAAGTACGAATGTCTGTCTGTAAATTAATTCTAAATTCTAGAGTCTAACTCTTAAGCCCGCTTTGTGTCCTCCACATGGTGCTGGCGCTCGCAGCCTGTCCACGTGGACCAAGCCATTGGCTTTCTGCAGGCAGCCTGTGCTAAGCTAAGCATGCTCTCTCTCTTCCTTCATGGACTCAGATTTTATTACAACAGCTTGGCTTCTTTCAGTGGCCAGAAATTGGCACACCTGATTTCCAAATTTCTACTGTCACTGACAAATGATTCACAAATATCTTCTATCTACACTTACTCTGCTCTGTGCTCCCAAAGCCTCCCCAACTCTTAAAAAAAAAATTATCTCTGATTTCTTTCCACTCTGCTCTCTAAAAGAAAAACAAAATAAAAAAAAATACTTTAGGATTGTACTGCAAACTCTTATCTAAGACTTTGTAAGTTGCTCATTGGGTGTGGTTTTAAATCTATATAATCTGCAACAAAATTTGGCTTTAAACTTTTAACAAAAGGCTTATAATTAAAAATCTAGGACTGGAGGGTTGGCTCAGCGGTTAAGAGCACTGGCTGCTCTTCCAGAGGTCCTGAGTTCAATTCCCAGCCACCACATGGTGGCTCACAACCATCTGTAATGGGATCCGATGCCCTCTTCTGGTGTGCATGAAGACAGCTACAGTGTAAAAATCTATGCATAGTCACCTGTATATGTGATTCAACTCTTGTTTAGTGTATATGTGCATGGAACCAACTCTTCATTTAGAAATATAAATAGATTTACTAGAAAATGTTTTTAAATAACAACTATGTTGCCCACACGGTTTATAACCTGCCATGTAATGAACCCTGTTTACTGTCTCCTTTTAGATTTAGAAAGCAACAAATCCCAAATATTTTAAATTGATATGGATTTTTTTCTGTGGTGATGATAGAAATTTAAGGTTATATTTGCCACAACATACTATATATTAGATTCAACTCTAATTTTAAATATTCTGTAGATGGTGATGAAATTATAAGGTTATAAAGGTCTATGTAGATTAATGAAAGCTAACTTAAGATATATGTCTAACTATTTATATCTTTGCTAAATGCTCAACACCAAGATGTTAAAGGAAATTGGGATAAGTAGCAAGATGTGTTTAATGAGTAAGTATATTTGATAATTAAGATTTATAAAGTCTTAGGGTCTAGTGAGGTTCACAGTAATGTTTGTCTAGTTTCTTTGTCTTTTAAACCTTAGCTGTTAGGATAAACTTAACCATACCAAAACAAATTTGTAATATTCATATTCTATAATCATGTGTCTGATCCCCTAAGAAAGTCCTTTTCCCAAGGTCAGGCATTTAGACAAAGACTCCCAATCCCTCAGGAGTTTGAAGAAACTTCCTTCTTGCTAAAATGGGAGTCATTCTCCCTATTTCTGCCAGGGGAACTTGTGGCCCTTCCATTAACACATAACTGTGGTACCTATTAACCAGTCAAGATCAATGCTGGCCACAAGACTCCTAAGTCCCTGTTCACAAGCCCTAACCTATCTCACAAGTCACCTTTCTCCTGGACAGCCTTGGCAATTTAGAATAAATCTTTTCCCTTTTTTGCCCACAGAGTGGCTATTTTGGTTTCTTTACTGTGCCCATTTTTAGGATCAGTAAAGTTGCTAGTCTCCCTACGGACCTTATCTATGATAAAAAGTTTTATTTTGAGCTGGGCATGGTGGCATATACCTTTAGTTCCAGTACTCGAGAGGCGGAGACAGAAGCAGGCTGATTTCTGAGTTCAAAGCCAGTGCTTCATCCCATTTACAGATCAAGTTCCCAGACACCCAGTACTGTTATCACAGAGAAATCCCGTCTTGAAAAAAAAAAAAAAAAAAAAAAGTTTTATTTTGATACTTAAAGGTCTTCAATTCAAAATCATGATATTTAAGGCTTAAACCTAAAAGGGCTAAACTTAAATTCCTAGTCTTATGATAGCTACTAAATTATTATAAACTGTTAATAATAGTTAAAAAAATACAATAGTCACCTTATAAATGACCAAATTCTTTTACTATGTTCAGAACTGAATTTGCAGTCATGCTAAATACTAATATAATTAATTACAGGACTGATCCTTATTTACCCACCTGTACATGTTTTCAAGGTTAAGCCTGGGATGGACAACTAGAATCAAGCAATATTTGTCTATTTAAATAAACTTTAGATAGATAGATAGATAGATAGATAGATAGTCCTCAAACACTTCTAAAAGCTTAGAATATGGCATTTTAAATGTTTAATAAAAAACCTTTTTGTGATAGACATGCTAACTCCTGACAGTAACCCTAATCTCAAAAGAAAATGGGCACCTGAAACTTGTTTTAAGTGGCAAATCTGGTCACTGGGCTGTAGACTTGCCTCAACTGCTGACAAGTACACTGTCCAAACTGTGGACAGGAAGGACACTGGGATGTTGATTGTCCCACTTTACTTAGACAAAGGTAGGAGAGTTCCCCTCCCCCATGTTCCTGCTTCACAGAAAAGTCTGTCAGATCCTCTGGATCTGGTGGCCAAAGATGGATGTCCCATCCACCAAAGAGAAACCCTTGGGCAACAGATTGTCCAGGTAGTGGTAAGTCTCTGTTATTGTTCTCTACTCAGAAGCACTTTCTGCTGACTCAGGTGACATTGATCCTTTTCAGGTCTCTGATGTGTGTGAAGCCTGAAAACCTAAAGTTTCAGCTCCCTTCTCTTCATGTGTGAAAATCAGGCCACGGGCCTCACTCTCCTATAGCTGCCACTACTGGGTCTAGACACAGTTTACCTCATGACCAGACTCAGAAAACAGGTTCCAAAGTAACTTTTTACTATCCTTTATTCTAAAGAAAAGCTCTTTACAGTGGCTGCTCCCAGTACTCACCCACCTGTGTCTTGTGAGTAGCTGGATAGAAAAAGTGTAAAGTCTTCTGTAAGCGCTGAGGAGATGAAAGCTGGCGTGAAGATCTAAGAAAACGGTTTAAGGTTGGTAAATGCAAGTTGTGTAGTTTGGAGGACGGGAAAGCTTAAACGGTGATCCTTGATCTTAGGTATATAAAAGAAATGAAAAACTGCTTCAGATTCCTCTCCCTCAGTATGCCACTGTTGTACTAAGACCTCAAGGTTCAGAGCTTTAACGTTAATCAGTGGAGTTCTGGTAAAATTATTAGTCTAACCCTGGTAAAGTAATTCGATTGTTATCATAGTCACAAACTAAAGAGTTTAAATTGCCTTTGGTTGTCTTCTAGTTGGGAGGGGGGACCAGTAGAGGGGGGAGGGGCAACAGCTGGAATGAAAATAAATAAATAAATAAATAAATAAATAAATAAATAATGCTTCTTATTATGATAAATTCATACACATCCTGTCTTCTGGATAGAGAAAAGAAGCCCCTCTTTCACAGTTATAGGCATACTAAAAATCAAGATCAAGCGAGCTTTTGCCCCTTCTGCTCCATGGAAGGCTTCTGTCTTCTCTGAACTCACCTTAAAGAATGTCCACGCTTTTAACCCCAAACCATTTCCCAAGCTTCTGCTCTCACACAAAGGTGTGAATATGTAGGTTCCGGTACAGATTATAAACAATGGCAATGCTAACATGTCTAAAACTTGTCTCATTTTGTAAGTTTAAAAAGATTCTTGTGAGCTTCGGGGAACAGACTTGGATCCACCTCTCACAGGTCAAATGGACTCCAGATAAATACTGTCCATCAAAGTCTGTTTTCCCACCAGCCTATTCCTGAGAGTGGGATCCCTTTCTCTGCTTTTTGGACCCTCTCTTCCCCTACCACCAAGATCATGGTCCTGCTTTGGGGGACCAGTGAATTCACCCAAGAGCTGCCCACAAATAATCCTCCCTTTTTTCACTTTAAATTCATCTTGAATTGGCTTATTTTATTGGCGGGGAAAAAAACCCTATTAAACACATATATGACCAAAATGTATAAAGTAATCCATCACTGAGTGCTCAGTAGGCAACTCACATTATCCCAGAGAGTCCATGTAGGATAGATAGTCCTGCCAAGGGCTGGCCTGGACAAAACTCTACCTGTTCCCAGCAGAGGCTGAAGTCTCTTCCTTTAGCCTTCCTGTATTTATCTTTAACTTCATCCTTCTGCCGGATGCTACATAACATTCCTGGCAGTCTGACTTTCTGAATTGAAAGGGGATGAATTTCCCCTCAAAGGTGTCATTGACAGTTAAGTATGAAACGTAATAGATCTGCCAGGGTCCTCTCCCACAAGGTAATTTAAGGGCAGCTTATTCTCCCCTTTCTCATATTAATCTGAATGGTTAGAAATTAGATGATAAATGGCCCTTGGTTATTAAACTGTTCATCTATCTAACAGGAAGCCAGCAGGATGGGTCAGCAGATAAAATCACTTGCCTTCAAGTCTGATAACCTGAATTCGATCCCTGGAGAGAAAGTTATCTCTCAGCAGTTGTCGTCTGACCTACACATCTGTACTATGACACATACCCCTCTTCCCCACCCCCACAACCAACCAACCAATCAGTCAATAACTGTTAAAAATAGAGGAAAAAACCCTGCCTTCATATACCCCTCTTCTCCACCCCTATCAAATAAATAAATAAATAAATAAATAGTCATAAAAGATACAGGGAAAACTGCCCTCTTGTTTGCAAGTTGACAGAGTGGCAGTCTCTATTACTACAAAGCACAAATTACTGCAAGAGTCAACACCCTTCCTGAAAAGAGGCAAACAACATCAGTCTTGAGTCTTGTGAGCCATACAGGTGTGTTTCAGTGGTGTCCACCTAAACAGCTATGCCGCTGCGCTTGCTTCTCTGATGGCAGCATGAAAGTAGCCATCAGATTAGGTCAGATCTAGAAGTGTAGCTAAGCCTCCCTTGAGAATCTGAGCTTGATGCCCAGAACTGCAAACAATAAAAAGCAGGTATGGACCTGAGTTACTCTATGTGGTATAGTATGCAGACCCTTGTCTGTAGCAAACTGGCTTGAGCTCAAGGCTTCACTCCTATAGTTTTTCTGTAAAATGAAAAGATGTCACTGAAGCTCTCTCATAGGACATTTGTAGAAATGAAACGAATTTATATATGCAAAGCATTCCCCTGTTCAGGAATTTCTACTTGAGAGCACAGATACAATCAAACAAAGTGTATTCCTCAAACTTAACACTTAATGATCGTGTCACAATACTCCTTTGACTCTATGACACAGGGCCTTAACAGCCCTTGCAAAGTACCCTCATAGAAAGCCAAGATGCTTCTGGCTCTTTTCCAAGAAAGAATGAGGGAGAAAAACAAAAACTCAGTGAAGTTCTCTCTGCCACAGTTCTGACTACCAGTGGGAAGAACACTCCCCTCATACTTTTACTGTTAGTAACACCAGTTTTTCAGCATGTTACGGAGCTTGTATCATGAATGAGGAGGATGTGGGCATGGAGTTTTAATGGGGTCTAATCTGAGCTGTGTGATAGAACTGGGAACAAGGATGTAGGCAAGCATTCAAAGTCACATGCATGTTTAGGAACAATGACTGTGTATTCTCTTTTCCTTTCAAATTCAGTAGCTAAAGAAAAGGCAAGGAACCCAAAGCTTCTTTGGCCAGAATTCTGAGGTGCAGGATTTTGTAGCATCCCAGGTCTGGGTAAGTTTTACCTTGGATTGCATCATCAGCTTTATTACTTCTCGTGTTTTTCTTGTGGCATGACGCCTGAATTTTGTACACAATTATTAATCTTTTACAAGGGCATTGTTGACTTTTCTTGTAATCATTTATTTGAGTCATAAAGCTCTTCTTTGGTAAGTTGATGGTGCCTGCTATATTCACCAAGTATTGTCAGGCATTAGGCTGATCTACAATGGTACCATAAGGCCAAAGTCCGTACAGCCAGGTTTGGGGCTAGGATGTACTTCAGCTCTTATCTTGGTTCTGGCATGAACCAGCTCTGTGACTTGGAGCAGCAAATACCTTTGCAGTGGAGAGACAGTTGTCAAACATTGTTTTAGAGCTCAGCTACCTCATCAGAAACACCTAAGTCAAACTAGGAGCATATGACACTGTTTATTATACAAAGACGGTGGGGAAGCTTCTGAAGGTCTTTTAGAACTCTCCCAAAGTTCCTCCCCAACATGCAGATAATAGGTCAGTTAATTATAGTGTTAGGTGAAATTGCCTAGATATGGCAGGTTATGAATGCAGAATTGGGGGCAAACTGAGCAACAGGTAGTGTGGTCCTCAAGTGGGGAGCAAAGGTTCTGCTCTTTCTTGTACATCCCTGGAACCAGGCCCAAGGATGTAACCCCCCTGAGTCTGTTATGTCACTGTCAAAATGAAACTCGTCATATATTTTCTGCCTATAATCTAGGGCCAATGAATCAAGTCAAATGACTTTTGCAAAAGCCTCTTTAGGAACTAAACCTTCAGATCTGACATGAAAGCCATCTAATAATCGAGATCCCCGTGAACAGAAACACGTGAAGTACCGCTTCCAACACTGCAGCGAAGAGTGACATCTCAGGACACATGCTACATGACTGTTGTCACACCTTCAAAACAAACTTCACTTATGACTGCTGGGAGAACGCACTCAACAGCATCAGGATGTTCATCCAATGGGGACTTTGAGTGACAAAAAGATTCCAATGCTGCTGGAGAAAGCATGCTGTCAAACTAGTCTCATCTAACCAGAAGCCTTTTCTTAACACACACACACACACACACACACACATCATGGTGGGACCAGAGAAAAGGCTATGTGATTGGGGTTAGATAGAGGAGGCTGATGGTCATGTGCTTCCTGCATCCCTCGTGAGCACTCTTGGGAGCACTCTGGACTAGGTTGTGTCAGCAGTCGCAACAGTTCTGGGGCTCATCCAATGGAGGGGACAAAGACTGGGGTTTCTTTTAGCAAATTCTCTCAGCAGTGACATTGTCCAACACAGTTTCCTTGATAAAGGGCTCATTATCTAACTGTGTGACTTTGCTCTTGGTTTTTATGCTGGCAGTGCCAACGAGAGCATATTTAAGCAAATCCTTTTGCCCTGACAGCTGTAGCAGCACCCTGACAATGTGTGCCAGCGCTCTAGGCTTGGGTGTGGAATATAATCAACCCTGGGCTAAATTTCCAATTAGCTGAATCACCAAGGAATGTAATTTATTAGCTGCCTCTTTGCTGTGTTCGCCCTCCCTGTTTCTTTCTAATGCAAGCTCATTTTCAGATTAAAAAGAGGAGAGAATGCCTTAGAGTTGCTTCTGGAATTCAGCTGACATGCTTCCTGTGATCTCAGACTGTTGCTTGGGTCAAAATAAGGCCACTCTAGAACACTGGGGAAAAAATGACCTCAAAGAAAAGAAATCAATATAGTAATTGATACTTAAATGAATCATTCTGGGAGACTGTCTGTGAATGGTAGTGGGGAAAATCTTATATCATCAAGTCTGAAATAAGTAAGTTTGAGTCTCTAAGAGGTAACACTGAAATCCAATACTAAGTCAAGAAGTCCAAAATCTAGAAAAATTGTACTTTTTGTAAAAAGGGTTTTAATTAAAAGTGTGGTAACTGTGTGCTGTCCAAAAAATAGGAAGAGTAGGAACAGGCACATGTTCCTCTTCATGAGACAATCCACAGAATATGGATCCACATTCTATCAGGAGCCTGGGAGATTTTAACAGGGGTTTTTATAGTAAGGAGGAAATATACTACAAGAGTCTACCACATTTACCCACAAACAGCAACCTTTCAATCCAGTCATGTCAGGGTCTACCTTTAATTCCATCCCTTGGGAATCTGAGGCAGGAGGACAGCCAGTTTCAGGCAAGCCTGGGCTACAGAGTAAGGCTCTTTCCAAAGCAGCAGCTGCAGAAACAGCAATCTTTCACTGAATCATTCTGCTTCTCAGTTGCCTTAGAATCAGGAAGGGACTAAGGTGAGCAAGGAGGCTTTCAGGTTCCTATGCAGGCTGTGTACTAGACAAGAATATCAAAGAGAACATCAGTAATGGCATGTACTTTGTAGACTGAATATTTATTACAACAACTTTATTAGAAGACATTCGAAAACTCCCATTATTTTAAACAAAATCAATTAATCATTGCAACTTCTGGCTGAAGGTAGAATGATTTGGGGAAAGATATCCCTTTATTTTTTTTCTTATATTGGCATAACAGACTGCACATATTTGAAGGGCACATATTTGAAGGGTAAAATTTAGTGAATTTTGACAAACACCTGAGGCCAAGAATTCAACAGCATAATATATACAATGAGCAGTCATCATGCCCCCAAATTTCTGCATGCCTTTGTTTAGATTATCCATCTCTCTATACCTACATCATCCAGGCAGATCAAATTGTTAGCCACAGGTTAGCTTGTTTTCTCTAACATTTTAAGTACATTTAACCATGCCCCATATAGACCATTTATTTTGAGCCATTTTTTTCTCTAGGTATCATAATTTGAAATTGATCAGGTTGTGTGTATCAACAGTTTATTTCTTTCTTGTTTCATCTTCTTCCTCTTCGTTTTACTCTTCCTCCTCCTCCTCTTCTTTCTCCCTCTGACAAGCAGTATTCCACTATGAGAGGATAACAAAGTTCGTTTACTTGCTCACCTGTCTGTTGCTGCTAGAACTGCAAATAAAACTTGTGTGAACACTTACAGATCTTCTTGTGGGCCTATGCTTTCATATCTCTTGACCATAGACTTAGGAGGGTGTAGTGAGTAGATTGGGCTACTCTGCTTTGAGCTCCCAGCAATTCACAGGTGTACAACTGCCCAGGAGCTTTCTTGGATCCACAGATGAAATACACACACATACTAGTTCATTTTTAGCTTTCCTTACTGGCTCTGTGGCTGGGCTCTTCTAAGCCTTCCACGTCTAGTGTGCCATTATCTTTACTTCTAGCTCAAGACCTCTTTATCGTCCCTCAGCTTGGTTGCCCAGTTACCTTCTGTGAAGCTCCTTGGTCATGCTGCCCAAGACGCTTTCCGGCTGCCATCCATCCCATAGACTACTTTCCTTTTCTACCTACAATTCCGAAGTTCTTCCTTATAGCTCTGAGTCTGTTCCATTCCATCTCTCTCCCCCAAGTATCTCCATTCTCTTCCACAGCCCCTTCCTCTCACCTAGAAACCTGGAAATCCAGCCTCTTTCTTCCCCCTCCCCCCAGAGGAGGCATCTTTGGCCGTTGGCATCTTTATTGATTGATCAAGAACCAATTAGGAATGAGGACCTTCAACATTCATACTCACCGACAGCCAATTAAATCAAATCATTAGAACCACTGATCTACAGGAGGGAAACACCTTGTTATTATTGTAGGTGCACATTTAATTTAACCACTTAACTGTTTTCTTGTCTGTCCCATTCCATATCATCTCAGCCAGTGTAATGGGATTACATTTGTTTTGTATCCTTGCCAATACTTCATATAGTCATGAAGTGGTAGTATCATATCCACTCTAAACTCCCCCGTGAGAGTGCTCACTCTTCACTACCTGCCTTGGATCCACAAATAAAACACACACACAGCCTTCTATTTTAATATGCCTTAAACAGCACAACGGCTGGGCATTTCCAGACCTCTCCTAGGCTAACACACTCTCCGCTACGATATTCCTGAATTGTTACTCTCCTGGCCACAGCAATTCTCCTCTTCCCTCACATTCCTTGCTGGAGAACCTCAAAGTCCCGCCTCTGTCTCCCTGCCCAACCATTGGCTGCCGGCAACTTTATTTACCAATTAGAAGCAGCTGGAGGCAGGGACCTTACGCATCTCACACACAGACAGGGAGCCCAATTAACATAAGCAACAAACTACATCTACAGCATGGTCAACCTTTAGAATTTTCCATCATTCTATTAAGCACATAGATGATTCCTTTTTCAATCCAACCACCATCTATTGAGAACTTAGAAAATGCAAAGTAACATTTCTTAAATAATTTCAGTCCTTAATTAAAAAAAAAAAGTTATTGTGTTAAAATGAATACAATAAGACTAAGCATCTTTTTTTACTGTAAGGGTGCAGTAGTAGCATTTATTATACCTATGGCATCATGCACTCATGGCCATTGACTGCTTCAAATGAAAACATATGCACCCACCAAGCCCTTCCTGCCCCCCTTCTCTAAAAACTCTCTTTCTCTCTACAAATTTTCCTAGTCGAGATATCTCATGTCAATGGAACGGTGTGCTTGTGTCTTTTTTTTTCTCTCACTAGGCATGATGTTTAAAAAGTTCATCTGTGTTCAGCAAGTTCACTGAAAAGTATTCCTACACACACACACACACACACACACACACACACACACACACACA
>JANHMN010000014.1:24175112-24203778 GCA_030674055.1 Rhabdomys pumilio | reverse complement strand
CTTGTAATTATGCAGTAATTCACTCTCTAGAATACAGTGGAAAGGTTCGCTCTTTCAGAATTCACATGCAATAAGCTTTGAATAAGTTTGTATACGCTCATCACAACTAGATGGGAGTCATAAAAATGCTATCTTTTTAAATCCTTACCCTGGTATTAAGCATCCTGGTCAATAAATCCCCCCCCACCTCCGCAGTCTGTACAATATGCATTTCACCTAGATACTCATAATAGTTGAAAATACTGAGGTAAGTAACACACAGCTTGGATTCACCCCAAGTACTTCTCAACTATTAGGCAGGAAAAAAAAAGGGGGGCGGGGAAGAAAAGCACTGAGCAAAAGACTACGTGATCCTCAGCAGCCACCAACTCTGAGGCATCAAGTGTCTACAACATTTCTGAGGAGCAGATGTCGGACAATCACGTATCCGCCTCAGTGCTGGGATTCAGCACTGGGGTAACCTGAACACCCTCAGACTAACCTACTTATTTTAACGTCACAAAGGCGACCATCATACTCTTGGCCTAACCCACATTTTAAAGAAACAAAATAAAAACTCTGATTTAGTTGCGACCGTGTAATAATCAGGAATTTTTCTAGAAACATGGATTTCCAGTGTCTTTCTGAAAGCCCGAAGGTATGAAAAACCCCGGCTTACAGTCTAGGTGGTAACCATCAGTTAGCCCAGCATCAGCTGCTCTTCCTGAGATCAGATGTTTTGACTTCTGTCACATTGCTAACGATATCTTTCCTACCTGGATTATCTAAGGCAGTAGTTTTTAAAAGCTGTATTCACTTTGGTGTCATGTAAAGAGACTTAGAAACAACTGATGCTCATGGCTCACCTCTAGACATTGTATAGAATCAATCCACCACGGGGATACAGAGCAGATCTGGGATTTTGGTAAACTCTTCAGGCAATATTGTTTCGTGATTAAGACTGAGGGCCACTTAGATACATCATTTAACCTGTATATGCATCACCTGGCAATCTCGCTCAACTACAGCTTGTGATCCAGACCTGGATGGGATAGGACCTGGCATTCCGAATTTGTAACGCGTTCTTAATTCTGCCGGTGCAGCTGGTCTGGGGGTCTGCTGTTGAGGAAGACTCCAGGACACTAGTACTCATTCGGTTTGTGTTTGAAACCCTAAAAACCACACTCAGGTTTCAAGCCCAGTGGAAGCGTATTCTAACATCACGGTTACTACAGATGGCTGATGGATCCACACTACTTGTTTTTCATTGCTGAGGCTATTGTCTCAATTTGTTTTGGTTACTCAAACTCTTTCTCTGTAGTGCAGGTCCTTGATTGCCTCTGATTTCCAAGCCATCTTTGCCTCTCTGCGATATAAGCAATAACATTCTTGTATCCCTGTTGAAAATTTCACATCTTATGACATTTTTAGGCCAGAATCAAAGCCAACAGTTTGACAAGTATGGTAGAATTGTATGTGCTGTTTGTTTGTTTGCTTGTCAGTTTGACATAAGGTAGAGTCTTCTGGGAAGAGGGCTTCTCAATTGATAAACATTTTTGACTATATTGGCCGGTAGGCAAAACTGTGGGATATTTATTTATTTATTAATAATTTATGTGGAAAGGTGCAGCCCACTGTGGGTGATGTCACTCTTGGAGAGGTGATCCTGGATTGTACAGAAAAGAAAGCTGAGGAATCTATGCAGAGTAAGACAAGCGATTCCTCCATGACCTCTGCTTCAGTTCCTGCCTCTACTTTCCTTCATGACAGATTGTGGGCTGTAAAAGGAAGTAAGCCCTTCCCTTGCCTCCTAAAGCTGCTTTTAGTGATGGTCTTTCTCCCATCAATAGAAAGCAAACTAGAAAACACCGTGTCTATATGACATACAAGTATTTTATTGGGGTTGGTTCCAGTATGTCCTAGAAGGCTCAGGGCAATCATTCTCAAACCCCAGCATACAACAAATGGCTTGGAGAGTTTCCTAAAACAGCTCCCCCCGCCACCTTTCCACTCCAATCCGACAGTTTTGGTTTAGGGAAGACAGATAATTTATATTTCCAGTGAATTGCAAAGAGATGCTCGAAGTACTGACTATCTGGGGTTTTTGTAGAAATGAAAGGAAGGCTCATGGCACAGGGGGCCCCTTTGCCTTATCATACCAGCTTCTTGGCTTTAAAACAGCTACATTTTGTGTTTGAGATAAGATTTTACTCAAGAAAAGGTTACTAAAAAACACAAGTTTAAGGCTAAGAACTTGTCATGCAAGGGTAAGTACCTGAGTTCAGATCCCTAGCACCCAAGTAAATGCTAGGTGGGCACAGGGGCTAGACTGTAAATCCCAATGTACAGGAGGCAGAGGCAGAACACTTTTGGTGCAAACTGGCTAGCTGTGCTATCTGATGGGGTGCTTCAGGCTCAAGTGGGAGACCATGCCTCAATCCATAAGGTGGAGAGTGAGGAAGACTCCATTGTTAAGTATACACACGCACTCACACATGCATACACATATGAATATGTATAGATATGCACACAGGTGCACACACACATGTGAATATGTATATATATGTGTGTATATATGCACACAGGCACACACACAAGCACACACATGTGAATATGTATATATGTGTGTGTATATATGCACACAGGCACCCACACATGCATACACATGTGAATATGTATATATATGCTCCACACACTCCAAGTATGAATATTCACGTTGTCTTGTTATTGCTTTTAATTCATAAAATCTATGGGAAATGAAAATAAAATCCTATACCAGTGATGTGTGGGAAGATAATCAATTTAATACAAATGAAACAGATAATTGGTTGCCTGTGTATGGAAAGATTATTTTCCTTTCATGTGACCCTCTGACATAAGCTGTGTGTTGTGTTCAGTTAAAATGAAGTATAAGCACATAATCAATTGCTGAAGACTTTTTTTTTTTTTTTTTTATAAGAGACGTGCAGTTGGGAATTATACACTGTTTTACGGCTGAATAGAATCCTATGTTGAAGTCTCTTTCCAAGACTCTAGTGAGTGCAAAGGGAGGAGAGAGCTAGAAAAGTTTGTATTTTCAGCTTCTTCAGAGGAGACGGAAACATTTATGAATGTTTTATTTCTTGAGTTGTCTTAGTTTGGATTAGATCCAAAGGCTTCTACCACAGGAAACATAGCATTGTTATCCACTAGGGGGTTCTTCGTCTCACAGACTACAAAGAGTGTACCCTGGTATCTTGGTTTCTAATTGCCGTGATTAAATACTCTGACTGAAGCAACTTAAGGGAGAAAGCTTTTAACTCACAGTTCAGAGTACTCTATCATCTCATCGTGAGTAAGTCGAGGCCATAGGAACTTGAGTTAGTTGGTCACCTTATGCCCTCAATCAGAAAAGAGCATCCGATAATGCATGCGTGCATAGTGCTAATTTTGCTTTCTCCATTTGTACAGTACAGAATTTCCTGCCCAGGGAGTGATTTAACTCATAATTAAGATGGATCTCCCTATACAAATTAACATAATCAATATTTATAGAGATTCTATAAAGACTAGGCTGGCTTCAACTTGAAACTATGGCCTCAGCTTCAAAGTGCTGGCATTACAGGTGTTTGTCACCACATACTGAATGGTAGGTGAATTCTTAAATATGACGTGGGCAACAGCCTGCTTTTGTCTTTAATAGATACCAGGAGTAACAGGACCATTAGTTCTGAATAGTGTACTGAGATCTCTGTTCTGTTAGAATGGGAGTCACCTTTAAACGTGATTACATTTGTTAAGCATCAACTGTGAATTTCATTTTTCCCCCTCTGCTTCCAAAACTCAGTAATACACTACCACATTTAGAATTTGACAATAGACTAAGTACTTGGGTAAGAAAGAGTAGTATTGTTGCCGGAATAGATGCAAAAAGGAACTTTAGGGCAAAAAGGGTGGGTGGCTACAGGTTCCTGAACTACAAAATATGACATATTTTGGGAGCAAATTTTAAAAAGTCCATGAGTTCTTGAACGTTTTTATGAAGACAAAACGCGGGCTGTCATCTTTTCTTATCATGGGAAGGTTGAGCCAATATCTTTTTTTTTTTTTTTTTCCGTGAGCAGCTTCCGTAGTGGTTTCTACTCCAAGGATCTACATTTTTACATTTAAGAAACCATAGACTTCATTTGAGCTTCTCCAGCCTATCAGAAGCGTTAGAAGGTGGACTGGCTGAATGACCTACATAGGCTCTGCTTTGCAAGGACTGCCAGAGATCATCCGGTGTGCGCCCTCCTCACAGAACTCTCCTTTTCCTCTAGGTCCCGCCTTGGTTCCTGGAGGCAGCCGTGCCAGACTTTTGCAGGCGGCTGCAGGCTGCGGGCACTCGTTGTTCCAGCTCACCCTTTCACCCCTCCTTCACCCCGGGAGTGCCACGCCGGGTGGCGCGGTTTTTCTGACCACTAGGGAAGCTGGGCAGGCGAGGCCAGAAATTACAGGGCCTCCCCGCTTTGGCGAGCCCTCGCATCTGCATCTTCCTGAACCCAGCCACTGTCCTGAAGCTCTTAGTGGATTCAAAAGAGGCAAGGTCTCGCAGGCAGCAAGCCGGGCTCCAGGGAGGCCTGAACTTATTTCCCACCTCCCCCGATCCCCATTTGAACTCCCAGCTTCGGGTCTGGGAGACGCCCCGCAGCCGAGCCAGTCCCAAGCACGCAGAGTTAGAGCGCTCCGTAGCGGAGGGCGCACGACGTCCTGACGCCCGGGGCATCCCCGTGCCGGGGGCGGGGGCGAGGGCAGGGTCGGCAGCACGGAGTGCAGCGCTTGGACCCTGGTAGCCCGCCCGGAGACTGGCAGAGGCGGAGGGTGCGGCTCGGGCGCTGGGGGCGGGGTCACGGGCGCTGATTGGTGTGTATCTGGGGGCGGGCCCCAGGGGCGGGCCCGGGGTGGGGCTGTCGCCAGGCGCTGGAGCTGCGGGCTCAGGGCGAGGAGTAGCTAGCAGCTGGAGCCGAGTTGGAGGAAGCAGCGGTAGCGGCAGCAGCGAGGACGGCTGTGCAGCCACGGAACTGGGACAGCGAAGCGCCGGCAGGTCGCAGCTGGATCGCAGGAGCCTGGGAGCTGTAAGCTTGAGAGGCTGCTGAAGCCCAGGCCCGGCAGAGGAAGGAAGCGAGCCGACCCGGAGGTAGGCGGCGGCGGCGGGTCCCGGTGTGCCCGGGAGGGGGAAGCGGTGCGAACGCGCACGGCCGCTGCTCTTCCTGTCACCGGCAGCCACTTCTGCTGCCGAGCCACTCAAGGGGAAGCGAGCTGGCTGCCAGCCCCTAGTCGCCAGCATCTCCCGGCTGCTGGGAAGCCTTCTTGGGCTAGTGACCAGCCTGTGTGGTTGCAGCCACCGCCTGCTTTCATTTCCTCCGTGCTACCCCGGGCCGGCTCTGCTCGTCGTCGGGCGCGTTCGGTCCCGGAGTTGCCAGCGGTCACCGGCTCCCCCACAACCCCCCCCGTCACCTCACGCTTCCGAGGGTCCCCAATCGCCCTGTAGCTTTCTGAAGCCGGGAGCGCGCGAGAAGAGCGCCTGGATCGCTGCCTTTGCGTTAGCGCGCTGTACCCTCCAGGCCCCGCAGCCGCAGCCGGGGTCTCCGGCGGTGCTGGGCCACGGTGGTCCCCAGAGCTCGCCCCCAGCCCCCGCCCTCCGAAGTTTGCCTCCCTCCTCTTCCGGGGTGGGGGAAGTGCGCCTCGGGGCGGTCGGTGGCTGGGGCTCTAACTCGGCGTCTGGCGCCCGCCGGGCTTGGGCAGGTTGCTGGAGGCATAATGAGTGGGATCCTGGCACCGCCCGGAAATCCAGCTTTTCCTAACGCGGGGCGACCCTGGAGGGACCTGCCCAGCAATAAGCTGCGGGCCAGGGAGAACCGGCCCGCGTGCAAGCCAGAGCTAAAATATCTAGGGGAATTGTCTGCAAGCCACTTCCTTCCCAAAGGCAGAAACTGCCCGGCAGATCACGAGACAAAGAGAATAGAAACGCTCTGGCCAGACACGCATGTACAGAAATGCATTTTGGTAACCAGCTTTCGCGCACAATAACGCAAGGGTGTGAGCCGAGTGCCTGTGACATGTTGAATGCTGTGTGCCGGCACTGAATTCAGGGGAATTCTGCTCCGGGCGCTAGTAATACCGGAAAGGTCTCACTTCCACCGTTAATTCTTGAAGGAGCTGCAGGCTTTATTGCTGTACTGGTGTGAATTTATGCTTTATTTGGGGGTTTCATGATTTTAGGAGTTAATTTTTCCCCCCTCTCTTTTCCTGTCTTTTCCCTCTTTGTCAGAACAGTGTGAAATAGGAAAGGATGAAGCAGTTCCGGGTTTTGAGTGTAGCGTGAGATTGTCATTTCAGTGAGATCGAGTTTCAAGTTTTAGGTGGTAGGGTTACTCACAAAGCTGATTGACCTAAGCTCCTTGTGCAAGCCTATCTTAATATTTCATTAGCTTGTGTTCCGTGTTGGGCCCTTGAAAGATGGTAAATTATGAGCCAAGAAAGCTAGTAGAAGGCAAATGGGTTTATTTCTGCCTCAGAGCACATTAGGAGATTTCTAAAGTAGGTATCATTAGGACTTAAGGGCCTACTTACTACACAGGTGAGACATCCATGGCCTCTGTCACTGAGCAAGGTACTGGCACCTCAAGAGCTTTTTTTTTCTTTCTTTTTCTTTTCTCTCTTTTTTTGACAGTTGCACTCAAGCGAATCATTTTCTTAAGCACACAAGTCGCTTAAACTTTGGAAAACATGTGTTTTTGCTTATTACAAAGAAAATGATCCTGGTTTTTCTTGTACCTCCTGTGGTTCAAAGGCAGGTTTAAATGGGGGAAGCTCCCTGCCTTGCAGAAGTTCTGTGCAACACCACTGCTGGCTGCCTTTCTCTAAGTGCCTGTTGCAGGCCACGCTACTTTTCCATAGCAGTCTGTCAGCTTTTATGATTTGAAGAAAGTTGGATGGAGCTGATGCTGGCTCTCAGGCTGTTGTGGGAGTTTGCTTTTAACTTTCATCTTGCACCGGGACCTGTTCCTAGTTGCATAACAGAATTCTTGCCGTGTGCACATTGTTATCTGCTGTTTTATTTGCGTTTTGATGATAGCATTCTGCTTTTTCACTTCTGGGCTGTGCTGTAGTCATGTAAAAAAAAAAAAAGTATTTCACTGCCCAGTGACTCGATTTATTGTTTTCTTTAGCTGTGTGTGTGTGTGTCTTTGGTACATTTCTAGTATAAAGTTAGTTTGGGAAAACTGAACAATTGAACACATGACAGAAATATATATATTTTGACTGCTGATGGTGGGGGGTGTGGGTGTATCTTTTGGAAATGTTAATTACACCTAACCTGATCGATGCACTCCCCGTCCTTTTATTAAATATATATTAATTGCATACAACAATGGTTTTTTTGGGACATTTCTATACATACAGTACCATATTTTGTTGATATTCATTTCCCCATTAGCCTTTTATTGTCTCTTTTCCCCCTCAAATTAATCTCTTAAAAGGCTTTGAATCTTAAGTTCAAGTTTATTCAACTAACACAGACTTGTACCCTTAAAAGTATTGGCTATTCCTTTAAACTTTTTCTGAGAACATCATGGAACTTTAAGTTGTATGACTGAAATTTCTTTTCGGCCCCTCTTTCTCCTAAGAAGTTCAGTGAAGTGTTGTAAAAGGCGTTCACTTTGAGAAAATTATCCACATACTTACTTGTTAAAGTTGGAGCAGTTCTGGTCCAGGTTTTATAGTGTTTGCATTTTTGACTTGCAAAATGTGTTTTATTGGCTAAAGAGATAGTGAATGAGTCAACTGGGAAAAAATGGTTTTATGGTCAAGTAGTCTATAGCAAGCTGAGCTAATGTTTGCATGTGAGCTTTTACTTTTAATCTCTCATGAATACGGTATACACATGCAGAAGGAATTAGCTCCTATCAGCCAGGCATATTAGACAGGTCAAGCACACCCCCCATCCCCTACCCCCCACTCCCCCTTGTGTGATGGAGGGCTTTGCTAGCTAAGGCAGGAAATGAAGCATCCTGGTGAAGCTTTGGAAACCAGAAAGTCACCTGTCAGTCGAAGGGATTATTAGTTGTATGTGTGAGTATGTATGTACTCAGTCTGGAGGCTGTGTCTCATGTAGTCCACCCTAGTCTTGAACTCTAAATGTAGCAGAACTTAACTTTGCACTCTTGAGCCATTCACCTCTACCTCCCAAGCCCTGGGGTTACAAGCTTATGCCACCAAACTTTTTTTTTTTTTTTAAAGACAGTGTAAATTGTATTCTTTTTTTAATTTTTAAACATCAGTTGTGATTAACTTTTAAAGCACTCATTTATTGCAATTTTTAAAGCCTTATTTGTCTCCTCTCTAATGGGATTTTTTGGGGGGGGGTGCGGAGGGGCGGAGGGGGTCATGGTTTTGCCAATACTTTTATTGAAACCACAAATACTGGCAATGAAGGTCATTTCTTGTACACTTAAGCCAAATGAACTGAAAGATGGAGTGTGTAAAAACTTGTCTGTTTGGCTCATGTTATCCCACCCACCCCCCATTTTCTGGAGAAATGTGCAATGAATGTAGTACAAGCTTACTGAAGAAAAAAAATAAGACCATAAAAACGTCATTTTGTTCTGCCTCCGTTGTATACCTTAAAAGTAAATCAAATATATACCCATGAGCACCTGTAGTCAAAATAGTTCTCAGGTTAATGATCACCTGGGGGAGAATTGAAGTCACAGGAGCCTGGCCAAAGGGTCAGGAGGCTCCGCCAGTGGGTGTTGTGTTGTGAGTAGTTACAGGCGAGGTGTCTGGCCAGCGCTGCAGCCTTTGCCCCTTGCCTTCCTCCTGGAAGGCCTCCGTGGTCCTGACAACTGGGCTTGTCCCAGGAGGACCCAGCTGCCTTTAATCTCTGGAGGCATTGCATGACTGTGTTCAGTTTTTCCTCTTTGAGGGCAGCTCAGGGAGCAGTCATGAAATCCAACTAGACAACAGCACCAGGACTCCCACCTTGTGCCATGCCACCAGGCACACTTCTGTCCCCTTCCCACATAACGCCACCCCCTGACCTCCCCTGAATCACCTTCCACCTTGGGTCTGGAGAGAGAATTACTTGGGCTAAGTCCACAGGCAGACTCTATCTGACTCTATTTCCAGCAGAGTTTTATTTTAGGTAGCTTCAGGCTTCTTTTAGAACTGCTTACAGCATTGAACGGCAGTGCAAGAGAAATTCCTGGCACCTGTCTGTTTCTGTTTTAAATCTGCATTGTGCAAACGACAGTGACATTCAATGTCAATATTGCTAGCAGTCCTATTGTTACCAAGAGTGCCTTAACTGCAGTTGACTGTCATTTCAGACACATCTCTTAACTTTGCTTGTTTTCTCATCTGTAAAATGGGGCCAAGAATTAGGCTAGAGAGGTTTGTAAGAGTTTATGTCAGATTCCAGGAACTGTGCCTGGCACATGGCGAGCACTGAGTCAGAGTTAATTGTATTAAGCTTGTACTGAGAAGCGCGGTGCTACGGTGCTATGTGCTTTTGTGAGTGTAATTGCCTTTAATCCTCATAATGTCCTGGTAAGGTATAGGTCTGCTTCCATCTGCCTCTCATGATGATGGAGAGAGGTTTCAGCGACTTGACTTTCCCATAGTTACATATCTAGACATGGGCCAGGGCAGCCACTGTTAGCTACAGCTCACAATTCACCCTTCCTGCCATGAATTTAAAGGACTACCATTGCCTTCTCACAAGAAGAAGCACTGTAGGGCATCTTCCTCAGTTCACACCTCCCATGGCTCCCTTTTCAATCCCTCTCTACTGTAGTCATGCAGGGAACCAGCCACACTGGCCTCAGAGCCTCTCCTGGATGGTGGGGATCTCTTCCTTTACTAATAAATAACATGGCTCTTAGTCCTTGCTCTCTCCATCAAGACACTCTCAGTCTAGAAGGACTGCTGGGGGGTATGGGCTGGGGTACCTCTCTCCACTCCTCTTCTTGGTGTGCTCAGGGACACCCAGTGTTTTAACTGTGTTGCAGTCCTGTCTCTTAATTGTGTCACCTGGGTGTGTACTCACCCTTATAGGGCTTGCAGGCAAGAATTACAGCCTCCACACTCTACTTACCCACACTGGCTACCCAGCCTGAAGTGTGGCAGCAGGCAGCACATTCAGCTTAGCCTGTCCGTTTGGGAATGAATTGAGATATTAGATGCCTGTAACAGTGGGCTTAGGTTGAGCCCATCTTTCCCATCCTCCTTTAACTGAGGTCACTCAGTGTCCCCACCACTCGATATACAAACATATATCGATATAGCAAACATGGTGTTTGCTAGGATCAGGTTAATAGTTCATAACTTCTGGGCTTTTGAAAGGTAGACAGATTTTCAGGTAACGATTTTTGTTGTACTCGGAGCTAGCCCATTAACTGGAGGAGGATTACACATGGTGGTGTGGGCTGCCCATCCAGAGTCCTCTTTGTCTTAACTGTAGACACTTGTTACTGCCAGCCACTGCCACACCGCTAATATCATCACAGGATGGCAGTGCATGAGCAGATAAATATCATCTTGATTTTTTTTTTTTAAATGCGATTTGAAGATAAACATTATTTCTGCTTCCCAATCAGGTTTTCCAAACCTTGTCCTTTGTAAAAGATGGTTCAAGTAAATCAGCGAGACTGGAGGGCCTTTCAGAGAGTTTGTTTGGCTCTTTTCCAACATGCCTGCAGGTTAGAAGGTTAAAAAAAAAAGAAAGAACCTATCTTCCAGCCATTGCACATTAAGCAGTTGTGGATTTCTATTTGCCAAGCATCAGAAACAATTTTATTTGAGTAGATGAGAATTTCTCAGTATGTTAACCAGAGAAAGAAAATTTACTTTCAGTGAGTGGGCTTGTAGACAGGTTAAAAAGACTGGAGCAAAATAATTCCTCTTGAGGAAAATAATTCCTCTTAAGGTTGCATACAGTCTTGTATAGAAATAAGTTTTGTAATTTCTTCACAGAATTCCATTATGCTTTGAGGGTTGGGGGAGTGTACCATATTCTATTAGCTTAGAGCTTAAATCATAAAGTTGCCTGGGCTATCTTAAAGTAATAGTATGTTGATGATGACATAGCTAATAACCTTTACTCAGTGAATCTGGGAGGAAATAGTTCACTGGGCAGGTGTTTGTATCTAAAGAGAATGAGAGGTGTAATTTAATGAAAGGGGAAACATCTGTTCTGTCAAAACTCCGAATTGACTTTAGGAGGGTCACACGGGCACTTCCACATGCTTCAGGTTGCTGGTGTTCTGTAGTCCTGGGGACAGTTTGAGGAAGAGCTTGCCAGTCCTCTAGATGTGACAGTCCTCCTCATGACTAGATGCTTCACTTATCTCCCCAGGGAGGAGCTAAGTTGGTGGGAAGTGAACAATGGGGAGGGGCCAGGAGAGGGATACAGGTGGCAGGAGCTAAGTTTGTAGGACACAGAAGGCCAGGATTCCAGAGCGATTTGCTCAGGACCTTTTTTTTGTTTGTTTGTTTTTTTGTTTTTGTTTTTTTTCGAGACAGGGTTTCTCTGAGTAGCCCTGGCTGTCCTGGAACTCACTCCATAGACCAGGCTGGCCTTGAACTCTGAAATCCACCTGCCTCTGCCTCCCAAGTGCTGGGATTAAAGGCGTGCGCCACCTCTGCCGGCTGCTCAGGATCTTTTTATTCACTAATTTATGGACTTCTCAGGCAAGGTTGCATTTTAATGAAGTGCTTTGGAGAGGCACATTTGCAGGGTTTGGTGCCCGGTCCTGCACTTGGCAGGCATGTTGCCCAGTTATAATGGCTTCTTTTTGTGCAGGTGTGTGGGAGCCAGACCCACTCACCTGTGTGGCTGCTCTGAAGGCAGAGCCACAAAATTCTCATGAGGGACCAGCCAGAGTAGGTGGGATGCTGCATTGTTGATTTTGCTGCTGTGGGTAAGCTGCCCTTTGGACATCTAAGTTCAAGGAGTCCCGAAGTAAATTATGGTGGTGTTAAAAGTGGTTGAAACTGAGTTTAGACTCTATTTCAGGTGCCGAGTGTAGTCATGCCAGAGATACTTGGATACTTGGCTTTGTCCTCTTGTCAAGTGAGAATATCTGTAGTACCCTGGTTATCTTGGGTTGATGGAGACACAGCTCCCAGTAAAGTGTCACGTGATAGCTGTTGATAACAGACTCATTTAAATGGGTATGGCAGGCCAGAGAAAGTGGGCAGGGTGCAGTCAGAGAGGAGGGCTTGCCTTCTGTGCCCAGTCAAGGTCTCCCTGAGCCTTGTCACTACATGATCAAGTCCCCACCCAAATAAATGACTTGTCTAGGCTCTCTCAATTTTTACTGCACTTCACCGACACTGAGTCTTTGCTCACCTTGCCTGCTAACCTTAACCTGTCTGCATTGATCTTCCTGGTCATGTTTGGGGCATCTCAGAAGACAGACATGCTCTCCGTGCAATCCCTGAGTCATAAGAGATCTGGGCTTTTCTTTATGAGACTAAGACCCAGAGTCCTGCAGAGGTCTTAAGATTCTTCTGATAGTGGCAGAGGCAGAGCGTTTGCAGAAGCCTCAAGGTCTTCTAGGGCAGGGGATTGTTTTTTCTAGAATCCAGACTGCTACAGCTATCAGACTCCTCCCAAGTTTCACCCCCTGTGGAGACTTAGCCCCAGGCACACTCAGTGGTAGCACAGGTTTAGAAAGCCCTTAAAAGGCGGGGAGCAGGGTCTGTGTATCCTGTGTGTAACTCGTCTAGCTATATTGTTGTGTTGTGTGCTGGGGTTTGTTACTTGGTTGCTGGGGGCTGGAGGCATTGCATTTCCTGTTCTATTGAGAATCCCACCGAACTGGTCCTCTGGGTGGTTGAGATTGAGGAAGTGCTAGGCACCAGCTGGCAGAAAGCTATCTACCCGGGCTACTGATTTAGGACTTTTCCCCTCCCCAAAAGACACACATTGCCAGGAAAAGCTAACAAAAATTTCAGGGCAGATTTGAAGGAATTAAATTATTCTTAGGCATATTGCCTGGTTTCCAAGCATTTAGGGATATGTAAATTTTCATGTTCTTTGGAGTTCTGTGTCTCTTTTGTACAGAGCACATTAGTACAAAAAATGAGATTTGCTAGTTCTACATTTTTGTGCGAATTTATGCAATGAATATTTAATTTGATTCTGGATCTTTCAAAGGAGAGGCCTTCTTCAAACGTAATATAGCTTATTTTTCTCATATGCTCCACTGGCTGCATTAATTTTTTTTTCCTCTGATGCCTGAAATGCAAAGTAGAGTACTATCCCAGATTAATATTCTTGCTACACAAAGATTTCCAGTGTTTGTTTTTGCTTCCTTTGAATATGCAGCCCTCTTTGGAGTGTTGTTGTGTAACGGTGAGAGGCTTTAGTCATGTGAAGTTGAATACTTTACACTCCTGAATGCCAACACAACAATTAATCTGTGATTAGATTTTGCTTCTTAAGATGCCTACCCTGAAGAGTGCCTGGAATTCTCAGCCTCTCAAGTGCTGCACGCTGTAGACTTAGAAAAGTCCCCTTGACGCGCCGCCACCCTGAGACCGTGAGGCTGGTTTTGATTGGCTTTACTGTACAGTTGGTGACCTGAAACCTTTAGCTTGAATTTAGTCTCTGCAATAAAGGTAACGCTGAGAAATAAAGCGGGGTACAGTGAGGAGCTCTGCTGCGTGCTCGCCTGTTAGCCATCCACAATGACTTTGGCTCACCACTTGCTCTGCCCTCAGTTTGCTTTGGCAATAAAAAGAAAATAGTTCTCATTACCCTGGCCTCCACCAAACCTGTTTTACATAGTACTTCCGTAGCAGCCCGCATGGCTACTTCCTTTTGTTTTTTTAACTCAAGAGATGAAGTCTAGTTACCATCCTCATTACTGACCTGCAAGTATGGGATCTCAGAAGGACACTGAGGGCTCCTGGATGAACCCAGGTCTGCATGATCAGGCCTTAATTCAGTCTCCCATGCGTTGGGTTTCTGCAAGGCTCTGACCTGGGGATCCCCTGTGTCTACCTGATCTTTGCTTAGTCCTCTTTCTAGGGTTTACTTTGTATCTAAGCCTTGACTTTCCTTCTCAGATTGACTGAGTTGCAGTGCTTTTTTGTATGTTTAATCTGTACCTTTCCCCTTCTCTCTCTCTCTCTCTCTCTCTCTCTCTCTCTGTCTCTCTCTCTCTCTCTCTCCCCCTCTCTCTGTGTGTGTATTCACTCATGTTTTTTTTTTCTCATCCAACTGTAATCATTCCAACTTTATTTGCAGCTAATTACAAAACCTCAGGTATACTCCTGATTTCGGCTGGAGTTTTTGGCCCGTCACTAGCACCCCTGCAGTGATGGGCCAAAAAATTACCTCCCAAGAGCCCATCAGGCCTCTCCGCTTTCCTTTGCCTAATATTGGTATGGAATTCTCAGCGACACAGGATCAAGCACTTGCTGCTCTTCTCCAGGGAGGGTTCTTCACTTTCCACACCTTCTTCCTTTGTCTTGTACTACCTTCTTATGTGCCTTGATGGACCTGCTCCTGCCTTTCCTGTCTCTGTCCTCACCTTTTTCAGGAGCCCTCACCCCCATTCTCTCCCTGTGCCCGTCCTTCCTGGGCACTGATGTCAGACGGGGATTCCTGGAGTACAGTTTCTCCACAGCACCCAGGCCCCGTGCTCACTTACACGTGGGGACTTCCATTTCCTGTTACTGTGCATTTCAGGTGGCTCTCTTGTCTTCCCACCCAGGTTCACTGTTCCCTCTTTGTCCTCTGACGGATGGGACTGCCTGTGCTTCTTTCTATAATATGACATTTGCTTGGTCTCGTCTGTACCCAGGATCACGCCACACATTCCATTCTGTCTGCAGATTCCTGCAATTTGATGTGGTCTCTGTCTCTCTCACTTGAACCCCATGGTAATTTGTGTCAGCGTCTGTTATGGCATCTACCTAATGTTTTGGTTCCTGGTGTACTAGTCTTATCTCCGGAACATTGCCACATGCTAGCACTTCTACCCCTGTCCCGCCCAGTGTTCTTAGAAGGCAGGGACTATCTTACTAATTGTGGTTTTTGTATACTGTGTCAAGCGCTAGCACACTGGCCTGCGTATATCCTCTGCCAAATTGATTAAGTACTTGTTGAATGGGGGTAGAAATTCAAATCCACACAGATGGCCAAGTGTGACATTCATTCATAAGCCTTGTTTTTGCTTTGCTAGGTGAAGCTGAGAGTGAAGCGTGGCAGTAAAATCAGACGACAGATGGACAGTGTGACAAGAACGTCAGAGAGGATTGGGCCTCGCTGCGAGAGTCGGCCTGGAGTAAAGGTGTTGACAAGTTGCTGAGAAGGACACGTGGGAGGACGGTGGTGGCGCGCAGAGGGAGAGGCCTGTCTTCAGTCACACCATTGATGGAGGACAGATGGACAGCCGGATGGCCAGTCACCTCTCTTAAACCTTTGGATAGTGGTCCTTTGTGCTCCGCTGGACACCTGTTAGGGATTTTAGCCCGTTCTCTGAACTCACTTTCTCTCAAAACGTAAACTCAGACGGCAGTGTGCAAGCCAGCTCCTCTGTGGCAGGGCACCAGAGCTGCAGACATGAGTGCAGAAGGGTATCAGTACCGAGCACTGTATGACTACAAGAAGGAGCGTGAGGAAGACATTGACTTACACTTAGGGGACGTCCTGACTGTGAATAAAGGCTCCTTAGTGGCACTTGGATTCAGTGATGGCCAGGAAGCCCGGCCTGAAGACATTGGCTGGTTAAATGGCTACAATGAAACCACTGGGGAGAGGGGAGACTTTCCAGGAACTTATGTTGAATACATTGGAAGGAAAAGAATTTCACCCCCAACTCCCAAGCCTCGGCCCCCTCGACCTCTTCCTGTTGCTCCTGGTTCTTCAAAAACTGAAGCAGACACGGAGCAGCAAGGTCAGTATGATGAGTGACTGGTTACTTAATGACCTTTTGATTTGTTTTGTTTCTTGTTTGTTTGTTTTTTAAATTGGTGAGATCTTAATCATCTTTGAGCTAGGATGGCTAAGCTTTGGGCTGAAGTCATCTTGGCAGGTTGACCTGAACTGGTATATAGTGTATAAAAGTTTGGTCAGGCTGGGCGATGGTGGCGCACACCTTTGATCCCAGCACTTGGGAGGCAGAGGCAGGCGGATTTCTGAGTTCCAGGCCAGCCTGGTCTACCGAGTGAGTTCCGGGACAGCCAGGGCTACATAGAGAAACTCTGTCTCGAAAAACCAAAAAAAAAAAAGTCATTTCATGGCTACAAGTTTGCTTCTGTGTACTTGGGAGTTTGTATAACTTGGGAGATGGTGTCTGAGAGCCTGCTTTGTGAATATCATTAAGCTCTCTTACTGCAGTGGCCATTGAATTAACACATACGGACAATTCTTATAATTGTTCTTGCTTTGGGAAAGCAAGGGGTAGGTCTGATCTAAGCATATGTAATGTCAATGTGGTTTGCATGGAAAAATGTAGAGTCTTAAAGTGACCACAGAACTCAACAGAGAAGAAACCATTGTTTTTCTAACCCAGAATCAGCCCCTTGGTTTCCTCTCTAGGCTTGGAGTTAGCATAAAAGGAAAGGGGTTTCTCTTCCCACACAGGCAGTACAGTACCATTGTGGCAGAGATGGCTGTAGTCTGCCTGGCCTTTGTGAGAAGAAACTCGGGTTCACTGGGTACTTCTCTGAAATGGAAACCACCTCCACTCAAAATCCTCAGGCTGGACATAGCCCACTCTTGGGCTTGGGCATAGCGGTTTCTTGGTAGATTTCTTCTATTCATTTTCTTACTTTGGAGAGCTTTGTGTTCACCTTTGATGTCGTCTGATCTGTGGGACACTGTTTCTCACTAGTAAGTCTCTGGCTGCACAGGCGGTTTCTAGAAGGGATTCTGATAACACAGTGCCAGGCTTTCCCAGATGAAGGAGCAGCAGAGAATAAAGAGGCAGATTTCAAGGGTGAGAGCTCCCTTTTAGCACTAGGCAACAGGCTGAGAACATAGTGTCTGAGGCAAATAGCAGATCTAAGCTACCTGGAAAAGGATGCTTGCAGAACTTTATACTGTATCTAATCATAACAAATAATGTAGTTTAAAAACTATACTAAGATAAAAAGCATTTTTTTGCATGCGAATCAAAAAGTTTTGAATGTGTTCTGGCTCATACACTAAGTACTGTGTTTCTTCCATATTGTGGTTTAGCGGACTGAAGAGAAACAAGTCATTTTTTTCTCCTTAAATAACTTGTTTTCTGACCTGAATTCTCACTTTTTTGTTGTTGTTTTGAAAGATATTTTTATTTTATGTTTATCTGTGTGTACCTGACTGTGTATATATGCATCATAGGCATGCAGGTGCCCATAGATGTCAGTAGGGGGCATCAGATCCCCGGAACCAGAATTATATGAAGTTATGAGTTACCATGCCGGTATTGGGTACTGCACACAGGTCCACTGGAAGAGCAGTAATTGTGGAGCTCTTCTCCTCTTCTTCTTTCTCCTCCTCTTCCTCTTCTTTTTCTTCTTCTTCTTCCTCCTCTTCCTCCTTCTTCTAACCTAGAAACAGTCAAATAGGTTCATTTAAGAAGAAAAATGACTTCATTGCACCCAAAATATAAAGGGTTGCAGAACCGTAAAAAAATAGCTCAGTTAAATTAGAGATGATTCATAAGGTGGGGTTGTGGGTGCCAGGTCATAATTACTGACAAAAAAGACTTTGTGAAATAGCTTCTAAACAAAATTGCATGTGATAGCTGCCATCCGCTGTAAGTTTATTCAGCTGTCATACCCAGTCAAGGGACAGGACTAATAGGCACAGGACTTTCTTTTTGTAAGGTGCTACATGTTTATTGTGCTTGCTTTCTTCTTTTCAGCAGTGAGGTTTTTAACAGGCTTTTCATTCTTCTTTTTGATATGTGGGAAAAGGGAAAAATGCAAAAAAAAAATTTCAGTAGGATTCAAGAAGAGACTCATGAAATATTGGGGAAAAAAGGGCCTGAATATAAATGAGATTTGAAATAGCTGAAAGGTCGGGCAAACAGTGGAGAGAGGGGGTCACCAGGACGACATTGTACTTGACATTTATTAGATACTCCAGAAACATTAGCCTCTTACCCTCATTTAAATATGATTCATGTGACTTGTGAGGTCAGCAGCTCCCATGCAGGTACAGATACAGCTTTCTTTTGCCCAAGTAAATATTCATTTCCAAAGCTTTTGCCGTGGAAAATCGTGTGGTGGCAAGAAAAGGCCTTGCCTTTTCCTTGCCTTTCTCCTCCTAGGTAATAATTTCCTCACTCTTGTCTTTTTTTCCTTGGACTGCCTCCATCGAACGTGTATTCTTTTGAGTTCTTTGGTTTTCTTCTCATCCATAAGGCTACTCTTGAAGCTCTAAGAGCTGTGTGTGTTCTTTCTTCTGGGTCCCTGGACGTCAGACGCCCTGTTAATGGGCAGTGATGCCGGCAGAGGAACCTTAGACCAGTGTGCGTGCTCACCGTGTTTCTTTTATCCTGTTGGGGATTCTCCATAACCCCAAGCATCCCTTGTTTTCTTCCTCATGTTTGACAGGTGGTTTTTAACTCCTGGGCTCACGTCATCCTCTCTCCTCTGCCTCCCAAGTACCTGTGACTATAGCTGAGTACCACAGCTCCTGGAGACCACTCTGTATTTCAAAGGAAAGTGTTATTCAACTCTGCTCTGGTCCAAAGTAGACTCTTCTGAGCAGTTCCTCCTGATGCAATAGAATCTACCTTTTTCTTTCTTTGTTCTGCATGCATTTCGAAAGAAGACTATGAAGTTTAGTTATGGGGTTGGAGAAGCTAGCATTTGAACGGGGATGAAGCAGGCACTGTTACATAGCTAAGCCAGTGAATGCCAAATACATAGTAAATGTCAAACGACAACCAAAGGCAAGGCAACCTATGTGAACATCTGATGAAGCAGCTCCTCTCCAGAATTGTCTTATCAGTATATTTTGCATGCAGTTGTCTAGAGCACCTTGGCCTGTGCATTGAATAAGTTTATTTCTTGAATGATCTTGGACGGAGGTATCACATTCATCCAGTAAACACAGATGGGGGTAGGGTGTGGGGGGGTGTCCCTATTTTGATCTAGAAAGCAAAACAAGATGAAATGAAGACATTTTTCTTTTCTTTTTTTTTCCTTCCCTCATGGCTGTGTTCTGTTCTCTCAGCTCCAGCCGTTTCTCCCTAGGTCCCTGCATTGCTGATCCCCTCCTCCTCCCAGTGAAGCTGGCTCATGGTGAGCTGTACTCGAGGAGGGATCTAGGTTCCCTGTGAGCCAGCTGTGGAGCACAGCGTCTTAGTGTCCTGTCAAGCGAATAAAGGCCTGTGCTCCTCAGCACATGTGGCTGAAATGAATCACTTGCTCCGTGTGTCACATGCGGGTGCACAGGCTGAATGGCTCAGCCTGCTTCTGGCCACCATGCCTTATTTGCTCTTTGCTTCCTTCACCTGTGAGGCACCCCTTCAGCATTGCTTGCTGGGCCTCCAGAGCGCTTATCTTCTGCCACAGCCCTTGGGACAGATCGTTCTGCTGCCGGGGAAAACGGGTGAAGCTGATAGGGAGTAGAAGGTGTGTCCTATCAGCAGGTGACCTGGGGCACAGATTTTATTATTTGTAGTGGCCTCCTTACCTCCTCACCCCCTTTTATGGCCTTCTCTTTGCAGGAGGGCCACAGTGTTCAAAATGAGGCTTCCAGTTTTATTTCGCCTTCTTGTAACCTAGTGCCCCCTTTGAGCATCTTTGGAGACAGCTTTTTCTCTGTTTTGTTGAACTGTGCGAGGTGTATCTTCCACACTGAGACATACATCCGTGATCTGGGTACAGACATTCTGTCCTACACACAACCTTCCTTTTTTGGGGGTCTCCCATTTCCTCACCTATACAAGGAGATGAACGACTGTAAGCAAGGATTTAGGGTTGAGGGATACAGATACGTTCTTCTTGTGCAGAAGATGTCCGTGGGGCTGCTTTTAGCAGTTTGAACACATACTTTGTGATCTTCCAGTTGAAGTTCAGCTTTAGCTGGCTATTTAATCTTGTGAGCTTCTGAGCAAGAGAGCTTGTGTAAAGCAGTTAAAAAAAAATCTGCCAACCTGAGGGGCCACTTGGGCACCCAAGTTTACATAAACCTCAGGCATGCCTCATGCACTCATGACCCGAAGCCTCCTGACAGCCGGTCCCAGCTGGTTTTACATAGAAAACAAAACGCAGACACTGGCCCAAACTGTTTTACATTTTGATCAAAATCCCTTCTGAACACAAGAAGAAAAGAGCCTGCGTTCTGTGTTTGTTTTTGTGGTTTCCTCAGGCGTGTTATCTTTACATTTTTCACACTCAGAGCTTTTGAGTGTCCCTCCATGCTTGTTACTCCTTGTCTAGAAAGTGAGGCTGCAATAAATCACGTAAATTGGCTGCGTCACACCGAGGTCACCGAAGCTAGAGAGAGACCTGATCCCAAATTACACACCTTGGTGGGGTGCCATGGTCTCAATGTGTGACTCTCTGCAGGAGACAATAGACAGAGAGGCATTCCTGTTTGTGGGAATTATGTTTGCGAATATGCCTTTTCTTGCCTTTATCCACCTCCTGTCCTTTCAAGGGAAGCATTAACAGGAAGCTGGAGGACTGTCTCAGGCATCTGACTTTGGGTGGCATTCACCTGGCCTGCGTTCTGTAACCTTGGTGCTCTGTGGAGAAAGCAGGACAAGGGGCAGGACCTTCGATGGGAGGGCTCTCGAGCCTCTGCTCTGTGCTTCTAGATAGCCAGAAAAAGCTTGAGTGTTTGCCTTCTTTGTTTTCCTAGGAAAGAAAATGTGTTTCTGAAAGATGACTGGTGTAATTGACTAGTCACAATTGTTGTTGTAGTAGTTGTTTCAGTGGTCATGGTGATAGTACTGTCCTGGGACTCAAACCTGGGACCTCAATGTGTGTGAGGCAAGTACTATGCACCTAACCCACATATGTAGCTCTTTTTCTGTTTGGGGTTTGAGATACAATTTCGCCATGTAACTGGCCGGCCTGGAACTCACTAAATAGACCCAGCCCGGCTGGCTTTGAAGTCACAGGGATCTGCCTTCCTCTGCCATTGGAGTGCCAGGATTAAAAGCATCACCATGCCTGCGTATAAATGCGATTCTTAATTTTGATAAAAGGGGATGACCTTAACCAACTTCTTTTGTGATCGTAGAATGTATTACTTTTAAATTATTACATATTGCCATATAGCCCTCCCTCCCTTCCACATATAAACAGTTAATATTCTCATCACCTGATGTTTGCAAGGAAGGAAAGGAATCCCGGAGAACAATTTGCATATCCATGCATACTCTTTTGTAAAAGGAACTCCAGAAGAAGAGAAAGGACTGCCTCTCCTTTCCTGGCTTTCAGCCCTCTTCTGAGGCACCTAGTTAGGGACTGACAGGTGGAGTCCTCAGGCAGCTGAGTCAAGACTGCACGGGGCATTCCCAGCCCGGAGAGGAGACACACCTCCTTCTCCTGGGTATTACTCACAGGGAAAGACCAGAGCTTCTTTACAGAATCAATGGCCGAGGCGGGCAGCTTGAGTTCCTTGCTTTTCTTTTTTTCTGGATTTATTTCTTTTTATTATAGACAGAGTTCCGTGGGTAAGTGCCAGTGACCTCGGCTTTCTCTGTAGGTGGCCTTACAGATGGCTGCGAGCTGCCTGACGTGGGTCCTGGGAACTGAACTCTGGTCCTCTGAATGAGCAGTCCATGCTCTTAATCGTTGAGTCATTTCTCTAGCCTCACATTTTATTTCCCTTAAGTGAAATGCAGTAATCCCTGGCTGGTGCTTGGCTACCTGAGGTCAACTGCGATCCGAAAATATTACTGTGCAACTAGGCATTTGAATGAGAGAGAGGCAGTGACCATATTTCCATGATTTTTTAAAACTACAGTATATTGTGATTATTGTAGTTTGTATTGTTTATACACTGCTCCTATCACAGATGTATATGTATAGGAAGGAAATGGTATATATAGAGAATGGTACCATTGGTATATTTAGGTGCCTACTAAGGGTCTTGGAACTACTGTATTCCTGCATATTCTATGTTAAATTTTTGGGCATTGCATTTTTTTTAGGGGGAGGGTTGGTGTGCGTGCGTGCGTGCGTGTGTATGTGTGTATGTGTGTTTGTAAAGTGTGTGAAGGGCCACAGGCCTTACATGTTCAGGGTGATTGAAGCCCTCCTACCTCCCTTCAAACAAGTTATTTAAGCCAAAGTCTCATGTTTTCTTCACTAATGATTGAATTAATGTTATATTTCTAGGTTTTCTTTGTCATAAAGATAAAACTCCATGGACTATAACTTTAGTTGTCACCAGAGTCTTTGATAAGCTTGATGTCTAGACTGGTTTCTAGGTGGATGTATGTATCTTTGTCCAAAAGATGGGATTAGTAAACATGTCTCCAGTACATTCACATTTGAGAAAATAAACATTAGAAAATTTGAAAGTCAACAACACATGGCGCCTTACATCTGCTAAGTTGTATCCCGAAAGGAGAAAATTTTGTACCTGTGGCAAATTTGCATGCCAAGTGTGTCACATCGTTTGCATATTCATAGTTTAGCTCGTAACGAACAAACAGAAAGTAAATGTTAGCTGTGCAGCTGGCTGTTGTTTATAGATGTATGTAATTTTCTGTTGCTAACAGATTGCCATAGGAAGAGATGTAAAATGAGTAGACGCCAGGGATGGGGTGGGGGGGGGGTCACTTGGTGTGAGAGCTGGACAGAGGAACAGCGTTGCTTCATAGGCAGAACTGAATGTTTTCATGTCTTAGTTTAATTTATAGCACTTAATAGCAAAGCAGTCTTCAGGCTTTCAATAAAACAAATCTAACTAGAGACCAACAAGATGAAGTAAAATTTGTTTTTATTCCAGTAACTAGGATCCAGTTGCCCTCAATTTAACAAAATAGTATCAGAATACTTTATAAAGTTTTTTTTTTTTTTTTTGATATGGGGGGGGTTAGTTTTGTTTTGTTTTGGCTTTAGAGACAAAGTTTTTCTGTGTAACCCTGGCTGTCCTGGAACTCACTTTGTCAACTTAGAACTGGCTTTGTTGACTAGGCAGGCCTTGAACTCAGAGATCCACCTGCCTCTGCCTCCAGAGTGCGAGGATTATAGACGTGAACTACCACTTATAAAGCCTTTCTCTTTATCATTGTTTATCTATGAAGTCTCCTTACCTCTCCTTATTCTACTACTGTGGCAGTATAAACATTGTTAAGGAACAATCTTGTAACTAAAAGTCAAATACTATGTATATTCTTAAAATGCAACTTTGTATTGGAAAGAGAAACAAGTGGCAGAACCTTCTACCTTGTGCCACTGGGTAGCCTGGGCGTCATTTTTAGGAATATTTTTCACTGTTTCTTGCTTAGGGATAGATGTTGGCAACCTCCTGTGTTCATCTGTCTTACCTGTTCTCAGCTACTGGCGTGCATTACGCAAGGCTTAGATCATTCTGTCCTGTCACAGGTTATGCATATTGTAGTTAGTGTAGAAGACTATCTGTAATTTGTTGATCAGCTCTGATACCCAGGACAGGAAGGAATATCAGCGTGCTTGCAATATCAGTTCTTTCTGATACGCTACTTAGGTCCGAAATTGCCTTGTCTCCCCAAATACTCTGTAACCATTGCAATACCAGTGCACACTCATTGTAAAACGAACAGTTCAGTATTGGCTCTGTTTTTGTGTCAGCCTTTAAATGTCTACTGTTAAGAACTGTTGGAGAACTAACTCCCCTAACCCCCAAGGATAAGTTCTTTCCCCTCTAATAGCCCAGAAGTACTACCCTGAACTCCTGGATGTGGAGAAAAGAGAGTTTATGTGAAAAGACTGACTTAGGATAACCGAGAAGAGATGCTCACAGAAGCTCGGCAGGAGATCTACTGGAAGCTTCTGTGATGATAGGAGCTATTGCTAATGAAGTGTCCAGCTGATACTTTTTTGCCAATCGGTATGACACAGGATCTTAAGACCTAGCTCACGGTATAACAATTGTTGTGCATTTCTTGGTGGGCACTTGGCAGTTACTAACCTCAACACTGGCTCATGACTCTTCAAGGTTCATGCGCTGTGTGATACAGAGTAAATGAAATGGTGTCTGTGGACTGTTGTCTCATCCTGTGCAGCCTCTGGATTCCCCTCTGTCCTCAGGGATTTCATAGATATTTGAATTACAATCTCCAGGATCAGTAAAGGCTGATGGTCATAATGTGAAGTCAGACTTCAGATCTGTAGAAGAGGTAACACATTTTCATATTAGACAGGACTGTCCTGAAGCCAGTTCCTGTCTTTTATGGTCATTATCTTGGTCAGGCTTTCTGCTCAACAGGAAAACACCTAATACTGGTCCCAGCAAAAGGAAGCTGTCTTACTTGTTTTGATAAAATGGAATTTTCAAAATTATTTAAAGCTGCAGAGAAGATTCTATTTTGTGATATTAGGTATTATCTTGAGATGTGAACTTTTTAACTATTGTGACTGCATTCAATGCTGCTGGCTTTAATTTTACCACAATTTTTAAAAATGAGGTTTTCTTTGGTTTCCTGGTGCTGGGACTTGCACTGTGAGCCCTGTGGATGCTAAGCCAACACTCATAACACTGTGCCCCACCCCAACCCTGTGGTGTGTATTTTATTTAAACGTAAGAACATTGCTTCTTCACTCAACAATTCATTTGAACTTTTTCTATCTCCTGCTCATTTCTATCCTGATTGTAGCCACATAGTTGGGTATTTGTGTCACTGTTAAACTTGATATGTATGATTATTTATAATTTTTAAATATAACATTTAAAAACTTTATGTATTTGTATATTAAGTACAATTTCAAAGCATTCTCTATCAATAGCAAGCTTTACTAGGTTATTTTAAAGGTAGCGCCAACATGAATATTTTTGAGAGAAACGTATTTTAAAGACCGCAGAACACTGATTTTTATCTAATTTCAAGGAATGAGGTGGAACAAATATGTTTAGAATAAATGATTACTGTTCTGTACTTTCTCACAAATATATTTCCTGAAAAGTTTTTAGTTTTAATTTGAATCTTAAAATTCTGTAGACATAAGTGTCTGCCAGCCTCCTGCTGGGCATTTTATAGCCATTTCTCATCAGCTGCTCACTCATCCTTACAAAGGTAGGTTCTTAGAACCATTTTGAGATACAGCATAAGCTAGTCTCTGACTCCATAGCCAAGGAGCCTTTGCTGAGTAGAGAGCTACATCAGGCATGGTGGCAGCCACAGCATGGATCTTAACTTGCTGACCCCTCTGAAGTTCTAGGCAGCTGAAGTCTTCATATATATCTGATATATCTAGCTTTGGTCATTCCATTCAACCAGCTGCAAACTTACCTTCATATTATATATGATTCCTTTCTGACCAATACATCAAAGGGTTGACTTACAAAGAGAAGGATGGGGCTTCAAAAGGAAGACCACGTTTTTTGGTATGTGCCTATGTATGCCCCACCCCTCATCCCAGGACATATGTACCCTGGTCCAATAGTTCACAAGTTATATAGTCTTATAAACATACCCCACACCTACCTCTGTTATTTTTGAAGATGCTAAATGCTGCTTCACATGCTTCTGAGTTTCAGTTTTTCGTATTTCAGGCTCATAGCCTTTCCTTTAGAATGAAACACAGGCTGGGCCTGCCCTGCTTCAAAGCCAAAATTCTGAGGATATCCAGTCCAAGAGCTGTGTGTTTTGGCGTGAGAAGACCGGCTGCTTGGAGTCTGTACCTAGGAGAACTCTCACGTTGACTCAAATGAATCCGGAGCCTTGTTCCCTGAATTATGTCAAGGTTAGCAGCAAATGCTGCTTTAGAGGACTCAGTAAATTACTAAATTCCTGTGAATGTCAAACTCTATTTCTCAGCAGAGTTGGCCACTGCCAAGTTTGTAATGTATACATTGTGTTCTGATCCCTGACCTCCAAGGACAGGAGGGTGGATAGAAGGCTTGCCTAGGGCACAGGTGAATTTTACCTCAAGGGACTTACTATGACAATGTGACACTACTGGTGAAGTCTCTGAAGCACTGGGCACTGGGAAGACTTCTTGAATACTTTGATTTTCACTTTTTTTTCCTTCAATTAATTGAAAAACAGAATATTATGTCAAAAGTTCCTTGAGTTTATAAAGTGCTAACCAGTAACTCTGGCATAGGTTTTTGAGAGCCTCAAAGAGGACCTTTCTTCCCATCACAGTCAGAAGAGGCAAGAAAAACACACACACGCATACACACACATTCTTGAAGATTCCAGGCATCAGATCTAATTGTAAAGCCTGCCTGTTGTGAACTCAGTGAACTCCGTTTTAAAAACACAACAGAGTAAGGTTTGACTTCTCAGAAGTAGCCAGGTAGCCCCACGAGCTCCATGTCTGTTTTGTCACTGGGGATGTTTCTCTCCTCTTCCTTATCTCTCCAACCCTACCTTTCTTCAGTGAGAGGTCATAATTCAGAAAATAACCAGGCCACGTGTGACTGCTCAAACCTATAATCCCCAGTGCTCAGGGGACAGGGCTCGAGGATTCCAATTTCAAGTCTAACCTAGGTTACCTGATGTGATCCTGCCTGAGAAACAAAGAAACAAACAAATAAATTCTCTATATTAAGCTGGGAGGGGTGGCACAGTGGGGTCAGGTCTATAAAGAAGCAGAGTGCTAGAGGTGTCTCTGAAAGATACTAGCTAAGTGAAATTTCATGTATTCTAGACTATTGGTCATTCGGAGCCTCAGCCAAACTAACATCAGGAAAGGATTTTTTTTTTTTTTTTTTTTCAGATTAGCAAAACTATGCTGAAAGGAGAACCGGTTTGGGCATTGCGTGGGAACTGTTGGTTTCAGTCTGTCATCTGACTTTAGACTTGAACCCAGGACCTAAGCCAGTGGAGAGGATGTCTGTGAGAGATCTTATTCCTAGGTAACAGGAAAGCCCTCCCAAACTTACAGAAAACTGTTGTTTTATACATCTAGGGGGTTGACAGGCAAGAGAGACTTCTAGAAGTGAGTGTTTCAAGCTTGCCCGCTCAGAGTGGACAGAAAGCAGCTGGGTGATTCCGGACTGAAGAGATGGGGACGGGGTGAGATGAACGGGAAGTTATTGAAGAAACTAAACATGTACTAGTCGTAGCCAGCAAAAAGGAGAATGGTCAGTGTTAAAAATAAGATCTGTACTAAGCAGGATACAAGAGGAAAGAGCTTGTAGAATCCAGAGAAAAAGACTAAATGGACGTGGGCAGGGCGGGGGCGGATATTCAGTGATGTGGTGAGAACTTCAAGTGTCTGTGAACAGGACTCTGTTTCAAGTAACACATCCTAACATGACTGGAACAGCTTCAGGACTGTGCACAGATCTGAACCCGTTCTCTGTCCTTTCCACATGATGTCACTGTAAAGCCACCTCTGGATATGTTTTGGAAAAAAAAATAGATTATAAGAATAATATTAAAGTTCTTTGCCAAAATACACAACAAGGTGTTTGTTACCAAGCAACAGACTCGCCCTCCATCTCTAGCGGTAAGTGTCGGAAGCTGTTGAGTGTCGACGCAGTTTTGAGAAGCAGTGGTGAGAACCAGGGTGGTGAGCTGCCTCCTATCTTATATTGGCTGCATTTACTCAGGCTCAACACAGTAAGCCTGTCATGTCACTTGGGGGTGGGGCTCAAAAGTTCCATTTTCATTCTTAAGTTCACAACTAGAGCATATGTTAAAAGTAATTTTGATTAATTTAAGAACTAATCGTTAGATGTACACAGGGTGCATCTTCCAAATTTCTAGAACTACCATGGTATAACAAAAGAATATCAATGTGGATGGAAAATGCTTATGCTGCATAAAAATTTTAAAGATAATATGTGTGTGTGTGTATACATACATATATATATTCATATTCATATATATATGCATATATACATACTCATATATGTGTGTATATATATATATATATATATATATATATATACACATATATATGCATCTGTGTGTACACACATAAACCTAAAGCTAGCTTTACACCTGCCTCTGCACACCGCACCCATTTCAGGTCCTCTGCTAACACCTATTTGTGTGTTAGCTACTTACTTTTCATGATAACTCTATGATGGTGACTTTATCCATACACCCACTGTAAAGCCAAAGTGTAGTTAATTAAATATCCTAGTTACACAGCTAGTAGGAAAGTTGAGATTTGACCTCACAGTACTCTCAAGCAGATATAGCATGCTAACAAGAGCCGGTAGATAATCATGTCATACCGTGTGACTCATCCACTCCTATTCAGCCAGGGTGTGTCCTGGAGCCAAAGACAGATGACCCCTCCCCCAACCCCCGCCCCCTGCTTTCCAGTGACCTGTGGTCTGCCAAGACAAAAGGAGCTAAACAAAATGGATGTTTCCTGTCTCAGGAAATAGACTCAAGAAATACTAATGTATGAAGCAGACGTGAGTGTCATTTTTCCCTACATCAAAAGAAAGCCAGGTCAGCAAGCTAGGAAGAGGTGGTTGATTTTAAAGACAGTTTATCCACCTTTGCATGTTGGAGCCTACTGTTGGTGTGTGTTTGTGTGTGTGTGTGTGTGTGTGTGTGTGTGTGTGTGTGTGTGTGTGTGT
>JANHMN010000014.1:24148012-24165183 GCA_030674055.1 Rhabdomys pumilio | reverse complement strand
TGGTCCTGGTCCTGGTCCTGGTCCTGGTCCTGGTCCTGGTCCTGGTCGCTTTGATCAAAGCTCATAACTTAATGGAGGGAAACAGAATGCATGCCATCCTGCCAGACAAGTAGTGTCCGTTGGGATTGGAGCTGGGTTGGAGGCACCTGTGTTTGAGGGTGCTTATCCCTTCCTTAGCCTTGTACTTATTCCTGCCAGTGGCTGACTTTTCTTTCTGGGGCTAGATATCTGGGATTTGACTCCCCCAGATGGTTGGGAAAGGAAGTGGTAAGGGTCCTGTGGGGTCTATACCTCAGCCGTAGGCTCCATGGGATACGGAGTGGAGATTCATGCATTGCTGTCTTGCCATTGCTGCCTCCTCCTTCTGCCTCTTGTGTTTGGCCAGCTTTGTCAGCTGCTTGCCTGTGGCAGAGGAGAAGACTTGACTATTTCTGTTGGTAACAGACCAGTATATAAAATGGAAACTTCCGTAAGGGTGTTAGATTTCTATATCCATTTGTTAAAATTTATGTGGCCCGTAATGTCATTGCTATGCTGGCACATTTGCAGTCATTAGTACAATCATTAAAAGTGACTTTGGTGAAGTGACTTTGGTGTCCTTGTCTGGAGCCCTAACCTTCAAGCTGTATAACATGTCTAGGGGAAACACATGTTTTAGATCTTACACGTACAATGAACTTACAAATGAGCTTGGGAAATAGTATCCACATGTAGACTGGAGACTTCCTGTGGCGACAGTCAGCCTGTGAGGAGAGCCTGCTATGGGAACAGGACTGTGTTCCTCTCTCTGAGCCCCATTCCTAGGAGCAGCACCCAGAAAGGTGAAAGAGCTGCCTCAGAATCCTAAGATTCTTTATGAGATTTCAAGGTTGGGTTTATGAACATGGCTTTCTTGAAAGAAGCTGACTTTGTATCCTCCCAAGACTGCACAAGCTACATGAATCCTGTGCTTTGTTCACGACTCCCAAGGGGAAAGGGAGGATCAGTATTAAAGGTTCCCTTTCAAAACCATCCACCTCTGCTGGGTCACTGCTCCTGCTGTTGTAGGGGTTCTTTAGTTTGTGTTTGTTTGTATTTTAAGATTATAATTACAGCTGGGCAGTGGTGGCGCACACCTTTAATCCCAGCACTTGGGAGGCTGAGGCAGGTGGATTTCTGAGTTCGAGGCCAACTTGGTCCACAGAGTGAGTTCCAGGACAGCCAGAGTTATACAGAAAAATCCTGTCTTGAAAAACTAAAAAAAAAAAAAAAAAAAAGATTATAATTACATAGTTTTTCTCTTCCTCTCTCTCCCTCCTCTGTTCCCCCATCCCTTGTTCTTTTTCAAATTCATGTCTTCTTTTTCTTTAATTGTTGGTGTGTGTGTGTAAATATATAAATACAACCTGCTCAACCTGTATAATGTTATTTTTAGGGTTGATCATTTGGTATTAGATAACCAATTTGTGTGTTCTTCCCTGGGGAAGCCTGTTTCTTGTGCACTCAGCATTCCTTGGTTGCCTGCAGTTTTTTTGGTTTTTTTTTCCCCCTTTATAATTGAGGCCTTGTGAGCTTTCCCCCTTCTGTATGAGACACTGTCTCCTAAATAGAAGCTACAGCCATGAAGGGTCATCAGCATGACTGCCTAAACGTGGCCCGAACCAGTAGACATTGTTGGGTTTTGTTTTGCTGTGTAGCCCAGGCTGGCCTTGGATTGGAGATCTTCTAGCTTGTGCCTCTTGAGTGCTGGGATTGCAGGCTCTGTCACCAAGCCCACTCATTATCTCTGCCACCAACTGTATTCTATAAGATAGATAACACAGTGGTTATGCTGACAAGCAGAACCTTTGTTAGCAAGGAAGTAAAAATTCTAGTGTGGACCTCCCAGGACTTGGAAGACAGAAGCAAGAGGATTTTGAGGCCAACCTGCTCTACATAATGAGTTTAGGGCTAACCTGGACTATAAGATAGTTTCTAAAGTTGGGTATGATGGTGTAAATTTGTAGGCTTAGCTCTCATGAAGCCAAAGCAAGGAAGATAGGACCGAGGATTGCCTGAGATACAAATGGAGACCTTGCTTCCAAAGAAAGAAAGGAAGGAAAGAAAGAGAGAGAAGAAAAGAAAAGAAACTAGAATAGATTTTTGAGCTAGCAGTGTTATAGTAAATATGAGTGACACTGTACTTAGGATAAAAATATACAAAACGCTTCTGATCATCACCTGCTGTGCCCAAGGCCACTCAGGGTCTCAGCTCAAATGGTATAAACACCATTTTGAAAACCATTGGTTTTCCAGGGTATCTGGTTATATTTAGGTAGTCATTTTTTCCTACTGAGTATGTTCTTACAATACTTTATAGCCCATGGTCTTTTAAGTTATCACTTGCTAGGCTGTACTGATGACTCTGAGCCAGACTTAGTGGTGCACTGTAATCCCAACTGTTTGGGAGACTGAGGCAGGAGGATTACAAGTTTAAGGCCTGCCTGGGCTACTGAGCAAGTTTGAGACCCAGTCTGAAGATAAGTAGATAAAGAAGTAAAGGAATGGTAGCTGCCATTAGGTTAGTGGTTATCTTAGGGTTTCTATTGCTATCCTAAAACCCCATGACCAAAAGCTACTTAGTGATGAAAGGATTTATTCTAGGGATGATAGGGCAAGAACTCAAGGCAGAAACCTGGAGGCAGGAGCTGATGCCTAGGCAGTAGAGGGTGCTGATTACTGGCTTGCTTTTCATGGATTACTCAACCTGCTTTCTTGTAGCACCCAGAGGAGGTACTACTGACAGTGAGCTAGGTCCTCCCTTACCAAACATCAATCAAAAAATGCACCACAGGCCAATCTGGTGGAGGCATTTTTCTTAACTGAGGTCCCTTCTTTCAAAACTGGCTAATTGCAGTAAAACTAGCCAGCACAGTGGTGGAGTGCTTGCCTCACATGCAGGAAGTTCTGGGTTTAATCCTAGTACCACAGAAAACAAGAAAAAATGGAGGCCCTGCGTAAGCCATGCTTGGGTCAAGTTGCCTGCGGGTGGGGGGCAGCTTTGAGTTCCTGTGGATGAATCAGCCACTGCCTCCTGACTCTGGACCCAGCAGCAGAAGGTAGGAAACAGCTTTGTGCACAATTACAACTTCTGCTCTTTCTTTCAAATTTTCCAAACTATTTGTTCTTTCTCATTTTTAAACTTTGTGTGGTTTAAAAGTCTTTCTAGATGCACAGAGAAAGACACACAGATGACTATGCCCCGGAAGGGGAAAAAGAGAAACTTGGAGTTCCGGGTTGGAAGTCTCTAGAGCTGTGACTCTGGTTTGGGGTTTGTGAGCCCTTGGCTGTGGTAGAGAGTGACCCACCTGGACAGATTCTGTTGGCATCTTGTGGTCCAGAGTGGGTAGCAGAGCCTTGGTTTTATCAGCAGTAGTGAGAACAATTTCAATACTTAGTATATTAAGATGTCTATCTGCCAAGTGTTAGACCAGTTGGCCTCCTGTGTCTCCTCTGAAGGAGTAGTGCTGGTTAGAAGCCCTGCAAGATTAGAAAGTTTGCCCCTGGGTCCCTTCTCTGCTGTTAAGTCAAAGGCTGTATTCTAGACCCTCTGGGCCACACCTCTCCTAACATGAGGATCAGCCGAATTACAGGCTCACTTTCAGGCCGAGTAGAGCTTGCATCTGATGACAGCAAGGACCTCCCCATGTGTCTTTCATTATCCTGTTGCCCTGGGAGATGCTGTTTAAGTTGGCAGACGTCCTTACTGAAAGCAAAGCTTGTCACTGGTGAGATTACTAACCCTCCTTCCCTTCAACCTCCCCACCCCCAAAGGATCAAATGCCAAGCAAAGGAGGGAAATGTATAGCTTTGAAAAGTGTGACGAAGCCACCAAGTTCACCAGAAAAAGTAGGGGTAAGATGTGGTTTCAGTTTGTTTACTGGGCTTGGGATGACAATATCTCAATAACAAACTTCAGAGGGGTGTGTGTGTGTGTGTGTGTGTGTGTGTGTGTGCGCGCGCGCGCGCGCGTGCTTGCCTGCTTGCATTCAGATGTGTGTGTGTGCTGTCTGCTTGCACACAGATGTTTGCATGTGTGTGGCATGTGCTGCCTGAATTTCAAACTCCTTGCCGTTCTTTAGAAGCTCTGGTTTATTTTGGTCTTCAGTTCTATACTTTGATAGTAAATTTCAAGAAACTTACTGAAAAATCAGCCCGAGATTTATGATTTCTAGGTCAGAGGTACCCAATCCTTCTTTGCAGAGAAGAACCTTTTTTTTTTTTTTTTTAAACTTCCTCTGGGGCCTTGGGGCCAGGCCTGTTGGAGAAAAGCCGGAGTAACTCAGGCTCAGTGAACAGCTTCACTAAATACAACCTCACTGCCATCCAGTGGCGGCTGGCTACACAGCACACAAGCTGACACCTAGACCCATTTTTTTTCTCCCAAGGCTTTTTTGTTTACCTCTGATGCTCAATTTTCTATCTCCCCCTCCCCCATATGCTACCTGCACTACTTCCTGCCTCCCCAGTGGTAGGAATTGAACCCAGAACCTACCCATGCTTGATTAACACCCTGCCACTGAGAGCTGCTCAGCCTCTGCAAGTGGTATTTGACAAGACAGTTTGACTAATTCAGGGAACTGTAAATCTATTTACCTTGTCCTATCAGTGGCTCTTGTTATCTGGCTACCCATCCTCCTCCCCCACCCAGGCGTAAAGTGTGTATTTTCTCCTTGAATGTTTCTGTTGCTTTGGCTTACGGATTAATGCTCAGTGGTGTGTCTGCTTGCCACACATACTTTAAAGCTCGTTTCCCATCTCCCTTTGAATTTGTACTTTGAGCTGTGGTTGACCAATATCCTAGCATGGTTCATGACACTTTGCCTGCATTTCAGTAAAGGGTTATGTGTCCCATAGGATCCAAGCTGGGCTCAGGGACGGAGCCAACTAGCAAATGGAATTATTTTGCCTTGTGAAAAGTTCCAGCCTTTTAAAATTGGGCTCTGAGAAATTGAAAAAAAAAAAAAAAAAAAGGCAAATATTCTTGGGAAGAAACGGGGTTTGTGAGTACTTGGCTAAAAAGTTTAGGAAAGGAAAGACCATTTCCTCTGGCCTCAGGAGCACATTCAATGTGAAATATGACTGTTTTTAAAAGAGCCCAGTTTAAATTTATTTTGGGGTTATTTATTTGCCTTGAAAAATAAATGGATCCAGTGCTTATAAAAAAATGTTCAGAATCCTATTTAAAATAAAGTGATATTTTGCTAAGTTAGGCAAGGTGCTCCCAGCATGTGCAATTCATTAGAAGCAGCTGGGGCTTTTAGATGTGTTTGCAAGTACGCATCATGAGCAGAGAGCTGTTGGAATCTGGTGCACACGCTTGGCTCGCCTTACTGGAGTTCTGTATGGTAAATGGAACACATGCATCTTGCCTACCTCAGTGGATTCATAGTCTCTCAACAGTTGATCAAGCAGGTGGGGAATCTCCTCCGCAGCAAAAATGGCTGAAACAGAAACATCTAAGTCCGCCTATGGCCACTCTAGGAGAGTGGTATTCCCTAGCCCTATGGATCACAACATAAGGTTTCACACTTTTGTAAACTTTGTTTTGATTTTACATTGTGTGTAGTATATCTGTACATAATATGTGTTTCATGTATATGCACATATTCATGCAGGTCTGTGTGTGTTGAGGCCAGAAGTCAGTGCCAAGTGTCTCAGTCTTTCTACACACACACACACACACACACACACACACACACACACACACACACTAATTTATAATATGTAGTATCATATTTATACAATATATTACATACCTACATGTAATATAGATAATATATACTGTAATATTAACACATATAACATTAATATAGTATTTAAGTGTTTGCCTGCATGTATTTATACATACCATATGCATTCGTGGTGCCTGTGGAGGCCAGAAGAGGGTGTTTGATCCCCAAGAACTGGTGTTAAAGGTAGTTGTTAGTTGGCATGTGTGTGCTGGGAACTGTACCTGCGTTCTCTGAAAGTGTAGCCAGTGTTGTCAGCCACTGGCTACTCTCCAGTCCCACTACTCTAGATTTTTGTGACAGAAACTCTCTTTAGCTGGAGCTCACTGATGTGGCTAGGCTAGCTGGCCAGTTAACTCCAAGGATGCATCTGCCTTGCAAGGACCGGGATCACAGACAGGTTCTTCCAGGCTTTTAAATGTGGGTATTGGGGATGCAAACTTGGGTCCTGTTGCTTGTGTAGCAAATATTCTTCTCAGTCATGTTTCCAGGATCTCAAGAGATGCTTAAATGTTGGCCATCTGGTCATCAATGTGGTCAGTAAATAGGATTGTGTACTTTTGAAAGAGATATAAATTAATAACACTCAGTGTCAGGGTAAACTTCTGGGGACTCCTGTGAGGTCCCCAGTTACCTACCTGAATAAACTCCATTAAGAGAGATCCCCACGAAAGCAGACGGTCTTCCCTATGTAAGCTCAGTAGGTGTTTTTTTGCTCTGTGCGGTTGCTTCCTCTTCTGCTGTCTTCTATCGGTTAGAATAGAAAACTGAAAGTTTACTTGAAAAGAATTTTGAATCATGGATCTCGATTAGAAAAGAACTTTATGGGCTATCCTTCTCCACCTACACTTCCCTTCTAAAAGAAAAAAATAAAATCCCAGGAGGAGGAGGAGGAGGAGGAGGAGGAGGAAGAGGAGGAGGAGGAGGAGGAGGAGGAGGAGGAGGAGGATATGACATAAGACGTTGGGTTCTTCCCCAAGAGGTTGGGACATCATCAAGGTGTTTTCAGTCCAAAGGCTATTTAACATTTAATGAAAATTTCATTCAAGATCCTAAGGCCAGGCCTATAGAAATAGCAGTTAAGTATGTAAATCATGCTTACTCTTGGGTAGAACGGACTGAGAAGTGTCTTGGTTTCCAGTTGTAACTTAGATTTTACTGAAATTCAAGAGACGACACCTTTGGAAACATTTAAGCATTTTTAGACCCATAATTGTGTGTTGTTTTGTTTTTTAAGTCTTAAATCTTATGGAATATGGAGGTGCAGCTTACCTCAGTTGCCTCTTGCTTTTTTTCTTGTTCCACGAGGCAAACAAAGCAGTATCTTAAATTAAATCTGAGTTTCCTGAGGTTCTGGAATCTTATTCCTAAATTTTCCACTGGGTAACCTCCAAGGCCCTCTCTTGCCTGTGTCCCCAGTTGACATGAGTCAGGCCCTGACTCCAGGGATGGATTCGATGTGGCCCTGAGGCAGCATTTCTGGGGAGAGAGCCTTTGAGGGGAATAAATCTAGAAGGGTCTGGAGCACTTTTTAGTCGTTGAGCTGTTACATAGCCTTTTAGAGCTTCTGAGATTTTAAACAGATGATGAAATTTAACACTGTCTGATTTTCTAAAATTACCAGGGAAGCATCAATCCCTGTTTTTTCGTGGACTCTTTTCAGTCCACAAGAATAGATTGTCAAAGATCTTCCAGTGCCACACATGTGGAAAACTCACTTGCAAAGAAAAAGGGCAGTTTAATGTGTTCAGTAATAAACACCAAAGTCAGGGCCTTCCCAAAGACTTGGTTGGTATCCATTCCTGACCAGCAGTACTGGAATAATTTGATGACCAGGGTCAGCCTCCAGTGAAGCTCCTCTGCTTCAGCAATAGAGCAAAGAATATCACTTGTTAGCTACTGCTTTGTGACTCTCATGGACCAAGAGACTCTGGTTAATGGAGCTCTGCCCTGCAAAATAATCCTTGAGGAACATGAGGCCGCGACTACTGATGAGGTCGAGGAACTCGAATATTCGAAAGAATACTCTGTCGGAAGAGAACTATATTTTCATCTCAGCCTTGCTGTTAGCACAGCATGCTTTGAGCTTCCCAGGTTTACTCAGGCCCCACTGTGCTCCCTCTGAAGGGAGGAAGTCAGGATGACAGTGAAGCAGTCAGCAAACAGCAAGGATCCAGGACTCCCTGCAACACCAAATCCTGTGCTCACTCACGGATATTGTAGGGGAGAGACTCATAGAAGTTTTTAAAAATGAGTATCTGTTGATTCAAAGTAGCACAGTTCAAAGTGACTGATGTCCCCAGTCTCCAATAGAAACAGTTTGTACTTATTAGACTTTGGTTTTTTTTTTTTTTTTACTTTAAACACTATATATAAAAATACTTTGTAACGTTTTACACGTTACACCAATTTATGGCTTGCGTATTGTATTTGACTCAGGTCACGTGAGTATGGTTTGTTTATCTTGATCGTCACAAACCCGTGGCTGTGTGGAGCCTGTTGGTAATCTTAATTAGACTGTCCCGAGATTCCTGTCAGCCAGCAGTTGTTTTCAGGAAAGACTGTCCTTCACATCTTTGCAATGAGAAGAATTTGGCTTGATGCTCTATGAAAATTGACCATGTCTTGTTGTCCTGGGTCATTTCTATATCGTTCGTGTTTCCTGTATCAGTATAATAGATTTTTCTTTTAGTGAGTTGAAGAGGGTGACTTTTTTGTGTGAGCAAAGACAGAGTGCCTGAAGCCTTGGACTGGGGAGGATGCTCAATAAGAGAGAGGTAGGGGGAAGGGAGGGGGAGGAAGGAAGGAAAACATTGGCAAGTTAGGAAAAGGGGTTAGGAAAGTAAGGGCAGCTGTTCTACAAGCAGTTTTCCAGTCTGGCCTTCTTGGATCGCAGTGCACTCACTCGGACATTTGTGCTTTAGTGACTGCAGATTTCAGGGGAGGCGGTATGTTGTTGGGACCCATCTTGCAGTATCAGAGCATCATCAGGTATGGCCACTGTAGGGAGAGGTCAGAAGTACTTCGTAGAGGCTTCTTGGACACTGCTATGCTAGGTGCCATGGAAAGCTGGGATGATGTGTAGTCTGGACCAAGGAGGGAGCAGGCCCAGATCACTACCACATCTTGGTTTTTCCAAACCTCCCTTTAGCATCTCGAGTTAAAGGAGCAAGTAACAGAATTGGGACCTTAGAGAAATACAGACAGGTGGACCCAGGAACGTTCCCTTAAACTTTACCCTTTCTGTCTAACAGAGAGATGGCTGACATGATGGAATAACCATGAACTTGACCCCTAGGCTTAATGCAGTCACGGCATCCAGTTGGAACGTTTCATGTACAGGGTGTAAGACACTCTGAATGCATTACCTTTTTGCTGATGCCTTTATACATATGTTGCTTGCAAAAATATGTTCTTCCTTTGTCAGATAATTTTTCCAGAGTACATTAACATTTCCAACCAATCATTTATTGTATGGTTGTTTTTTGTTTTTTTTTTTTTTTTTTTAAAACCAGAACTGTCATTTCTGAGGGAGACTCCATGCCTAATAAATATCTGGTCCCTGTTCTGTGTTAGCTGCTTATTCAGGCATTCATTGCATGCAGCATCTGTTACCCAGGAAGTGACATTTCCAAGGGAGATTCCCCTGTGGAAAACATAACTTTCCTGTTCTCTTGCTGCTTTTCCCAAATAATCTTTTTATTTTCCTTTTTAATTTGGTGTGGGGTTTAGTAACTTAGAATATGTGGTCCAAGATGGAAACTGTCTGCAACTCTAGTTTCTGCAATCTGCCCCCCCCCCCCCCCCGGCCCCCACCTCCTCCAATGCCTTGCAATGAAAAAGAACAAAAGCTACTCACTTGTTTAAAGAAAACTCTCTTCTGGGCCCAAACTATTAATGGCTATTTGAATTATAAAACATCTCATTGGGGTTTTTTTGTTTTGTTTTGTTTTGTTTTTTGGTAAGTGACAGGTACTGGGTTGAAGTTTCATGAGCCACATACTTAGAAGAATAGGGTTTTAGGAGTGAGCACCAGCCAGCACTGCCATTCATGCAGCAAGACAACTCTGAGCATAAGCCTCAGTCATTCTCTGTCACCATTCTTAACAGGAGTGTGTAGCTCAGACCTAAGACTGTAACCACCGCCCTTGAGAAATAGTTCCATGTCTTCATAAGAATTAGGTCGTTAATCCAAATGCTCTATAAATACTGAATTGATGGTGACTGTGCTATAAAAATGTATATAGTTGGATCATCTTCTCAAGAAGAAACCCAGCTCTCTAAGGAGCCTGCCTCTGCCTCTAATATTGGTAGATATTTCTACCTCCACCCCTTTTTATATTCTAACTTCTGTTCATTTGTCTTTCAGCCAATATGGGACATGTTAATGACTCCTAATTTTATAAATGAAATTATTGCTGCTCATATTGTCCAGATGTGAACCTGAGCAGACCGTGGGCTTTCTGACTGAGTGGCTAAGTGATGCCAGCCTTGCCCTGGTAATTGAACCTTCTGTCATCTGCAGTTAGCAGATGACGGGCTCGAAACAGGAGGCACACAGTCAAACTTCCTGTTCGTTTCAAGGGAATCCAGGAACAGATGGAGAAGCATCAGATGCAAGAACTTTATTAATCACACCATTTCAGGAGAGCCCAGTTCGTGTCCTGACCTCACGCTGGACACCATGACAGACTCTGGGATAGCTGGTATAGTATCCCAGCAGGTTTTTTGCTTGTGTCAAATGTTTTGGGTGTTCCCAGCTCCACTCAGCTCAGCCCAAATGCCCTTCCAGGCATCTTGAGTAGTTACATACCCCCAGTAAAAGTACCTACTTGTTTGTCGCTCTTGGAACACTATAGTATTGTTCGTTCGTTTGTCTTAATAGTTTTAATTTTGAAATGAATACATCCCACTGGTTGATCAAAGCCACATGGAGGAAGATGGAAGACTCTTTGAATAACCATTGCTGTCCAGTCCTGAGTCTACCAGCCTCGTATCACATTGAGTTGCTGGCAGGTCCTTGCTCTATACTGACATTGTTCCAAGTGTGACTAAGACAGGAATGACTATAGAATTTTTGGTTAATTCATTTTATGTTGTATATTAGGGTGGTCACAGTTTACATTTTTAAGAATAAGTAAAGAGTTAATGTCAGAAAACTTGATTCCACACCTGTTTCTAGACAGAGCCTGTGTTGCAGGGCCCTGTGACTCCTTTCTGTCCCGGTCTGAAGTCCACATGGTACCTGTGTCATGGATTCTCTGTGATTTCATCTTAGATCTGGCTTTTTCCCTTCCCAAGTGAATGGTCAGTTGGGAAAGGATAGAACTGTTCCCATCTGCTCTCGAAAACCCTCTTATGATTTTTAAGAGTGAGGAAGGGTGTGTGTCGCCATGGTGGGGCCTGTTCCCATTGGGTAGCCAGCAATCAGATAGTGCTATGCACTAGGTGGACTCTCTTAGGAAAAGAAGAATATGTTCTGTAAAGCTAGACCAGCCAAGGAGAGTTCTCACTCCCTGAGTCTCTTCTCTATTCACAGAACCATTTCTAATGTTGCCATCTGGCTCTGGACAGTCCATTTTTGAAGTACTTTAGTACATGGGGAGTCCCTTGAATTGAATGCTAGCTCTGCCTGGTTCAGTTGTGTGAGACTGAACAAACTCTTCAACTTATCTGGGTCACCCGTCTGCCCACCTCCTCGTAAAGTGGGGATGATGACAGAACCCTCCTCATGCACGGTGTTATAGACAATTATATTTGGAAATTTAAGTCTAACCATTCAAGTATATAACCATCATCATGTTGGCCGTGACGACTGTCCTCTTTGTACCCACAGTTCAGTTGCTCTGAGCTTAGTGAATTGTTTCTGATCTCTTGTGTGGTTTGGGGTTATTTTCCATGACCACAGTTTAAAGAACAGAGTTTTCTGAAGAATTAAACGTCGGAATGGTTAAGTCCCCCCAGGGGAATGAATAAACTTAGAAAGCTATGGGACGTGAGGAGCAGGGCAGGCTCCTCAGAGTGAGCCACCGGTCCCTGTCCTGTCACTGACCGACTGTAGTAGTTCACAGGCAGATGTGTCCTCCTACCCTTTCTCTCAGAGCATTATACTGCTGTTCATGCATTGCTCAGAAATCCAAAACCATCAAAGGAGGTTACCTCGACAGATGACTCAGAAGTGTGGAAGAGTGAGGACTAGAAAGAAAAGCGCTCCTGGAGCCTTAACCTCTGCTGTGCCAAGCACTCATGGGCAGATGGGGGTTGGGAGCTTAGTACTCACACCCCACCCTCTGAATCTGTCCCAAAAAGACTGTTGCTCTTTCCCCAGCTGCTGTCACAGCTCCTGGAAGTCGTCTGAACGTGGTTTCTCCTGTCCCCTTTCCTCCCTCACTAACTGTCTTCATGCTACTCTGAGTTCCACAATCTTCCTTCCCCCACACACAGAAGCCCCTGCAGTCACAGTCTCTGATTTGTACCTGTCCCTGCTTTGAGAGTCACTTAAGACCACGTGGCGTGTTGTCTTCCGTGAGGTCCATGTTTGGAGGTCGCCGGAGCACTTCAATCTCTTTATTCTAGCAGAGTGAAATTAATACTTAACTTACAAAGCCTGCTTTAAGCCCCACACCTTAGGTTCAGAAGGATAGGTCATTGTAACCAGATGACGTGTCAGTGACTGCTACTACCCTCTCACTTCCTAGTATTTCGCACACACATTTGAAGTAACCTGTACATGTTCTGATGCCAGCTGTCCCTACGGGCATCACAGATTATTGCCATAGTCTCAGTGGCATGGCAGCTGAGAACACATTTTTAATCCACCTGAAACGTGTAAATTTAATACCTTTTGTATTTAGCTATGTTTCCTCCCCCCAGTCCAGAGTTTAAGAACTGTGGCTGGTCTTATTAACCATATTCATCTTTGATCGTTACTTTCAGATGCACAACACGGATCCAGAGAGAGATTCTGGATGTTTAGTCCATCGGTTTATCTGATGAACCTGACTCTCACTGCCCATAGCGAAACAAGTCAAGCACGTTCTTCACCTTTTGGATTTTTTTCTTTTCTAGATATAGTGACAGTTGTACCAAGAAGAGGATTTAATCGTATTTAACATAAAACCCACAGAGAGGCCACAGCTGGTTTTTAACCCCTTTCTGGTTTCCCTAAGTGGCCTCAGTGAATGAACATGTCTTTACAAGGCTGTTGCAAAAAGTAGCCAACAGGCGGAGCCCTAATGCAGTCTTGAGATGGTTCCTTTTAACTTCTCCCCTTTAACAAAGTTGCCCAAGCACTATTGGAGCCAATTGAAAACATCTGTTGTTTTATTTATAGCTACAATTTCTAAGAAGCATATTCTATAGCGGTTGAAAAAGGAGTTGACAGCTCATAATTCATAAAGTTACTGGGGCTAATCTGATAGAACAAAATGTACAAAACTCCTTCCCATGGTGAAGGTGCTATCACTTCCTGTTGAGCCCTACAAAGAAGTGGTGGCTAAGAGAGGGGCGAGGGGGGAGGGGAGCACAGAAAGGGTCCTCTCTGAGATGCTAATGGCTGAAGTGAGCACCCCACAGAGAGGGCTTTGCCTTCCCCTCTGCCTGCACTCCTCCAGACTGAGTCACTGGTACTTTTTCATTAACAACATCTCAGGTATTTCCATTTATAGAAAATCAGCATTTCCCCACCATTCCCACTTTGCAGCCAGGAAGTTTCAGCTGCGTCCTGTCTGCAGGACACCGCGCTTCCACTAGGAGCTAAGGTGTTGATTAAAAAGCCTCAGTGGCTGCCTCCCACCTGGGCGACAGGCATATAGCTCTCTCTTATATTGAGTTGCCCATTTCACCCCCACAGACCTTTAAGCAGTTAATAAGACATGCGCACTCCACAAATGTCATCTCCCTGATTGTTAGCTTATTCTGAGAATCTTTGGCGGAACAAGGTCAGATGCAATCAATATATATTTAATATTTTGCTACAGTTCTTTCTGCAGCACTTCCTGGTATTGCAGTTAAGGAAAAAAAAAAAAAAAAAGACTAGCCTGACACAGATGACGCCATACCTTAGTACCGTTTCCAGCTGAGGTGTTTTTAAGAGACTGTACTGACACAGTCTATCTTGCTTCAACGGCCTCACTTAACATTCTTAAAGCCATGGTCACTTCTTTAATGAAGAGGTGGGTGGTAAGTTCATGTTCACTTATTTGATGAACATGGTGTCTTTTGATAGAGGAAAACGTGTTAGCCCACCAGAATTAATTACCCAGAACAGAGGTAGTAAAGACATATTGCTTGCTTGATTTCTTTCAAACCATGATCCTTCAGGCCATTAAGGCTGGGGTTGCTTTCATCTCTAGATCATTTGCCTTTATTCTGTGGAGGTAGCATAGCTTTCTGCCTGTGATTTTTTTTTTTTTTAAGGGTTTTGTTAATGAACTCCGACTTTTACAAACTTAGTTTCTCATGTATGTCTCCCATTTTATCGGGAATTTTCCATTCAGTAGTTTTGAGTCATTCGGCTTTCTTGTCCATTCCATATACAATTCATCTTTCTCTTGTTCTTCCTCCTCTGATATTCTAGTCACTATATATTTTGTTTTTATTATTTATTTTTACACGTATGGGTGTTTTGTCTGGGTGCCACACGCATATACTGCCTTCAAAAGCGAGAAGTCCCTGGATCTGTTGGGCCTGGAGTTATAGCCGTTGTGATCTGCCGTGCTGGTACTGGCAATTGAACCTGAGTCCTTTGGAAGAACAGCTAATGCTCGTAACCACCAAGCCATCTCTCTAGTCCCCAGGTTACCATATTCTTTGCTGGACGTTTCCTCTACCTGATGACTCACAAAGAACCCTTCATATTTTGCCAAATATGATAAGTTGGCCAGTTATTTTTAGCTGAATAAACCCAGTGACATTCCTGAGGAGGAATGTGCTTAGTTTAGCCTTATGAGAAAAATATTTAATAAATGCTGTCCCAAAAATATTTAGCCTGGCTGAGTGGGCTGGCAGGGGCTCAGGCCTGATAAAGGAGAGGCGATGGTGAGAAGCAGGCCCACCAATCCAAGCCTGATTTGAACAAACATGCTTCTTGTCACCAAGGCCCGTACATGTTGCCAGGATCATTTATATCAATCTCATGCAAAGCTTTTTGCAGCCTCTGCTCTTGGCTGGGTATCGTCTAGAATGCATCAAGTGGGCCTCCCAAGAAAGCAAGCTGGAGTCATTCAAGTCAGTTTGCCACTTAACTGCTGTACTGACTTTGGGCAAAAAAATCACTTCGCCATCTTAAATCTTCCTTTCCTCATCTATAAAATGGGGACAATTTTACGGCCTCCCAAGGTTCTTTGGGTTCTAAAAGTGAAAGTCAAAGGGCTTCTCACCTGCAGTTGTGGTAACTGGCCTCCACTGCTTCTCCAGTGCCCCATTTCCACAGTCTCTTCTAAGCACACATCAAAACTAAGGAGTCTTGCCCTTGGCTGGAACTTACCTCAGGACCTCAGTCAAGTTGTAACTCTTGTCACCCTCACATAATGGTACACAGGTGCACCAAACGACAAGGCTCTCTGCCCCTAATATCTGTGGGTGTGCCATTTAGAGAGGATGTCAGACCTAATCACTGACACAGGGAGGAGACCTTCTGCCTAGCACCATCTGCCCAATACAAGTTGAGGTGCTCTACTGAGTTCCATCGTAAAACCAACCTGTGAAACCAAGCACATATAGGCAACAGTTACCCGTATTCTGACTCCTGTTGTCCTTTTCTCTCTACAGCTGGAATACTCATCTTAGAAGCCGTGGTCTGAGATCTTGTAGCCTGGGTATCACTTGCTCAATTGGGATTATTGATATGTCCGAGAAAGCTCATACAGCAGAAATGCTTAAAGAGTTGGCTACTGACTAGTCCTAGACAAAGGAAGTTTTGTCACTTTAGGTGTGGTTGCTGATACATGAGCTCAGGTTACCAGAGAACCTTAGTAAAATCTGGTAACTTGGTAAGGACCTGGCAAGCGGCTCTTCCTGGCTTGCATGGATCCTTCCATGGATCCTCCTCCGAAAAGGGTGAGAACACTGATGTCGTTATGAAGGACCACCCTCCCCTCCCCGCCCTTCCCCCACCCTGCGCACACTTCACTTAAACTCAGTGATCTTCCAGAGGCTGTCTCTTGAGCATCATTGCTTTGGGTACAAAGGTGGTGCCTCAGAGGGCTTCAACATACGAATTATGGGGAACACAGTACAGTGCATGGCGACTAATTCACATCCCTTACCTTGAAATGTACCAAAAAAATAATTACAGATAACATTTATGGCAAAATATTAATTGTAGGGTCTAGGTGGAATATAGACAGGCATTCACGTTTTCAGTATGTTTTTAAATGTCAGAGAAAAGCCCTGGCTCCCTGGACTGACTAGGATGGGGTTTGGTGGTTCTTTATTGCCTCTGATTTCCATCCAGCCTTTCTTAAAACTCTCTCAGCCTTGTTCAGCTGAACCAGTTAGCTGCTTTGGCAGTTTCTCCTTCTCAAGCTCTGTCCTCCGTTGGCCAGCATTTGTTTCTGCCTGGTCAGTGGGTCGCCAGCCTAGATCAGACATCTTTCTGGCCTCTGGTGTCACCTTGGTAACTTTCCAATCCCTTCCATTTCCTCTAATTGCATTTTGGGGCTTCTCAAATTCTACCTTAGGACCTGGCTTCATTGTAGCGTTTGTAGCATGTTTTATAAGTTTGGTGGTGAGGTTTAGTATCAGATGTATATGGGAGAGGTGTGAGCATTGCGGTCAGCTCTCCCTCACCTAGTTCTGCAAGGTGCCCCTACTTCCATGTGCTATGAACAGAGGTGCCCATGGCTCCAGTGTGTGTAATGTTGATTACATCAAAATAGTGTGAGAACAGAGACTACATCTACGTCTAACTTGTGGAAGGATACGCATAAGTGGATGCAGCAGTCGAGGCGGCTTTCCTTGAACCCACCAGTACATATTATGGCTGTGGCCTGATGGGATTGAGGATCACATGTCTTCTGTTTCACATGGACACTCTTAACTTCAGTTACCACTGAAATTTAGGAACCTTGAAATTTTGGGAAACATCATAGGTTTCTTTTCCAAGCCAGGGACTGATGCAGAGAAAACTGGCCCAAGCTAAGCACATGCACACTACTTAGGAGCTTATGACATGGACCAAATGACTTAATTTCTCAACATCTGTTTCTTTGTCTTTAAGTCAAGAATAATAAAGGCTAGACATCTTTGAACTGGCATGAAAAAGAAAATAAGAGCGTACATGTTAAATGGTGTGGGGACATGGCTCCTAGCTGGTGTCATTAACTGTTGTCCTTCTTTCAAGAATTCAACAAAGAGCCAAGTACCTACCACTACCACCACCACCACCACCACCACCACCACCACCACCACCACCACCAC
>JANHMN010000014.1:24028787-24148002 GCA_030674055.1 Rhabdomys pumilio | reverse complement strand
ACCACCACCACCACCACCACCACCACCACCACCACCACCACCACCACCACCACCACCACCACCACATGTGAAATTCGACATTTTTCCCTCTCTCTCTCCCCATCCCTACCTCCCATTCTTTCTTTTATGGGCCATCTGAGTCATGCTTCAAATGAAGTCTTTCTAAGCCAACAGACCAAAAGACCAACATCCTTATAAATCACTGGCCTTTGAAATTCCTTGGACTCAACTGTAAATTATTTTCTTGGTAGGAAATGGGGAGGGTGGGGGAAGGGCTCACTCTCTTTCCTATTTACATCCTGCTCAGCATTTTAATTTGCTGTGCACTGTAAGTTGTCATCTTTACATCACATTCCAAGTTAGGTGATAAAGATCACAATTAGTTAGCTTGCCTGTCAAAGATTAAGTGTAACCTTGCATTCCATATTCTGAAGTCACTTTATGGCTTTAGTGGAGACCGTTAGAGGCAAAGCCGAGTGCCTGCTTATACTTCCTAAGACTTCTGCTTGCTGTTTGTTTGTTTCTGAGGCCAACCTAGAAGCCAGTCTAGAAATAAGATGAAGTGGGCAGAGTCTCCCATTCTTCTCTGATGTGTGGAGCAACAAAGATGAGGCAGGGGATGAACTTGGAGGTGTTCAGAACTAAGGAGTATAGGAGATCTACAAGGACTTACAGGCTTCAGTTCAAATCCGTTAGCCATTTTGAAAATGTCCGTGTTACTAGTTACCTCAGAAAACAGTGTGGCTAAGTCTGAAGATTTTCTTTCACATCAGCTCCCCGTTTTCAGTGCCCGTCCTGCATTCTCCAAAGCAAAACCTAGTTTGCTTGTGGAAGCTTAGTAGAATTTATTACACAGTCATTCCAACGTAGTTTTTCCTTCAAATTCAGAGAACTGAAGTCAAAATAACTTAAGCAGATTAGCGTTATGGTCCTTACTGGGAGAAAATATAATAAGTTCAAAATAGTACATTATTTGAGTTTACTTCTGAAAAGATACTGAATGTTAATTATAGAGCGAGAGGCAAAACGTTAATATCTACTGAGTCAGATACTCGCCAAGATCCTCTCCTTTAAGAAGTACTAAGATAACGGACCTAATATTATAGATAGCTAGATAGCCTGCTCTTAAATTTTGTCCTCATGAATGAATATTCAAAAATCTCTTAATAGGGTCGGGAAGATTGCTTAGTAGTTAAGAGTACTGGCTGCTCTTGCAGAGGACCCAGGTTCAGTTTCCAGCACCCACATGACAGCTTATATCTATCAATAACTAGAGTTTGAGGGGATTCAATACCCTCTTCTGGCCTCTGTGGGCCCCTGGCACACATGTGGTCCATGTACAGACATGCAGACAGACATTAATACATGTAAAAATGAAACCTTTTAAATCTTATTAATCCTTCTGATACAAATGATTGTCTTTCTACACCCTGGGCACTTTGTCCACTGAGAATCTATTGCTCACTAATCCTTAAAACTCATATAATTACTCCCATTTTACAGATGAAAAAACTCAGGTCTAAGTCAATTAACTTGTCCAAGATTCCTATCATTAAATGGTACCCCAAGGATGGAAACCCACGTCTCTTTGTGCTTTTAATCATGTCAGCAGTACTGATGAAACCGGTGTGTACCAAAATTAACAAACCCATGGCTTATTTTTTACTTTGTTTTTTTGATTTTCAGTCTTACTCTCTTGCCCAAAGAGCACACCAGCTTTTGATGTGGCTTGCAGCCCGCAAAGCTTAAGAAGTTTGAAGTCCAGGGTATTAGCTGTTATAGGTAGACAGTATGAACGTGCTTACAGCGTTTGTTTAAGAAAAGAATTGGGGTTGCTTTGATTTGTGTCCACTATTTTTTCTTTCTTTTGAAGTCACTAGAGAAGATTGGTTCAGACAGAAATAAAGCTTGGATTCAGCAAGTCGGTGGACAGTTTAACATCTTGATTTAATATTGATCCCCATTTGCATATATCCTTTCTTTCCTGTGGATTCCATGTTACGTTTCGAGGGGGAACGAGCAGTTTTTCACACACTTCCAAGCCGCTTCCATCAGTTATGAAGTACTTGGCTTGGGCAGTCTCTGCGTTTTGATGTTTCCGCTTAAACTTTCCACTCGCTCCTGCCAGGCACTAACTTTAAAATGTCTTTTTTTCTTTTCTTTTTAATTTTTTTTTTTTTAATGGAGAACGCCTCCAAAAGCTGCAGCTGTGTGTTGGTTTCATCTTGCACTTGGTAGCGTTGGCACCACTTAGAACACATAATGCTTCTATCTCCCACACACCGCTGCTGCCCAGGAGTGTTGAGGCTTGCCCGCTTTAGTAGTTTGGGAAGGCCTTCAGTTTGGAGAGAGGCTCCCTTCTGTTCTGTGATTGGCTGTCACCAGGGCCTGCAGAAAGAGCAAACAGAAAATGCAGCCTCCAATGTAGTATGAATAATTTCTTCTATGACCCGGGGCTCTTGGTTCATCGGAGTTCTTGTAAGTGTGCAAGGCTAGCCTAGTCTGCCTTAGTAATTATACATGGTTTAGACTCACTCCTCTCAGACCTTTCAACTGTTCTTTCTTTGTTTTCTTTTTTTCCTTGCACAACATTGACTTTTTCTAATGAAAAATGATTTGACTGCCCAAGTGAGAAACCGGGCTTGGGTGTGTCAGGAAATCTACAGACACTTCCAGAAGAAGCTTACGAATGATTGTGGTTCAGCAGGCCTTCGTGCAGGATGGCAAGCTTCCGAACCGACGAGCATTCTGATTCAGATCCAGAGTAGCTAGAAAATTGCATCGAATGGGATGGGGATGTATAGGTAAAATGGAGATGGTCATGCCGCTGATTTGGGTTTTTCTTGACAGCCCCAACCTGTATATTCTGTAGTTTGCTTGTTTTGTTTTTTTTTTTTTTAATAGTTTTTGGCACCGTTATGCTTTATCAGACTGTGATTTGATGCTTCATCATGGACTAATCAAGGAGCAGCCAACCTGTCAGTCATTCCCAGCTACTTCCCGCTGGAGTCTCTTACAATGAAGTCTACTGACAGAAATATAGGTCTTACATATGTATTTAATGGAGTTAGAGAACAGTTGGGTTTAGAATTGTTGTGGAAAGTAGCACTTGTGTTAGAGTACTGTTTAGAATTCCAGTGATGATTCCATTGTCTGAAGCGGGTGATCGGAGCTTCCATAGGTCTGCTGTATTATCTGAGTCTGAACATTTCAGAGAGGAAGCATGCTGAGTGAGAGACCTTATATATACCAAGGAGTGGGACATCCTAGAATTGTTGTTTTCATTGTCTTACCTTGTAAAGTTTGCCCTTTCAAGTTCCTATTGCACAATCTCCATCAGCTGTCATGAGTCATGCCTTTGCGCAACAAGCTTCTTCCGTATTAAAAACTTCAGCTGGGCATCCCCTCAATACGGCACAAAAAGACCTCTTCCTTCCCCTCGCTGTGCACAGCACTTTGAAAAGGCCAGTATTCTCGCAGCTATCTGGTGGTCACCACAGTGGTTTTCAGAGACTTCATCGAACAGCAGTAGAGGTGTTAGATGAAGCATTGTGTAGCTCAGGATATTGATTTTGTTATTGGTTTTCTTTTTTTTTTTTTCAGCCAAAGTAGACGGAGATGGAACCTCCTCTGTGTGCAGCCCTTGCCCAACCAGCAACTGTTGGGTGCATATTTCAATAATAGTTACATGAAATTTTTAATTATCGTTTAATTTAGTTTTCATATTTGCCTGCAGAAATGATCGCGTTGATAAGATTTTGGAGAGAGATAAACTTTATTAAGCAATTCCGATCTCTGTGCCAGCGTTGTTGTTGGTTTTTTTTCCCATTAAAAATGCGTGTGTTACATGTGAAGGGGACAGGAGAGGGTTTGAGGATTAGCTGTTGAGTGCGGTATGGCTGTGTCTTTACTATTTAACCTTGGGCCTTTGTATTTGGGGCTTGGTAGCAGGAAGACCCTGTACTGAATCCTGACGGACAGCTCTTCTCCTTATTGTTGTTTTTCTTCTTGTCCGTTTGTTCTGGACAGGCAGACCCTCATTTTGTTCCATGGAGAAGGGAAGGTGTTTGTGGGAGAGGATACATTGTGAGCTGAAACTCTGAAGCCAAGGGAAGTGGTTTATAGTTTATCAGAGGAAATGAAATGGTTTGCCCTTTGCTGCTGCTGCTGGTGGTGTGTGTGTGTGTGTGTGTGTGTGTGTGTGTGTGTGTGTGTGTTTTGTGTGTGCAAGTGTGTGGTATGCATGTGTACATGCATGTATTCAAGAGAGTGTGCATATGTACTTGTGTGAATGTGTATGTATTTTGCATGTTTGCTTTCTTCTAGCCAGGGCCTTGCTGTTAGAAGATAGCCCAGGCTATCTCTTACCTTGTGACCTTCTAGCTGTAGCCTCGCAAGTACTAGATTGCCTTCCTGCACTCTTAATATCAGTGCTGATCCTTAGTACCTACAAGGGGTTTAGTTAAAACTTTTCTTAACATCATATACGTCTTGTAATAATTATAGCACGGAAGCCTCACTGAAACTTAATTATGGCCATTTAGTGTTTCTAGGAGTATATGTCGGTTCTAGATAATTATAAACATCTGAACTTATGCATTAATGACAGACAAGTTACTCCTGAAGATGTTGTCATTAAGATTCGCAACCTATATTTTGAAGTTTGAGAAATTTAAGGTGAAATGTTTAGCTCCTCTTCTGGCATAGTTTTGAAAACTACATTTACTTCACCCGCCCCACCCCCTTTTCGAATAAGAATATGGTCATCACTGTAATGTTGTCCGAGGGAGTCATTTGAGATTGTCATCTTATTAGATAGGTTTGTATTGTTACCGTTGGTAAAACGTACGCGTAACATACGAAGGCACAGTTTGTAAAAGTACCACAATTCTTGGTTAAGAGCACTTGTTGCTCTCACAGAAGATCCAGGCTTAGATCCCTGCACCCACATAGTGTCTCACGAACATCTGTAACTAACTCCAGTTTCAGGGAATCTAATGCATTTTCTTTCCTCAAAAATACCAGGCACACAAGTGGTACATATACACCATATACATAATTGCCAGCAAGACACTCATACACATAATATGAAATAAATCTTAAAACCATTTTGAAGTATCCCATTTCCTACCCACGTGGGGTGTGTGTGTGTGTGTGTGTGTGTGTGTGTGTGTGTGTGTGTATAAGCAAAGGTTTTTGACAACAGTTACACAGGGGCTTAATTTGTTGTTGGGTGGCCAGTGATCATTGGTGTTGGCTTGCGGTGCTGCATGAGCATTGACAGAACTCAGTGCAAGGATACAAAAGAATAGTAAGCTACTAGGGATTCATATGTGTGTGTGTGTGTGTGTGTGTGTGTGTGTGTGTGTGTGTATATATATATATATAATCAGTTATGTACCATGGTAACAGACTATCTCAAGATTTTATCTAGTCCCACCTACCTGAGCAACAGTTCTTTCATACTAACCTAGAAGCCAGACTTGGTTTCAGATTTTCTGGACTCCCCTGGTTGTGTTCAGGGCATGGGGCAGATGCATTTTTTTATTCTCCCTGAACATGCAAACTACAGTCTAGCCTGGAGCCCCTCCACCTTGACCCAACGTGTACTCTGAGGTGCCCTCACATAGGGCAGTCTGTCCTAGAGAAGACGCCTAGAGGGGAGAACATCAGAGGCCGTTGTTAGGGGACTTGGGGATTCTCATGGACATTTAGAGAACTCTCTCTGGAAGGAAACAACAGGTATGTCTCTGGGGCCCCAGCAGTGTGCAGCATGGTGTAGGAATTTCTTTAGGAAACTCTTGAGTTTCCTATGGTTGGGAGTAATTGAATTACTCGTATTTAAATATTCTTCATTGTGACTGAATGTGCTTGACTGCCTTGCATGAAATCTAATGTTGGGAATGTCTCTCTTTCAGCGTTGACCTTTCCTGATTTGGCTGAGCAGTTTGCCGCTCCTGACGTTGCCCCGCCTCTCCTTATAAAGCTCCTGGAAGCCATTGAGAAGAAAGGTAACCAGACTGCTAGAGGAAGTCCGTTCGTAACAAGTTTTATTTCATGTGATATAATTTATAAGTATCTCTGAGCCATTCATTATATGACCGTCTTACTAACTGCTGTGGCTAGAGGTTGTGCTCTAAGAAGAAATGTTGGCTGATAATTTTTAACTCTAGGTCAGTGAGTGGTTCTCAACCTTCCTAATGCTGAGACCCTTTAATACAGTTCCTCATGTTGTAGTGACCCCCCCCCCCACCATAAAATTATTTTTGTGGCCTCTTCATGACTGTAGTTTTGCCGGTGTTATAAATCACATTGTATATATCTGTGTTTCCCTGTGGTCTTAGCCAACACCCACCAAAGGGGTCGTGATCTACAGGTTAAGGACCTCTGCTCAAAATCCAACATGTGCTTACTATGTGGGAGTTGTTGATTCTTCCTAATTTAATAAAGAAGATTAACCTGCTTTTTAATAGTCCACTGGATTTGCCAAAATTATTGACATACCAAATAAAATTAATTATTGAGGTTGGCTTCCAAGAATATTTAATACACATCTAGACTAGATACCGGATGGAAATTGGAATGTCCCTCTGGCAGCAGGCTCACAGGTTCTCCTGAGAGCTGTGTTTTACATACACGGTCTGTTTTGTGTCCTAGGACTGGAATGTTCGACTCTCTACAGAACACAGAGCTCCAGCAACCCTGCAGAGTTACGACAGCTTCTTGATTGTGGTGAGTGTCACGGAACTATCGTAAGTGAGGATAAAGTTTCTGGTTTTGATGATGCACTCCACCCCCATTCATAGAGCACTGGAAATCTCAAAGGAATTCTCCAGTCACATGCAGGCATTCCTCCTACCTCATTACATTAGCAGTGCACGCCTTTGCCATAGGGGTTGGAGTCTAAACTCTAAACCCTCTTCGTACACACAAGCCCCTGGGTTGAGCAGGAATTGCAGAAACAAGTCTTTTTGGCATTTACCTGATTCCGTGTCTCTGTCTTTGTTCCTGAGCCTTACTTGTCAGTCACAGCTCCTTCATTTGGGTCAGCCAAAAAGATTCTAATTCTCTGTCATTTAATGAATATCTCCTGGTGTCCTGTTATCCTTCCCTGTCTCTCTCTCTCTCTCTCTTTCCCTCTCACCTGGCTTGCTGGCTGTCTTGCTCACTGGTTTACTTTTTCACGCCTTATACACATTAAGTAACATGGCATCGGGGGCTTTATTCTGCAGTGTAAAGATAACCCCGCTCTCTGCAGAAAGAAAAAGTACCAGGTTAGTGTGAATACCAGGTTAGTGTATTAGCCCCTTCTGTAATGTCAATATCTCCACTCTGGTTGATTTCGTGTTGACTAACATGATGTCATTGAATGTGGAGTTGGGAAAAAAAAAATTGAGAACATTTGGTCTCCTGAAGCAGCACCAGCCAAGCCAGCTCCTCCAGCACACCATCACTTAAGAGACACGAATCCATTCTGCCAAATGGTGGCTTCACATGGCTTTCTCTTTCCTTTTCCATACAGGGTAAAGTAGTACAACTTACCCCTGCAGGCTTTCTCATGCCAACTTCTCTCTCTCTCAAGACCTTCATCCCTTCACAGTATTCTGACCCTTTCTGTTTCTTTCTCATGGCTTTCTACCTCACATCATTTACCCAGGTTTGTCTATTTAAGTGAAAGAGTTGCAGTTGTTGCTGTTCTTATTCTGGGCAAGGTTCCTTCAAAACTATGCTCGAGTGGGAGTCACGTGACCCTCACAAGGTAACCCTTTGAAGAGGCAACTCAGGGAATTTCTACAAAAGGTGTTTCTTAGAGGAAAGAGCGAGACTAGATGTTTATCAGTGCGTGCTTTCACTTGAAGCAAACCCAAGCAAGCATCTGAACTCCTGTCCCTTGTGTGCCTTGAGCTCAGCTGAGCACACACGCAGGGCAACATAACCTCCACGCTCCTGTGTGTGCCCCATGCTTTACCAACCAGGTCACTGCAAGCTGACGGGCAGCAAAGTCAAGAATGAGAGGCTTTTCTGTTTTCTATATTTCTCACAGCCTTACCAGGGTGTTAAGGAAACGCTGACTTTTGTTCTCTGCCAATTGAAACAATTACATGTTTTGGCTACAAAAAGGAGGGGGTGAGATTGAACACACGCTAAAAGTCACAGGAAATGTAAAGACACCAGAAAATAATGAAACTATGAAAAGTTGTGGTCATGGTTTTAATGTTACCAATACAAAATGATCCAAGTTAGCTTTGGAAAAAGTTCTTTTTTTTTTTTTTCACACCACTCATGAGATGGCTCAAACCACCAAGATTTACTCACGTCAGTAATGTATTTTTGACAGGCAGCTTTCCTTCCCCACTGACATCAAAACCCACATCTAAAAAACTGGTACACTTTCCTAGCCTAAAAAGAGAGCAAACGTTACCCAAGCTTGAGAGCGCATCTGCCCAAAGTGTCTCCGGGTCGTAGACTTTTCAGCCCATTCAGTTAGTACAGGATCCATGGGAAGCCTCAGTTTCACCTGACAAATGCTGGCTTTCAGATACCCTTGTAAGTTTGCAATGCCAGCCAGTCAGAGGTGGGCAGCAGCCTGCTTTTCATGTCCGTTTAGAGCATCTCATGCTGATTTACTGCTGCTGCTGGTGGCTCTTAAATCTCCAGCAGCAAAAGCCCAGATTAAGCAAATTCCTTTAACAGGATTTGGTGGTAGGGCGGCATAGCTGTGATTTATATCCAGATTATCATGATTGTCGCTGCCTCGTCTCACCTTCCTCATTTTACCCTAAAACAATTTGTTGTTGTTGTTGTTGTTGTTGTTGTCGTTGTCTTACTTGAATTTTAATGATGTAAATTTTCTCCTGACACCTTTCAGTTTCTCTTAACCCTAGTATGGCCTCCTCACCCTGGTACTCTTGCTGTGTTCCACTGATCCAGAGTAGAGGAATGTCACGCTCACTGCAGGGTATTTAGCCACAACCCTAGCCTCTACCCACCAGGTGCCAGTAGCATCCACCCCCAGTCAGGACAGCCAAGAAAGGTCTCCAAATAGTGCCAGACTCTTCCTGTTCTACCCCCACGCCCTGGGAACCACTAAACCAGATAGAGATCAACTGGTGGCTGACTGGGGCTTGGGGATGGGACTTCCCCGGTGAACGAGAGTAGTGAAGCATTGAAGAAACTGGTGACCCGTCAGTTTGGTGAAAAGTGAAGTGAGAGACCACTACTACCTCTTGGCTGTAGCTAAGAGCTGCCCGGCAGTATTAATACAGGAGAGGAGTCACGTATTGCACAAGTCAGAAACCCCAGGGCACGTGAGAAGTCAGCTGACAAAGAAAACAATAAATAAACGTCCGTGGATGTTTACACATGTCGAGTTTATCCCCAGACTTGTGTGGTGTGATTTCATTCAAACACTGTGAAGACTCCATGGACCAAACTCCCTAGGTTCTTAAGAAGGTCCCGGAAGTGAGCACCTCCCCAAGGGCTCCAGACTTTACCTATTTGCCACAGCCCCTGTGTTGGCTGCTGTAAGAGGCCGGAAGAGCAGGGGAGAGGCACACTCTGTCCTTGAGGCTCCCTAAGTGTCATGTGACATACATAAAACATACAGACTGCTCCCCCGGTGTCCTGGGGAAGGCACTGTTTGTCATCCTCCTCAGGAAGGAACACTGAGGGGATGACACCTGAGAGAGGACCGTGTAACCGGAACACCTTGACAGTGTACACACGTCTCCTAATGGTGCAGTATACTTTTTCCAGGATGAGAAAATTCAGAGATACTTCTTTCCAAGGCAGAGAGACATGCCATGAGGCATACAAGGGCAGCGTCTAGAGGAGGTAGAAACTTCAGATATTCTTTGGAGTTCTATACAGATTTCCATATAATCTTAATTGGCATTATATAATTTCACAAGTAATTGTTCAGTTTCAGGCTAGACCCCTTATGCAAAGGTCCAGTATGGCCTGTGCGCACTTGTTAGGATGTGCTGTGTTGTCTGGTTAGCTCTCTAGGATGTTTCAGTGGCACAGCCTGTTTTCCTCTTAGGTCCTAACTTTTACAGTTATTTCTTGACCTGGCCTGTGTGTATTTATACTAGGCTGTGGTGTCATGATCACGTACGTCTGGCTACTTAGTGGGACAAGGTTTGCGTAATGGAACGGTGTGCCTGAAGACTTTTTTTTTTGTACCTCAGTCTCAGCCCAGATTCCCATAGCTTCTCAGTTTGTGGGTCATTTCCCATAAAGGGATGGGTAGCCTCATGTGGTGGTCATAAAGAAGTTGGCAACAATAAAGGCCAGAATTTAAGTCGAAACCAAACACGTAACATTGCCCGCATTTACCCACGCCAGGCCTCACGTTCGCTATTCTTAGTCCTGAACATACAGCATTCATGCTCTTCATTGTGTTTGTGGTCCATGCTGTCAGGCCACGCGCTCCTCAGCTCAGATTCAACGCTGTTGTATGTTATGCGTTATATACACACACAGATTTCTGCTCTGTAGAAACTGTATGATCAAACTTTGGAAGACTTTGATGTGAATTTTCTTACCATCATCAACATGTATGTCTTTAGGATGTTTGTATACATTTAGAGACACACACATACACCTATATGCACATACACAAATATTAGCATGTCTTTGGATTGAATTATATAAAAATGTTTGATTGTAAAAATTGTTCTTTGAGTTTCCTTTTTAAAAACGTTAAAATAAAGTTTGGGTTGAAATCTTTAGGGAAGAATTTTCAGAAATACTTGGAATATTCATATAATTCCATCATTTTGCATCGTGTATTTGTACAGAGCAATAACTCGGCATTAACAGTTTTTAAACAAACATTGATTACCTCCAGAAGCACTCTGTATCTTGAAGCATCAAATACTCAGCTAAGATTTACTTCTGCATAAGAATAAACAAAGAAATCTCTCATTCGTATGCAGATTAGCTTTTTACCTTTAATCAGTGGTTAAAGTTAGTGTGTTCCTAGCAATCCTTGTAAAATAAACTGCCTTATAATTCATAAAGCATAAATTGCTTTGTGTGCCTGTTTTATATGTCTAATTATCTTGGGTCATATAAAAATTTCTTGGGTACAAAGAGATCATCAATGGGGAAAGTTGTTTGTTTGTTTGTTTTGGTTGGTTGGGATTTTTTTTTATTTGTTTGTTTTTTATTGAATGAGGAAAGTTTAAGGAGCCTGGTTTACACTATCATCTTTAGTTTGGGAATAGCCTAAATGCTGTCTTCTCCTTATGTAGAAACATCTTAAAGTGACTCTGGTATTGTCTCATCTCCTAGACACTGCCTGAACCAGCCACACACTGGGTTACATAATATCTTTATATTATCTTGCTTCGTATATCTCCTTGGCAGCAGAAACCCCAGTGCCTCAGTGAAGACAACAGTGTATAATGTCAGGTCCTCCTTTTGAGCACACTGTTCCCCAGATAACCCTTCCCATGTTGCTTTGCATTGCCAAATGCCTCTCTTTGAGGGGTGCCCTTGCTTTCTGTTTCTCATCCGAAGGACTGAGCTACATACACCTCACATGTGCAGAAAAGTACTTTTGGTTACTGTTACCACTTTGCTGAATGGGTTGACCTCCTTACTAGCTGATGGATTTATCAGAGAAATTTGTTCCTTTTCTCTTTCTTCTGGGCTAGTTTGATGCTCACGGGTTAGGTAGTAACAGCATTAGGGGAGGCATTCTGAGACTGTTCAGATTGTTCTATAGGTAACCTTGAAATTGTTTGCTTTTCTGAGACTATTCAAATTGTTTGCTAAAAGCCTTTAGATGTGATCTAGATGTCCAGTCGATCACTCTGTTAGGGTTAAATTTCATGCAGCATTTATCAGTTAAGATTTGGGAAAACCTGGGACTTCTTGTCTTCCTGTTGTGGCTTGCGGAGACACTGGCCGTATCATATGGTTAGCCATTTCCAGGCCAGAGACTCCTCAGAGCAGAACCACTCCAGAAAACTGTGAATACACTGTATCTCTCACAGCCTTGCAGGCTGGAAATCTAAGATGATGAAGGTATAGGCCCATTTGCTTCCATTGAAACCCCTTTTCTTGGCTCTCTAACCGCTGCCTCTCAGTGTGTCTTCCATGGCCTTTCCTCTCTGTTCATGCAGTCCCTGTGTCTGTGACTTTGTCTTTTCTTATACTGATGCCAGTTAGGGTCTACTCTAACAACCTCATTTAACCTAATCACCCCTTACAGGATCCTTCTCCAAACACTGCTCTTTATGCAACACTGGGGCTTTGACTTTTAACATAGGCATGAGGAAGATGCCACCTTATCAGTGAAGAGTATTAACATATCAATAACAGTGGCTTTTTTTTTTTTTTTTTTTGGTTGCCCCAAGAAATATGGTACTAGCATGATAGCTAAAGGCCGGGCCCAAGACAGAACTTCATGAAGAAAAGCTGTTCTGCCCAAAATCCAGGAGTGACCCTTTGAGAAACATGGCTTCTGTTTTCCCGCATTGCTCCCTCCCCTGTGTCTCATCTACATCTCACACTTGGAAAACTGGCCCAACAGAAGTTTGAGTGCCTCAAATATTTCTTAAATTGTTTCTCCCCTAGATGCCGCTTCAGTGGACTTGGACATGATGGATGTACACGTTCTAGCAGATGCTTTCAAGCGCTATCTCTCGGACTTACCAAACCCTGTCATTCCAGTAGCTGTTTACAATGAGATGATGTCTTTAGCCCAAGGTTGGTTCTCTCTTCTCAGATCTCTCAGGATGCATACTGAGATGTAGGCACACCTGGCACTCTGGGAGACACTGCGACGTATAAGGAGAAGGCATTGAGAAAATACTAAACTGCCCCCCATGACTCATGCCACCCCCAGGTCTCCTCCTTTATCACACAGCATCTGATAGAAGAAACCCAGATTTGTGTTTGCTCAGAAGCCTGCCCGTGTGTTAAACTGGCTAACTGTTAACTTTTGATCAGTCTCTGCAAAGACCACTGTAGCTGTGCAGCCATCCAAGTACTAGCACCAGGTTCAGAGATCCAGAACTAGAATGCATGGCGAGGAATATTCTTGCCCTCTTCCCTGAACACCCAGAACAAAATGTATTGAGGGTGGAACACTCAGCATCAGGAGCCGAGGCTCTGTTCAGTGCTTTGGGGACAGGAAATTGTGGTCCGTGACCTTCAAAGTTTAACCTGTGATACTTATCTGAGGAAGTAGCCAATCACGATTGGTGCTGCCTGATGATGGAGGCCAGGCTTCTGAGAGCACACCCAGAACAGTTTGTGGTTTTTTTTTCTACAAGAAGAGTTTCTTGTATTTCATTTGACCTGAGAGCTTTACTTTCTCACAATGCATCTCTTAATCAGAAGGACAAATGTCCTAGGTACCTTTCCTGAAGATTTCTTTATGGGCCACCTCCTATAGCTAAGGGAGAGAGAAGAAATAGTCAGAGCGTTGGCTCGTTGGCACCAACACCTAGCCTTACTCTGTTTCCTGTTTTGTTTTGAACTTGCAGAAGTACAAAGCTCTGAAGACTACATCCAGCTGTTGAAGAAGCTCCTTAGGTCGTCTAATATACCTCATCAGTATTGGCTTACGCTTCAGTATCTGCTTAAGCATTTCTGCAAGCTCTCCCAGGCCTCCAGCAAAAACCTTCTGAATGCAAGAGTCCTCTCTGAAATTTTCAGCCCCGTGCTTTTCAGATTCCCAGCAGCCAGGTAAATGAAGGATGAGGAGGTTTGGGGGGTTGGGTGGGGGGATCGGGTGGGAGCGGTGATGAGTGGCCCTAAATTGGTGGCTCACCGATGCACATTTTATGCAGACTTCCTTCACACACATCAGTAGGATGTAGATGAATGAAAACAGAATTACTTTTAGAAATGATGGTTTTTCACAAAACGCTCTTTGTTGCAGCTCGGATAATACTGAACACCTCATTAAAGTGATAGAGATTTTAATCTCAACGGAGTGGAATGAGAGACAGCCAGCACCAGGTAAGGCTTTGCAACATTTGACATTCACTTCCGGCTCAGCTCTTTTGGACCTTCAAATCTTGAAACCGGTGGTTTCTGTCTCCTCGGAATTAACATAGGTCTCTGGTATAACTGCAGTCCATAGTAATATGCTAATTTATGGTTCACGGAAAAATAACAGTGGTGGTATTTGTAAAATGTCAGGTGTTGGGTTTTGCAGGTTTTAAGCTATCTTTGTTTTACTCTTTTTTATTTAACTTACTATCTTGATATAAAGTCTCACCTTGTAGTCCAGGCTGGCCTTGAACTCACTTTGTAGTAGAGATTGGCCTTGACGTCAAGATTCCTTCCCGCCTCCATCTTTTTTTTTGTCTTGGTGAGAATAGAGAGAAAGCCCTGGCCCTTACAAACTCTTAGGCTTCAGGCTGCTGAATAAATTTAAGGAGTTCATTTTAGCTGTTGGCATTTTGTTGTTGTTGTTTTTCTGAAACTTACAAAGTGGGGGGATTTATAATTACTATATAATTTAAAGTATTTTGGAGTGTGTGTTTTGGAAGTGACTGTGCCAAGAAATGTCTGTCAAAATAAACATTTTCAGTAACGCAGGCAGTATGAAAGCACTGTTCTGCTGGGGACTGTTTAGACCAAGCCACATGCCTTTCTGAAAGCAGGTGGGCCTGAGCTATTTAACAGAGCAGGAGGTGTAGACTCACCTGGAACAGTGGCTCCTCATTTAGAGAGTTCAAACAACCTTTGATCTAGTAGCCATTAGCGTAAAGGGCTGGTCATGTAGATTACTAGTCAGCCCTTAGCAGGGAAGCATAGCTGCAGGGCCAAGAGGTAAGTGCTGCTTGTAGGCCTCCTTGGTGCCCAGGTTTGTAAATAAAGCACCCTGTTTCTACTATTTGTGATGGGTAATTCATGCAGATTAGTATAGCTGTGTGAGCAGCCACTGGGTCCTGCTGTGCTTTTCTGTCTATCATTGATTGCTTGGCCAGCTGTGGTTCTTTGCATCTGGATGAGACAGCTTGAGAGAGGCCAGGGTTTGGGCTCAAAACATATGGATGAGCACCCAGGATGCAGGACCTGGGAAGAGGTTCTGTGGTTTGGCCCAATACCTAGAGGGACAGAGATCATGGATGCATGGTATATTCCAAAGGTTCCAAAGCACAGTAAACAGCATTTAGCTGCCCATAGCTATAGACATCAAGGAACCTCAGCCTAGCCTGGGATTTGAGGCCAAGGGCATCACCCCATGTGATACTGGATGTGAGCCTAGAGATTGCCTGCCCTGACACTAACCACACAGGCTAGGAAGGAAGAGGGGCACCAAGAATAGTCAGGCCCTACGCCAAAGGGCTGAGCTGCAACTGCTCACTTCCTCCTGCTTGCCTTTAGCTGCTTGGTGGAGAGGAGCTTTGTTTGTCCTGAAGGGCTTGATAAGGTGAGGGGTGAGGGTTTGGGGGTAGGTTGGCGGAGGAGTTAGTCTTCACGGTCTTCTTAGTGACAGTCTCTAGCCTCATGGGGGAATATACCTGGAAGCCCAAAGCCAGACAGGACTTTTAGAAATGAATTGATTACCAAGGGCTTACTTGTCTGTGGGGGGAGTAGGAGAGTCAGCACTGTAGTTTACTATAAATGGATTAAATGTCTTTTGTAAGACTGACTTACAAAAGTAAGCATGTATCATCAGCAGCCATTTCCATAATGCGGCCTGATACACAGAAGAGTACTACAGTGCCCCTGCATCGGAAGGTGGTATACTAATTTCAAAGGAGGATTAGTTCCGTCAGCTCTGCTGAGGAATGACAGAGATTTGAACATACTGGATTGTCCCAGTCCTTGTGCGGCCTCTTCAAAAAAAAAAAAAAAAAAGAAGAGAAAAAGAATTAAATCCTAGTAATTCTTAAGCCCTATGTGAGCCATTTCCACTTCATGTGGTATTTCTCAGCTATGCTGAGCAGTGGATAGGCCCTATGGGACCAGATGGATGATGCTTCAGTGTCTTTCACCTGTGAAAACATTTCACTCTCCACCTGCAAGAGGGTAAAAGAAGGTGCCTTCATCCTGGATCACCTTTGGGCTCTAGGATAGCTCTAGTGCAGTGATCGGTATTCCCCAGACAAGGGTTGGGGAGGGGGTGACCCCAGTGGGAATGCAATGCCTTCTTCCTAAAGGTCACCAGCCCAGCATGCAAGAGTCCCCAAGGGCTTTGGAAGCTCACCTTCAGTGCATCGTAAATGATTGCTCTCGTAAACCAGTCACTTACAGAAAGTGCTGCTCTGAACAGAAAGTGGGGACTACAAGGAAGTGTTTCTTACGGGGTAGATAGGTATCTTCTCTGGGCCCTTACCAGGTAGTACTCGGAATGATAAGGCTGATGTCTCAGGTGCAATATCAACTTAAATAAGGCTAAGACATAGTGTCTAAATACTAGCTGGGAATACACTTCTTCCAAGAGAAACAGCTTTAGAGGTGCTGTTGGTGACTTTTTAGCATAATTGGATAAGTAGATAAGTTCATGGAATGAATATACCCTGAAAAGGGCCTTGAAGAACAGGCCCAGTTTTAACTGGAGAAAAGGAAAGTGGTGTTTTGATTTGCAGGCAGACAGCAGATCAAAGTGTTGCAGGCTGTGCTGTGTAGGGTGCGTACACTCTCTAGAACATGTGTACATCGCCATCTCTTAATGCGTTTCTCCAAGCTGCCGTTGACACGAGGCCACATTTTAAGTGACAGTGTTATAAGGCATCTCTGGGGTTACGAAGAAACAGAGCTAAGAGGTTCGCTCTATGCTGCCCGACCAGTGGATGCCACACCTGGATCTGCCCAGAAGCTACCTTTGGGTCCAGCCTGTCCCATCTGCAGATCATCTATGCCTATGTTGTTGGAATCATTATGAATCATGGGCCTGTTTTTAGTGTCTAGTGAAAAGGCCTTCTGGAGTTTCTAGTGCAAAGACCCATAGGCCATGTGTAGCAAAGGGTCCCAGTGCTGTGTGGGCAGTTGTGTGGACCAAGCTCCATGAGGTGTACGGACGGTGGAAGAAAAGTTGAGCCTCCCTCCCTCCTCGGTGGTTAGGATTGGACAAGCTGTGTGTCTTGGTGGGTGGAGTGGCCTGGGTGTCAGTGCCACTCCCTCTGTCACCTAGCCAGTGTGCCTTTGCACAGTGCACAGAGTGTACAGTTGTACACAGTGTTCCCAATGCCATCCACTTTATCTGTGTCCCAGTCAGTCCCAGTAGGGCCCAGTCCGTCCCAGTGTGCTTTCTGTGTAGGTCGTTAACATGGCCCATTCACTGTGTGTTCTTCAGCCCCTGTTCCCTTGTCTTCAACTGCCCTGTGGGTTTTTGTTGTTGTTGTTGTTAGTTGTTTGCTTTTTTACTGTTAGTTTAACTGGTTCAGCTACATTTCTAAAAGGCAAAGGCTATTTCTCATTTTGATTCATTCCAATTAGCGATCTGGGCACAGCCTACTAATTCTCCATATATACACATACACTGATAAATGGTTTCAAAGAAATCTTAGAAGCCAACTGATTTCCTGCATCCAGCTGCCCTTTGAGGTAAAGATTCCTTGGTTTATGGAAGGAGGCAAGAGATGTAGACAGGTAATGGGGACATTAGCTTGCCATTTATCCCTTATGGTCCAGAAGTCTTCATTATATCTGAAGCTTGAGAAGCAGGTTTTCTGGAATTCCTTATGGTCCTCAGACATGGGGAGCTAAGCTAATCTCTAACAGGGCAAGCATAGTAGGAACAGGTCCAATGAATACCACCCGTGTTTTGGATTTCATGGATGTATTCAGAAATATTAATGTAGCATAATTGGAGTCTAATATTGCACCCTCAAGCCTGGAGAAGGAAAGAAGTAACTCCTTCTCTCCCTGCCCTCCTACACCTGTCAAGGTTAATTTTTAACTGCTGATACATTGCACAACATCCCTCCCAAAGAGCTTGATTCAAGAATCTTGTTTTAAATGCCCTGGGCTGGGTTCTCAGCTGTAGAGGTAACCAAACACCAAGACTGAGGGAAATAACTTTCAGAGTTTTACTTTTCCCTGATTCGTTTTTTTCTCCCATTGGGTTTAAAATATGGTCTGACATGAGAGAGTTGTCTCTAAGGTAAGGATCAAGGCTTTGAAAAAGATGTAGTCTGTCTGGGCAGTGGTGGTGCACGCCTTTAGTCCCAGCACTTGGGAGGCATCGACAGGTGGATTTCTGAGTTTGAGGCCAGCCTGGTCTACAGAGTGAGTTCCAGGACAGCCAGGGCTGCACAGAGAAACCCTGTCTTGAAAAAACAAAAAAAAAAAAAAAAAAAAGTGCAGACTCCAAGAGGGGTAGAGGCGAACACTGCAGAGCCCGATTCCTTCTCATGAAAACTAGAAAGTTTTAGTTTTACTCAAGATCCCCAAGTGCATTGTGAGCGCTGCCCTGGGCTAGCTAGGCAATGTCTTTACTTTTGTTTTCAAGATACAGCTTTTTCTGACAGACATCGAGATGGGGGTAGGGTGGGGGGAGTTCCTCTGTCTGCTAGACACTGGGTGTGGGCGTGCCTTTGCCGAAAGCCTGTAGCCAGTGTCTGGATTTTTTTTTTCCTTTTTGGTATGTAAACCTGGGTTTGTTTATTAACTGGAAAGGGTGTTTTTCCTTAATGTGTGTTCATTGAGCTCACTGGATTTGGAGTCATGAATTAGCCCCATGCTGTGGGGCCCTACTTTCTAAGATGTCTAACAGTGGAATTATGAAGGAACTTGTTCCTTTTACCCTGGGTAACTTTGGATAATTTATTTTTCCCTCCTGCTGCCTATTTTCCCTGTTTTTTTGCTCGTTGACAGTGGTGCACACACGTCTCTGAGAAACAAGCTTTCCAGGTCCTGGGTGAAGGCCTTAGAGGTCTTGTTCAGAGCAGAAAGCATGTCACAGAACTTGGAAACATATGTCAATGATCATGAGAGTTTCCTAGCTAGCTGAAATTTCCTAGAAAGTAAAGTCCTGGCCTGTCTTTGCCTCTGAAGTGAGTTGTACAAAACCCTGAGGAAAGGGGAGCTCACTGGCTTGAAGCATCCAGAAAGTGAAGTGAACCCTCAGGTATGTGTGCGCGATGGGCCTCAGCAGCCCCAGGTAACTAGGACACCAAGAAAGTACAAGTTTTCTTAAAGGGGCTTATTAGCCAAATGAAAATTAATTCCTAGATATTATGACATCGGTGCCATGGTTTAGTAGTGAATTATGTATATTTATCAGCTATTTATAATTATGCTTTATTAATTTGTGGGGCTTTTTGGATCCAGAGGTGAAACTGGAAGTTGATGGTTTTCTCATAAGCGGGAGTGATTTACTCGGTTCTGCCAGCAGAGGGCTCCCTCCTTAAACTAATAAAGAGCATGCATCTTTATCAGTGGGGAAAGAGTCTGCTCACACTTGCTGTTAAAGTTCATAATAGAGTCTCTGTGGTAGGCGCTTGGACATATCATGAGGAATTTGCTTGAAGCGAGTCCATGGCTATTTGGAGTCTTTTCTGGTATATACTGCTTTATGGTAGATACTTTTGTTCTGAGACAAAATAGACTGTCAGATTTACATTTTAATCTTCTAGAAGGTTCTTAGGTTGGTCCAGACAGGTATGCATAAGAAGCCAATATGTCTGATGTTTCTTCCAGAGCAACTCTTTTGAAAGCAGGGTAATGCATGGAAATAAGAAGGCAGCTTTATTTTTCTTAAGCTAAAAGAAGAAAAACAGAGTTTTGTTATGGGTGTGGGGTTTTGTTTTGTTTTGTTTTTTGTTTGTTTTGATTTTTGATTTTTTTCTTCAGCGTGGCCTAAAAGAAAGTAAATTCCATTTGTTAGTTTTTACTTTCTGACCAAGGAAAGCAAAGAATAGGGGCAGTGGGCTGAAGTCCTCCACCCCCAATAGTATGAAGGAATTGCCAAGTATGATCTCTAAGTTACTGTCTTGTTTAGGTGTGGGGTTTTTGTGATTTCTTTTCATTAATGGTTCAAAAGATTGAAGCGGGGCCTTCTGTACAGATGCCGTGGGAATGTTTCCTAGGAAAAAAACTTGATTTTTTTTCTGTCCAGCCAGCAGTCCTAAACCCAGTTAGCTGCAACTTTCTCAAATAAAAGAATAGATTGCCCAAGAAGGGAAAGCCTGTCCTTCTCTGTCCCTTTGCCGCGCCTAGCCAGCAGTTAACCCAGCGCAGACACACCTCTTAGATAGTCCGATTAGAAAGTCCTAGGGCCATTTGAAGGTGAGCTGAAGTTGACCCCTTAAAGATCTGGGCTCACATGAAGGAATGCCCTCCTGGGGGTACCAGCCTGCCTGCGCTGCGCTGTGTGAAGGGCTTTCCTGTTACACCTGCGGCGCAGACTGTGCCAGTGCGTGGGAGGAGGAGGACACGAGAGCGAGGCACCCTGTCCTGAGCTGTTCCGAGAGGTTCAGGCCTTCACAAACGCGGCTTTGATTCTATTTTTTGCTGAACTAGGTGGATTACTTCCTGTGCTGCTCCACTGCGGCCCACTTGAGCCCCCGGAGCGGGGGCTGCCAGCGCATTACGGGCACCATGGCCACCAGGGAGGACTATTTTCAGCACCCCATTACAATGCCCTTCTCATTTCCCGGGCGAAAATGAGCAAGTTAGTCTTGCCTCGGCCACTTGTCAGCCCGATGACAACTTTGACTTTGACTTGGGTGCCCCTCCCCCTCCCAAAATCCCTAGCTCAGCAAATATTTGAACCTGCCCGAGTTAATCATGAAGCCGCGATCTTTATCTGAGCGAGACGTGCGAGCGCCCGCCGGGGCTCCTTTCTTCCCCGGAGCAGTAGCGCGACCCAGGGGGGCTCTGCTCGCCGAGCCGGGGACTTGCTGCCTGGGCGGGGCGCGGGGCGGAGGGACCCGCTGCAGCCTAGCCCTGGGGAGCCGGCAGCCCGGCTGAGAGTCGCGCGCCCCCGCCTTGCGCGCTCTCCTCCAGCTACGTTCCTCACTGCCGGTACCGGGCGGGCGGGGGAGTCTCGGGACGGGGCCACTTGGTAGAAGAACAGCTCCTTTGGATTTTTTTTTTCTCGGTGGGATACTGGCAGTTCAAAACGAAACCGTTGAAATGCATAACCTGCAAAGTAAGTCATTTTTCATTTATGCACTTCTCTGCATCGGGCTCTTTATCTGCAAGCTGTCCTCTCTAGTTTGGCTGGGCGGGCGGGTGTGTGTGAGCTCTGGGAGTTGTGTGCGCCTGGGTGAGTGCTGCCTGGGGAGAGCAGATGGGCGATTAGGGGAGACACTCCCTTCTGTCCTCCAGGGGGGGACACTGCTGAGAAGAGATGGGGTTTAGGTTTGGAGTTTAGAAAGTACTGGGCAGGAAGTTGGGGCCAAGCCAGGGCTTGCAGAAACCATGGAAAATCACCTGTCTCTCAGACCTGCTCTTTGGGTCCCCTTGCCACATGGCAGTGGCAGTCTAAGCTAGGCTGACTTTACTGAATGCTGCACAGGGTCCCTGTGGGCTAACCGATGGGCCATACCGCCCAGAGGACTTGTCTCTTTACTTTCCGGAGAAGAATCAACGTTTTTATTCAACTACTTTTTTTTTTTTTAAGTCTTATTGAAGGACATACTTCCCTACCATTTTTTATTTGACTTTGAGTTTAGACTTGCTTAAACTATGGCTTTATAGCTTCTGGGCAAATAGAGAAGTGTGAGCTGGAAGGGACAGGTTGAATCTCCAGTAATACAGAAATGCCCTATAGAGGGAGGGAAGTGGACAGCAGCCAGAGAATGGAATGCCTTGCTCTACTTTTAATCCTGTGCGGTTCCAAATGGGATAGAAATCTAAAGTGGCCCCATGTTCTATAGATCATCCCCCAGGTGAATAGCATTCACAACCACAAAGCCCACTCTTTAAAATGGAGCCACATTCACAATGGAACATTACCCCCTCCCCCCAGTAATCATGGAAATGTCAAGAGGTTCTGGCTCCCGGGGACAGTGCACTTCAAGCTCCAGTTGTAGTGACAGAATGGCATGCAGAATGATTTAAAGAACCATCATTACATTGGTAGGGAAATTGATTCCTTTATATTGAATACTACTAAGAAGGAATATTTGTCCGTTCCCCCTCCCCCCAGTAAGGCTCTGAGCTAAAGAGAGAAGGGGGAGGGCAGAGGGAGATTACATCACCTTCCTTAAAGCAGCTAGCAGTGAGATAGGTTCCTGGCTGAAACACTTGGCAGAGATCACCTGTACTCTGCATTCTGATATATGGCCTCTTTTTTTTTTTTTTTTTTTGGCAGAAGCATCCTGTTGCCCGGTGTTGTTAGGCAGTAACATTGAAATTCACCAATATTGACCATTATGCTTACCGTTTCTACAAAATAATAAAGAGCTTTATTCCTGTGCGGAATTTTCATGATTATCCTATAAAGTCTTGCTTTGACCTTGGGATAGCTGGTAGAGGCATTTTGTCTAAGTACTGTCTCCGAGCCTCTGAGCTTCTCTTTTTAAATGTGGTGCGTCTATGGTAGTGTTTTAAATGCAAGCTCTCGGTGAACTGTGGAAGACTGGATTTAACTATCCAGAGTGTTTGGATCCTTTCTGCTTCTAATATATGGGTGACATCTAAGGACTGTAATAGAGATCTTAAGGATTTTATTTTGATGCCTTTGTAAGATTTTTATACCAAGGAATAGCCAGGCTATCTCTCAGCCCAGATGCAGAAGGGTACGGAGCTGGGAGCTGGGTTATCAGCTTTTGTCAATCTGCCAACAGTGGAATGTACCATGCTGCCGAGTAATAAAAAAGGAATTAGAGATCACACTGCTGGAAGAGAGCAGGCAAATTAAACACCTTTCGAACCGATGAACATGCAGACGCCGCAGCTGTGTGACATGTAGGTTCTCAGAGAGAGGCTGGGGCTGTGTGAAGCTGGCATCCAGGAGAACTGACGAAGCAGGAGTGGTCTGGTGACATTTTTCTGACTTGATTGGCTGGGGCGTGTGACGTAATAGGTTACAGTGCGGCCCCGTATAGGTTTTAAAATGAATTCCAAGACACCATTACAAAGAAAGCCGGACTCTTTTCTTATAACTGAGCACAGCCAAGGAAACTCTCGCACAAATGTACACTACGGTTTGGACTATGGAAGACCTGGACTTAGAGTGTGCCAAGACAGATATAAACTGTGGCACAGACTTGATGTTTTATATAGAAATGGATCCACCAGGTAATACTGCAGTATTAATGGAGAGAGCTAGTTAATTCTGTGACTTTAATTTTTTTTTTTTTTTTTTTGAAAGCTGCTGTAACAAATCCTCTTGAGGTTGCTATTTTTACTGATTTGTTTCACGGTTCAAAATGAGTTTGATTAGAACTTTAAAATTAAACAGATTCTTTGCCTGCCTGTAGCAGCAAGCGGCTCAGGCTGTGTTCGGTAAATGCTGGTTCTTGCTGAGTGGATGGGAACTGGTTTCTACTTTCTGCTGCTGTCTTTTGTTAATTGTGATCCTTGGCAAGTTGGGCTATATTGTCGTATATTGTTCCTTTCATTAAGAGGATGTGTCCTTTGTGCTGCTTTTTCTCTGCTGGCTCTGGACTCTGTGGGACTCTGATGACACCGGGTGCTTTAGAAAGCATGGGAGATGTAGCAGTGACTCAAACTGGTTTCTGATGACCTGAGACTCTCTCATGAATCGGATGTGGGGACTTTCTTGCTCTCTCTCATGCTGAGATACTACAGTGGGAAAAGAAGTTGTCTTTCCTTCCCTTTGTCAAATAGTCTTGCCAGACACCTGAAATTGTCCGGGGCATACATTAAAGCAGTTACAGTGCTTTCAAAGTTAATGGGTTTGGATTTAGCTAAAATCTTAAGCTCACTGGTTGTTCCCTCTGGGGTCAACCCTTTCTACCAAAGGCAACTCAGAAATGCTGAGGGCTTCTTGTCACCCTGTGCATACTGATTTGATATTGAAGAAGGGGATAAAGTTTTTAACCGGACCTAACATGGAGAGCACAGTGTCCCCCAGCAGAATAGTAACATGGAGACTAAGGAGATTTAGGTCACAGATGAGTTTCTTAAAGTGGCTTTGGCCGAGCCGTGCCTGAAGTATCAACATAGAAAAACCCAGTTCTTCAAACATACGTGCTGTAAATGAGGGCTGTTTTAAAATGTGCCGGCTGTGCCCATGCAGGACACAGTAATCAAATGTGTCTGTCATAATTAGGGAGGAGGAGGAATGAAGCGCCACTCCTGTTATTTCTGCTTCTCAGATGGTTCTGGTTTCTTACTTTAGACGGAGCTGCTAGGGTGCACAACTTTAGTACAGCTAAAATCTAGAGGTAGAGAATGTCGACTCTGGATTGGCTATGAAATTTTCTCCCGTAGCCAGCCCCATTTATTTCTTAACCTCTAGGTCTGTCTGTCTGTCTGTCTGTCTGTCCTGTGTCATCTCCCCACCCCCCCCCCCTGTCAGTCATTACTACTTTTTTCCTTTTCAGTTTTCATTTTAAATCATATTTTGAGGTTTTTTTTTTTTTTCAAACACAAGTATCTTCCATGGTACATGAAATTATGAATTCCTGGTATCCATTCCCCCAACTCCCCGCCCATTGTAAATGTCCTTTAGTAAATTCAGTTGCCTTTTAACTGAAAATAGAATTGGATTTTTATACGTTTTAATTAAAATAGAATTATACCACTCCCCCCACTTTCTTTTTTTCTTCTCTCTCTCTCTCTCTGCTGTTTTTGTAATGAAAAGATGCACACCTAATTTTAAATGTACACTTGGAGTTCGGATTGCAAATAACCTTTTTTTTTTTTTTGTCTCCTCCTCTTCCCCGCAGCACTGCCCCCTAAACCACCCAAGCCCACCACTGTAGCCAACAACAGCATGAACAACAATATGTCCTTGCAGGATGCTGAATGGTACTGGGGAGATATCTCAAGGTAAGGCCACAGAGCTCCTCGCTCTCACCAGCTGCAGGGAGGTTTCGAGTAAGAACAGAAAGCACCAGCTTGCTCAGCTCCATTTTTAGGACGTCCTCCAACATAAGCATGGAGCATATTTGGTTCTATTCCAAAGACGACGAGAAAAGTCACTGAGCACTGGAGCACTGTGGGTGCTGGGTGACACAGGACACTGAATACCCAGGAAGCTTCCCTATTGCCAGAGATGCCAGGGACGCTTGGGGTGACAGGGCATTGCCTGCTTTCTCTCTAATGGGCAGGGCTTCAGGAATAAAGGGCTTTGCTCCTTCAGCTCTTAGAATGCTTAGTGAGGAAGCTGCCAGAACCTTTTTTGTGGATCCTGATTTTCTGTGCTGATTTGTCAGAAACGGGTTTAAAAAAAAAAACAACAAAAAAACAAATACAATTTTTGTATTTACCAATAGTGTAAATGTGTGTGTGTGTGTGTGTGTGTGTGTGTGTGTGTATATATATACACACACACATACACATATATGTATTGTACACTTGTTTTCAGTGGGATGAATTTGTAATGCTTTTGTATAAGCAAAGAAGGAACTATTAGTGACCTTTGAAAATGTATACAATACTGCCATGTAAATCTACAAAGGATAGCAGAATTCAAAGATATAATTTAAACCTGTGGGTTTTCTGCTTAGTGTCTGTTAAGGATGTATCCCAGTGGTAAAGCAATTCCCAGTACAGGAGGGGGGAAAGTGTGTGTGTGTGTGTCTGTCTGTCTGTCTGTCTTTGTCTTTGAAAATGTGTGGTTATTCAAAGTTGAAAAGTAAGTATGGTCTTATACTGTGTTCATTTTAGGGAAGAAGTGAATGAAAAACTCCGAGATACTGCTGATGGGACCTTTTTGGTACGAGATGCATCTACTAAAATGCATGGAGACTATACTCTTACACTAAGGTGAGTCAGAAAGTCAGCTGTAATTACAATGTCTCAGTTGTCATGAAAACATTCCTTCATTAGATTGCCTTTTTTCCTCCTTAAATTAGCATATAAAGTAATGGGTTTCATTATAGGATTTTTCAAACATACTTGATTCATCCCTCTCTTCCACTGCCTCCTCCTCCCATTCCCCTGAGAGCCCTCCTTCTGCATCAGAAAAACGTTAATAATCATTATTTTTGTATTGTATTTACAGGAAAGGAGGAAATAACAAATTAATCAAAATCTTTCACCGAGATGGAAAATATGGCTTCTCTGATCCATTAACCTTCAACTCTGTGGTTGAATTAATAAACCACTACCGGAATGAGTCGTTAGCTCAGTACAATCCCAAGCTGGATGTGAAGTTACTCTACCCAGTGTCTAAATACCAGCAGGTAATTCACACAGAACTCCCCAGACTGCAGTAACACGGGGCCAAGAGGCTCTCCATCATAGAGAATGATTGGAAGTTGGGCTTTGACAAACGTACGCTGAGCAGAATTTTATAACGGCTAAGTCAGATACCGCACTGACTATGTCATTTAGGATTGTTATTTGAGTAAATACCTTATCAACGGAATTCTCTTTTCCCTGCTTGTATATCCTTCCAGGATCAAGTTGTCAAAGAAGATAATATTGAAGCTGTAGGGAAAAAATTACATGAATATAATACTCAATTTCAAGAAAAAAGTCGGGAATATGATAGATTATATGAGGAATACACCCGTACGTCCCAGGTGAGTTTAAGATATTTTGGACTAACACAAGTTATATTCAAAAGAATTAAGTGTCTCTGACCCTTTTCAACGTCACCCCTGCTTATAAAGTCCTGCATCTAGCCTGCTTCTAACTGGCAGGGTTATTGTGACCTTTCAGTCAATGCAACATAATTCCTGCCTGGATACTTCTACCTAGGCTGGATATTGATAATAAATAACTGCTAATGCCAGTTTGTCCAAGCTCTGGAATGGAAAGTTCAGATCCATCCCTCCTGCTGTGAGAAGTGGCCATGTTGATTATTAGAGAAAGCAGCATGGATGTCATAAAATAAAATGGCTTTTAAAAGACTGACCAGCTTGTACTTACATCCTTCATGTACTTACATACTTACATGCACGCACACACGCGCAACATGAATTTGCAGGAGCAAGGAGGGGAATATGGGAGGGTGAAAGAGAAGGAGTGAATGATGCAATTATATTACAATCTCAGAAAAATAAAACATAATTTTAAAAAGTAAAAGTAGACAGGAAATTCTCCACAAGGAACATGTTTCTTTATCATTCGACAAGTTTATAAATTCATGACCAGCCTTGCTAACAGAGTACGCCGGCCTTGCCTATGTCCTGCTCCTGTATCCTGAGGATGCACAGTTCAGACTTCTCCCCGCCCCCTTGCTTGTTTCTGTAGGCTAAGCCATACCGTACTACTGTTTGCGTAGCATTGATGTTGTATCAGGCTCAAGCCATTTAGAGGTGATTTGGAGTTGATGAGAAAATTACTCCGGCTCTGTGTGGCCATTACATCACTTCAGTAAGGGACTTAAGCATCTGGCTGTTAGTGGCCAAGAGGGCTCCTGGTACCCATGGGTGACTGTGCTGACGAACGGCTCATTCGCCTTGTATCACTAGCTAGCTTGTCTCTTACAGTGAAGAAGTCGTATTCCGAAAGCGATGACATTGCCTTACGAAACTTGTGTTGCAGGAAATTCAAATGAAAAGAACAGCTATTGAAGCATTTAATGAAACCATAAAAATATTTGAAGAGCAGTGCCAAACCCAGGAGCGGTACAGCAAAGAGTACATAGAGAAGTTTAAACGAGAAGGCAACGAGAAAGAAATTCAAAGGTAGATGAACCATGAGAGGCTCCCATTTTCCTCGTGACAGAAAGTAGCAAAAATTGGTTAAGCCTGGTCACACTGAAGATCTCACTTCCTGTAACTTGAGCAACTTTCACGTGAAATAAACAAAGCTCTGGGGAATCTTGTGCGGCATATGTAGGTTCTCACTGATCTGTCTCTCCTGCCTGCAGGATTATGCATAATCACGACAAGCTGAAGTCTCGTATCAGTGAGATCATTGACAGTAGGAGGAGACTGGAGGAAGACTTGAAGAAGCAGGCAGCCGAGTATCGAGAGATCGACAAACGCATGAACAGTATTAAGCCAGACCTCATTCAGCTGAGAAAGACAAGAGACCAATACTTGATGTAAGTGCTGGAAACAGAAAGCCAGAAGACGTGACAGTGGCTAAATTCAAGGAGGGGTTCTCAGTGTCCTTAATTTGCAAAAACTCTTGCAGGTGGCTGACGCAGAAAGGTGTTCGGCAGAAGAAGTTGAACGAGTGGCTGGGAAACGAGAACACGGAAGAGTAAGTAGCTGTTGAGCACGGGGGACTCTGGGACACATCCCACGCAAAAAATGTAGAAACTCAGTGGCAGGGTCCAGAGCTTTCAAAGAGAGACTTGAGCCCAGGAAGATTGGGTTTTTGGTTTTGTTTGTTTTTTCTTTAACCCACAGTTGTGTAAATTGACCCTATGTGTCCATAATGATGTCTCTGAACATCAGAAAAATCCCCACATATTTTTGGAACAACGAAAGAAAACCAACAGTTATGTTTAGTATATTTTGAAGGTGAAGTATATGTTTGGTTTGAATTATTTTTCAAACTGGCAGCCTTCTTAGTACTGTCCCTGCCCTCTGCCCAGGTGTCTAAGGGTGACTGTGGTCTTGCAAATGGAGCTAGTAATAACTTTCTACTAACCCTTCACCCTGGGGGTTGGTGAGAAGGCCAAGGAGAGAGGAGAGAGAGGCTGAGTCATCTGGTCCGACTTGCTGGGAAGGAGGCCTCGGGGCAGGAGGAGCTCCTACACTCTTGAGTCACAAACCTTCCCTTCTGCCCGCGCAGCCAATACTCACTGGTAGAAGATGACGAGGATTTGCCCCACCACGATGAGAAGACGTGGAATGTCGGGAGCAGCAACCGAAACAAAGCCGAGAACCTACTTCGAGGGAAGCGAGATGGTACTTTCCTTGTCCGGGAGAGCAGTAAGCAGGGCTGCTACGCCTGCTCCGTAGTGTAAGTAGCTCGAGACAACTCCCTCATGATGTTTCAGTCATTTATTCAGTGGTGATTAGAATTTCAAAAGGTACTAACCTTAGCATATTTTCATGGTTAGTCTAGCCAGACGAATCTGTTAAGAACACCTAACAGAGACACCTGCTGCCATTTAGTGGGACATCTAGGACAAGTGGATTAATTCCTAGATGTCTTTAGGTCTTTCTTTTTCTTTTCTTTTTTGGTCTTCATTATAAACAGAAATGGCTATACCTGCTCACTGTCCCTGCCCTTCTAAAAGTCAATATAGTTAGAATACATTACCTGAAATAGATAAAGCACTCCTTGAGGGACGACCTGAACAAGAGCAGAGACTCCATTGTGATCATTCAGAGATACACCCTGAAGTAGGCACATTTCTATCTTTTAGTCTAGATTCTCTTTACTTAATAATACTGTGGAGGAGTACTTTGAAGAGTAAGACCAGAAGGCAGAACATGGCATCTGCAATCCCAGCACTCAGAGGCTTAGTTAGGCAAGAGGACACTGAGCAATTGAGGTCAGCATAGGCTGCAACATGGAGAACAGCTGAAAGAACAATGCAAGGAAGGTTGGGAGTCACTAGCATCATAGGGATGGAAAAATAACTGTCCTCTTGTATGGAAAGACACTAGAAGAACCTTCTATGACCCACCACGGCTTCACTTAAGAACTATCTATCCCTTTAAGAAACACAGAGCTTTTGAGTTAGGATGAGAGAATAGGAGAATGCAGAATAAATGCCAAGATGGAGTCTTAACATCTCAAGGAGAGCCTAAGAGACACCTGTTGATTAGAACTGGAGGGAGGGAAGCTAGCCTGTGGTCTCATGGAGACAGCAATAACAGTACCTGAGCGGTTGGAAGCTGCCATTTGTCACATGCTTGCTACATAGCACATCCCCACACATCTAGCAAGCACTCCTGTCTCAGAGGAACCCTACTCCATACGTACATGTTAAACCTCTCCTTGAGTTAAACCATTTAGCAGTCCAGTGAGGCAGGATCAGATGGTTAGTCCTGTGTGTGTCGCTTACCCAGTACAAAGGGCACTAATAGTTTACTGGGGTCTTGGTTCCCCAGAGGGAAACAGACCCATTTCACTGTGCCCCTCCAAGAGGATGGCACTGTTAAAAATACCCTGCAGCATTCCAGATTGTCTGAGACCAGCTCAGAAGACTTTTCTTTTGTTCCCTTCCCCTTTCCAGGGTGGATGGCGAAGTCAAGCATTGCGTCATCAACAAGACTGCCACCGGCTATGGCTTTGCCGAGCCCTACAACCTGTACAGCTCTCTGAAGGAGCTGGTGCTACATTACCAACACACCTCCCTCGTGCAGCACAATGACTCCCTCAATGTCACACTAGCATACCCAGTATATGCACAACAGAGGCGATGAAGCGCTGCCCTCGGATCCAGTTCCTCACCTTCAAGCCACCCAAGGCCTCTGGGAAGCAAAGGGCGCCTCTCCAGCCCGACCTGTGAACTGAGCTGCAGAAACGAAGCCGGCTGTCTGCACGTGGGACTAGAGCTTTCTTGGACAAAAAGAAGTCAGGGGAAGACACGCAGCCTAGGGCTGTTGGATGACCAGACGTTTCTAACCTTATCCTCTTTCTTTTCTTAATTTAAAGCCACAACCCACAGAGAAAAAGAAATGCAAAAATCTCTCGTGCAGGGACAAAGAGGCCTTTAACCATGGTGCTTGTTAACGCTTTCTGAAGCTTTACCAGCTACAAGTTGGGACTTTGGAGACCAGAAGGTAGACAGGGCCGAAGAGCCTGCGCCTGGGGCCGCTTGGTCCAGCCTGGGTGTCGCTGGGTGTGGTGAACCCAGACACATCACACTGTGGATTATTTCCTTTTTAAAGAACGAACGATACGTATCAGAGAGCCACGTCTGCTCACACAGGACACTTTGAGAACATCGATGCAGTATGTTCGGAGGGGAAAAAAAAACACCAGAAAACGTTTTGTTTAAACTTGTCAAATCAACAACCAACAACCCACCAACAGAAAAGGGAGTGTGGACAAGGGGACTTACAATGACATTCAGTATATAAAATATGTACATAATATTGGGTGACTAACTATCAAATAGATGGATTTGTATCAATACCAAATAGCTTCTGTTTTGTTTTGCTGAAGGCTAAATGTGCAGCGCTATGCAATTCTTAATTTTTATTTTGTTGTTACCAGTTTCAAATATACCTTCAGAATAAGCTTTCCTCACCCCAGTTTTTGTTGCTTGAAAATATTGTCCCTGGTTTTTGTTAATATTTGTTTTTGTTATTCTTACTTTTTTTTTTTTAAAGAAATGTACAGGACGCCAGAGAAGAAAATGGCTTAAGAATTAAAACTATGAAATATTTTACAGTTTTTCTTGTACAGAGTACTTGGCTGTTAGCCCAAGGTTAAAAAGTTCATAACAGATTTTTTTTTTTTTGGACTAAATGTTGGGCAGGGCCCTGATAAGCTTCAAAGCTGCTTTATTCAATAAAAAAGAAAATGATATATGATATGACAAAGTATTGCTGAGTCCAACAGTATTAAGACTCTTGAAATACGGTACCTGGCAATGTTTGTTTCCTAATGAATTGTGAAGTTCTTGAATCTGGAGGGAGGGGGGAGGCAGTCATGGATTGTAATAGGCGGGGTAAGGAGAGTGGGGAGCAAGGTGGTGTGCACTTTCTCGGGATTCCAGAGAAGGGAAAGATCGAGGCTGTTTGTCTCCCATCTTTTCCCATCTGAGTTTGGTAGTCATTACCAGTTAACAGCAGCTCCTGACCTACTGTATGTAACTCCAACCCAGCGCAGCTGGTCAGCATCTCAGTTCTCCTGAAGGAAGTGCTGAGTTTGTTCTGGGGTTCCTGGACCGTGCCCCTTTTCCTTGCTGTAACACACTGGTCTCAAGGTTGAATCCCTGCATTTAGAAAATGTGTTCTTTTCTCTTGGTAGCATTGGACTGGGGTCATGACAGCCAGGCAACCATTCATTTCCTCAAAAGCATGGTCTGGAAAGCAATACGTCTAGTCGGATGCTTGTTATTTCCCTAGCTCTCTGTTCAGTTCAGTTTAGACGGGAAGGCAAGTAGACCCAAGTGGGCGGTCGCTATGCTTTGTGGAGACTGTAAAATGCAAAGGGCAGTTCTTCTCGTTAGCATAATTGTGCATGCTGTATATACATCACAGTGCAGAAAGGGAGCAGTTGGTGACATCCCCACCCCAGTGTACATGTGCAAAAGCTGGTGTGTTCATGGGGAATTGTCACATGCTGTGACGAGTGGAGGTTGGTGGTAGTCACCATCACAGCCCAGGTAGATTCATGAGCCATCTGCAGTTTCTCTTTCTCAATATCAGATGCACCTACAGCTTTTTCCTTCATAGACTAAGGTGAAGGTATTTGAGGGGTCTTGTACTGTTCTTGTTTCAATCTTGGTATTGGCAGCCCGGTGGCCGGGTTAACGGTCTGTAGAATGTATTCTTTTTCTTCCTAAGAAGCCACTACTCATCCTCAAGAGTAAAAGTCAGTCAGCCAGGCTGTCAGCCGGCAAACTTGACCCGACCACCTCCTGACCACCAGGCAATTGATTCCCTGGCTTTACTCCAGGCTTTGCAATGTCCAGCATTCCGCCATGCCACGTAGGACTGAAGAGTTAGTACTTGTTTGTAAGCTAGGTTTGTGGTTGGATTTTGCTTTCTTCTTTCTCTTTCTTTCCTCTTTTTCTTTTTGTAGCGCATCATGTATGCTATCAAATACAAATAAGTTTAATTTTAAAAATGGATCTGAGATTCCTTCGTTACAAGTTCTGTTAAGTGGTTTTGTTTTTTTTTTTTTTTGGTTTTTTTTTTTTTTTTTTTGGTTTTTTTCCTGCAACACTCTTTGCAAGATGACTTGCAATTTAGGCAGTTGCCTCAATTTCTCATCTCACCGACGTGAGTACAACAGAGTTTTCATTTGTCAGAAGGCAAGGGTCATTGAGTTATATTACGCCTGTCCTGCTGAATCCTTTTTTGGTGACAGGTTAGTATGCTCACCAACTCTGTCCTTAGAGAAGTTTGACCATTAAGCCTCTGTGGATTCCATCCAGGTCATCTTCTGCTAGCATTGAGTGACTCATGAGTGCAGGTAGCTATGGCACGGCTGAGATGTGAGCATCCCCACATCAGGTTTTCTCACCAACTGTCACATCCTAGAGATAGCCAGACACTAAGCTGCTGAGAGGCTGAGCTAGACTATAGAAGTGGGAGGGTTGGGACCTTGTGTTCCACACCAGAGTGATCATAACCACGTGATAAGGCAGCAAGATTATTTCACAACATTTGACAACTTCATGGCCCTGGATATATGTATATATGTATAATGTGCATGGACTGTTTCCAGTACACCTTTCAGCCACGCAGATCCACAGTCGAGTTCAAGTACATAACAAGCAGATGTCCAGTACAGGTCTTGTATATGCGTGTGTGTGTGTGTGTGTGTGTGTGTGTGTGTGTGTATGTTTCTTTGCTCTTGCTTTGTTTTGTTATAAAGATAAAAACTGTTGGCAAGTGAAGTGAGAAGTCCGTCATTTGACATTTTTCCTATTTTTAGAAGCTGTTCCCTTTCAGGGAGCAGGTCTGGGTGACTTGCTTACCTGATGGATCCCTGTTCTCAGTGTTGTCAAGTCAGAGTGTGTTTCTGTGAGCTGTCATTGTGGAGAGCCAATTGCTTTGTCATATATCTGGTTATGAGCTATAACTTGTTTGGGACGTTCTACTGGTGTTCTTTATTGGGAGAAAGTTCCTGTTGGTTTTTCCCAACTGTGCTTTCACAATGCATGGTACCCAAGTCAGTTGGAAAGTGAGCTTTGTTGTCTGTTTGAATTTAGGGTCATTTAAGAAAGGGGCAGTTAAAAAGCACAATGCCTCACATGGAACAAAGTTCCAAAATGCCAATTTCTTCTATTTTTTACAACAATCTATAGTTATATAACTAGTACCAGGGGTAGGGAGGGGGTCGAATTGGCTCAATTGGAAAGACTCTCCTACTTTACACTGAACTTGTCACCATGAAATAGCATTGGCTGCCCAGGATGCTGCTATTTAAGGGAGAAAAAAAAGCAAAACAAGACAAAAAAAAAAAAAAACCCTCATTTATATGTGTGTATTTTTTAAAGCTACACTCTGTTCAATGTTTTTACAAATCTGTTTATATGACATTGATAAACTAAAGTTGGTCTTTTGACGAGAGGGAGGATGTCATGGTCGGTTGTCATTTTGCCTTTACAAGGTAACTGGGGTGGGGGGAGGGAGTGCGTCTCCTTGACATTTTGTTCAAGTTATCCAGTGAAGCTATGTATTGTTTTCAGTTGCTTAATGCATTGTATTAGGTCCTCAAACAGAATAAAGGTTGTTTTGAAACTTACAAGTTTCCATTTGAAGTTTTAGTTTTCACCGGAGACGTTTCTAAACTTCCCACCGACCTGACCTGTTTGTTTCAATCTTCTGACTCCGGTCACTTGAATGTACTCAGTGTTATTTATATAGCATCTTAATGTGTTGGTGGTAGAAGATAAATACCTCTCGGCGATTTTATTTCAAGGCATGTTGCTATTCAAAAAGCATCATTTGCTCCATCTTTCCTGTCCTCCATCCAACCTTACCAATTATCTACTCATACTTTTGGGTTTTTGATGGCTTCTGGTTTTGTCTCTTGTACATTGAATTATTTAAATTCATGGTACAAGAACAGGATGCAATGATGTGACCCGAGATATAAACAGGGCCACTTAGTCCCCAAATACCAGTGCGCATTGCATCACCCGCTCAAGAAGCAGCGCTTACTGTGAAATTCCTTCCCCACCGACATTTCCTGCTGGTTGAACCCATGACCACGGTGCTATATATGTATGATGTATGTAGGCCACACATTTTATGTGTCAGCATGGTGAAGTTGCTAGATAGGAAGACACTGCCAGGTGGTGGTGGCTCACACCTTTAATCCCAGCACTCTGGAAGCAGAGGGAGACAGACCTCTGAGCTCAGAGCCAGCTTGCTCTACGGAAGGAGCAGGAGTTTCCAGGATAGCTACGGCTACACAGAGAAACCCTGTCTCATAAAAAACAAAACAAAACAAAAAACAATGATTATCCCCCACCACATACACACAAAACACAGAAGAGAAGACATGGGCTAGGTGTAAGAGTGAGAGGACCCACACTTACTTCTATGCCAACAATGTCTGGTGCGTGGTAAGCATGGCGGTGGCTCTCAGGTGTCACAAAACTCATTCCCTGCATCTTAGACCCCCTGGTTTCCCTGAGTGAGTCCTCACCATGTCTGTAATTCCTGCGATGTGAATTTTCTCCAGATGTGAGTGATAACCATGTGCACTTAGCTCCCAGACAAGGCTCTGGTCACACCGAAGTCTGAGTGTCTACAGCCTCATGCTGCTTCTAACCCTCTGTGTACCAAATACACCCTCTTTTGAGTTTCTAACCTTTTCATTGACTGAGTAATCTACTTACTTAATTCTGTCTGTAAGTAGCACTATGCAGTACCTAGATGCAGGGATAGTTTTATTATGTGAACATAAGGCATGTTTCCATACACCTAGCTGGCATAGTAATTTATTATACTAAACCTGGGCTGTGTGGCGTGTGCCTCTGGGCTCTCGGGTCCCAAATGAATGACTCTGAGTAGATCAAGCGCAAGAGCAAATGGTCAATCAAGACATAGAAACAAGCTATTTGGGGCTGCTGCTGGTATAGCATAGCAAACTTTTACAGAGAGCGTGTTACAATTAGAAGTGCACTTTACGATACATCAACTACATTGGCCAATGAGAGCTGTTGATTGTCAGGTCTCAGGGTACTGCCCACGCTACTTTTTACACATGGTCGCACTGTAGGTTTGTCAGCTTCAGCCTTTGCACAATCACGTGATAAGTTGTGGTGATGTCACAACTGTGTGTAACACACACTATTCTTAGGGGAGCCCTGCATCAGTTGAAATGTGGCACATGGCTCTACTCTTCTCATGACTGGCCTCTGACACACCAAGTGATTATTATCTATTAAATTCTTCCAATGTTTTATCAATACCAATCCCCCAATAATTATATATGAGTTAGAAGATATTAACCCACATTCTATAGGCAGGAAAATGCCTAGGTGTGATATGACTTGTTCAAGGTCTTGCAACATGTTAGAACACAGAGTGAGAAGATTATCTCACTGAAAGCCAAGGCACGTCCCCAGCCCCTCCTTGGATAGAATCTTAAGACTTCCCATGGAAAAAAATATGCACAGAGCAGTTCAAAGAGGGGTCACCAGTAGTACCTCCTGCTAAGGGCTGAACAATGTGACACAGCCGATAGTCAGAACATGGTACCCAATGACAAATGGCCTGAAAAGACTTTATCTTGCACAGCTCATCATCAGGGTTAGATGGGACCTTGTTGATATTCTAACTCCCAGACCTCATCTCTCACTTGGTGACTTCAGAGTAGAGCTGTCCCTCTGCTTCCACAACCTCTGCAGCCTCTCTTCATGGATACAAAGGCTTGAAATGGTTGCTTTATTTCAGAGTACTTCTGGTATTTCAACCAAGTGTATTTCCATTAATGAGTGCTAGAAACGTTGCTTCACGGTACAATGTGTGCTCATGGCACAGCCTCCAGATAGGGGAATTTAATTAACAGTGGGAGGGACTGTCTTCCTGGTGGTTCTAACCAACAGCGAGAACCTGGCTAACTCATATAGCCATCCAGGCCTCCTGCTCCTTCTCTGTGGAAACAAAGTCTGATTCTGGAGGCTCATGAGCTCCATTACAGAATATAGAGAGGGATTTGAGTGAACTGAGAGAAACGGGTATAGCCCCCAACACTCTTATTTACAATCTGACTACAATTACAGCCCACAAGCATGACTAGTGACTGCAGGGCTGAGGTAGATCTGAATATGTCAGTCTCTTGTACTGTCAGCAAGGTGGCTTGGGGACAGCATTGCAGAGCTGGAGTCTAGCACTCTTGCAGACGTCTTAAAAGCTATCCTTTTAGTGAACCCAAACTGGCAACTGAGTTCTCTATGGTGTACATGGAAATATATTTTCAAGATGATTTTTTACCATTCCCTGACAACAGGAGGGACAAGGAGGAGGTGGCCTACAAAATCCTATAGGGTAGTGATTCTCACCCTTCCTAATGCTGTGATTCTTTAATACCTCATGTTATGGTCACCCCCTAATCATAACATTATTTTTGTTACTACTATATAACTGTAATTATGTTATGGTTATAAATTGTAAATGTCTCTATGCAGGAAGGTCTTTGGTGACCCTTTTAAAAGGGTCATTAAACCACCAAAGGGTTGTAAGACACAGGTTGAAAACAACTGCTCTTGGGTAGCGTAGGCAATGAGAAGTATCATCTTTTAAGACATGATGGCTAAGCCCAGTTTTTTCAAACAAAAAGTGGTTTTCTTGACCTGTTTCTGAAACCATCTCTAGAAATGATAATCTTGTGAAACGTTTAGGGTATATGAAATAGATTGTTTCCTATCCAAAGTTCAGATCTCAAAAAAAAAAAAAAATCCCACTTTGTATTCTATAGCTGGGTATCACTGTCATAAATCAGCTCAATAGAAAACCACTGAGATACTTTCAAAAGGGCGGGGAGGGAGGATGAAGGATTAGCCACCAACATATGCTTGCTTATCTGCATTTGGCTCTCCAGAAGAAAATGAAAAAATTCCTTTCTCTCTACAGCATTCAATCATGGCAGTCTGAGCATGACCTCAGGCTTAACTTGTTGTTAAATAAATAAATAAATAAATAAATAAATAAATAAATAATACTCCAAGCCTAGACACAGATAACGATCTGGCCTGTACTATAAAGACAGGACACTGAATCTCCAGCACCACCACTCACCACGTTAAGGACAGAGTACCACAAGAGCTCCATCCATCACCAGGATGGCTCATTAAAATTATGGCTGTGACTGGAAAATACACCATCCGTCGTCGTATGTCTAGCCCACTGGAACCAATTTATTTATGGAGCTTTCATTTCAGGGCTCACTGATTTACTGTCCAAACCCTTGTGAACCAAAAACTATGGAGAACTTTATCACAACGGAGAAAATGTACTGGTCATTTCATCTCATGTTTATTGTCACCTACAGAGAAGCTGTGCCAAGTGGCTCATAGCTTTAAAGAGTTGCTAAAGGCCATGATGCCAGTTCAGAGGGCTGGCATTACACAGTTCAGCTCTAGGCTGGCCATTGTCCTATCTACCCAGGGACATTTGCCAGGCCTACTTCCTTGGCTCTTTTACCTTGGCGTATTACAGGTGATCTCCCTCACCTCCTCTGGGCTCATGAGTTTAAGATTTTGACTGTTCTTATTATCCAGTCAACAGAACTTTATGGAGAGGGCTCCATCCAGTGATGATGAAAGAAAATGGTTGCCTTCAAAGAGGTTAGTCTTCTACTAGAGGCAAACTAAAATGGCTACCTTCTGTTGTTTGAAGATTTATAATAGAAATGAACACTTAGCTTCAAGGTGGCTCCAGAGAGAAGCAAAGCTTCACAGAGTAGAAAACACTTCAAATGTCACTCACTGAAGGGAAATGGGCCTACAGACTCCTTGTGGTGGCTTCACCCAGTCTGTACTGTTGACACACCTCTATATATTTCCCAGTATCCTTCAGGTAATGCCTCATGTTTCAAATGCTGTTGAGGGCACTGTCTCCATTGTGAGTGGTGTGGTTTGAGTGTGAACTATCTTTTGTAGGTTCACATTTGAAGAGTACCCTGATGGAGGTACTGTTTTAGAAGGCTGTGGAATATTTAGGAGGTTGAGCCTTACTGGAGGATATTGGTTTACTTGGGAGTGGGCTTTGACATTTTGTTTTCATCAGGTTTCATATTTTAGTCCCCTCTCTGATTCATGACTACAGATGTTATATGACCAGCTGCCTCCCAATCCTGCTTCCATGCCTTCCTATCATGATAGACTACATTCCATCAAACTATAAACCCCATCTTTAAGTTGTGTCTTGTCAATTATTTGCTCATAGCAACAAGAAAAGTAACTAATGCAGTGAACTCTCTCCTAGAAACAGATGTCTCCATATGAGGCTCCCATGTTGCAGGGGGTTTGGATGGCTGACATCACACAGCTCAGCTCCAGGTTAGCCACTGTCTTCCATAGCCAAGGACAGTTGCCAAGTCTTCATTGTCTCTTTTACCTTGGCATGTTAGAAGTGAGCTGCATCCAATTCCACATGCTTCTTTTATTCTGGAAGAGAATTCCTCAACTCTAGCTCCGCAATAGAGGCACTCAAGCACATATTTTGTAAGACACAGCTGAGTTCTTAGTATATGGGGGGAGGCAAAAGCCAAACAAGATGCCACACAGAATACACCTGGCATATGAATGAAATCTTATAGACAGATGCCAATAAATATGTTCGTTGGTAACATTTGCCTATCTAATAGAACTATTCTCCCTGGGGATATATCTCTCACTTTTAATTTACTGTATCTCTTATCAAAGGGTTGAATATATAGTAGATCAATTAAAAATATATTTGTTTGATGTTTAAACTATATGTATTATGTAAAATACTTACAGTTACTCATACCTACATCTATAATGTTTTGTTTGTGTTGGATGTTAGGCATGCAGTCTTGGATTTCTCATGAGCCAGCACACTAATCATCACTGATCTATACATGCTTGGATATCTATTAGTTATTCTGAAAAATACATTTAACTATTAAACATGAGTATACAAGAAGATTTTTTTTTTAAAAAAATGTTTACCATATAATAGACACAAAAGGAACAAATGAAAAGAGAGGAAAAAGCTATCGATAATAAAATGATAGGAAACTTTCCAATAATTGAAAGGAAATGTAGCCTCTATCAGCCAAGACAAAGTAAAAACTAATAAGACCACATAACGGCTTCATAGAAGGTCCCTCCGATAGAAGGGACTTGTTAGCACATCAGGAGATAAACATTTCCCGTTACCTCAGGAGTCTGTCAAGAGGTCTCTGTAAATGATAGTAGATGATTGAACAATATTTTTTGTTTTAATTTTTTTTCAGATAAATTCCCATGATCCTGCTTTCTTATCCAACTTATCCAGAAGCTGATTATAGTTCTAGAAAGCTTTAGTGACTAGGCTTGAAAAATCTGCTTGAGATTTCCTGTATACCTTTCCCAGCACTCTTTGGACCACATCCACCTTACCCTGCCTGAGAAAACCATTCTGCAAAGTATATAGAAAGAAAGAACAGCAAAATCGGGCCCTCTGCTTGAATGCTGTACTCCCACAGGTCAAAGGCTCAGTAGTAAATTTCATGCCAATTGATATTAGTTTTGTGGTGGACATACAAAAATTGGTGCAACGTTTCTTGATGCCGTGGGGTCTGTGCTCCATACTTTCCTACTAGACATTAATGTGCCCTAAAGTCCAACCTCATGGGTCACTATAGTACATTTTTCTCCCAGAAAATCCATTTCAGGCTTAATTACTTTTACTTCCTCTGATGGATGACAGTACTGAGAATCAAACCCACATGTTAAGCAAGTGGCCCCCACTGGGCTTCATCCCCAGTTCTACCCACCCATTTGTTTAATTCCTTAGCTTAGTGTTTTACTGCTGGGAAGTGTAAAGGAGAATTTAGCTACACTGCTTTGGCACCCACCAGTACTCCTGAGACTCCTAAACCTTCCCTTGCTACCCCAGGTCCAATTGGGGAAGTAGCCAATAGCCACTTACCTGAATTCTTACATATCTGGTTGGCTTTCTCTCCTGCAGCTCTCATGTCCCATCCTTCTCCCTCAAATCATGGCAATTATCTTTCTCCCTTCTAATTCCTAGCCCATACAAATCAAAAGTTCCTGCCTTAGCCTACCTGCCCAGCCACTGGCCATTGGCTCTTTACTGACTGATCAAAGACCACTAGGGAAAAAGGATCTTCAGTGTTTCAACATGCAGATTCCTGATTTAGGGGGCTGGATTAATTCAAAGCATTGGAACCAATCCCCAACAGGGAAGAGACACCATGCTCAAGGCAACGCTTGTAAAAGAAAACATTTAATTGGGGGCTTGCTTACAGTTTCAGAGGTTTAGTCCATTCTCTTTCATCGTAGGAATCATGGCAGCATGCAGGTAGGCATGGTATGGTGCTGGAGAAGGAGCTGAGAGCTACTTTCTGATCCACAGGCTGAGAGAAAGGCCTGGGACTAACATGGGCTTTGAAACTTCATTGCCTCAGTGACACATTTTCTCCAACAAGTAGACACCTATTCCAACAAGCCACGCCTCCTAATCCTTAGCAAGTAGTGCCACTTCCTAATGACTAAGCATTCAAATATACGAGACTATTGGGGCCATTCCTATTCAAACTACCACACTCATCTCCCAATAATAGATTTCAATGAAACATTTTAGTAATATCCATGAACTTTGGAATTCAAGATTTTTTGAAGGAAAGAAATTTTATCAGTATATGGAATTTTTGAGAAATGACTAGAAATACTGTGAGCATAGGACGGGATGCAAGGAAAGCATTTGAAGAAATCTCTGGGAAGTAAGGTATCTAAATGCTTACCAGAGTCTCATTGTATCTCTCCATCTTCTACCCAACTTAAAGAGATGGCAGTATGAGGGAAGAGTGGGCTAGCAGAGAAATTCTAAAAAATATTCAAGCATCCGGCTTACAAAAGCCAGAACTGAAGGTAGGTAACCACAGAGATGCTACTGCCCCTGTTCTCTGTACCAGGTTCAGGTATTGATTACTGACAAACAGGGCAGGGAGAAAGACCACAGTGCCTATTATAGCTGTTCTTGGTTGTCAACTTCGCAAACATCGGGAACTAACTAATCAAATGACTAGTCACACGAGTGAAGGACTTTTTCTTAATTAAATCATTTTAACTGGGAAGACTTACTTCTAATCTGGATTCTTTGAAGTGGAAATATAAACCTTTAACCTACATCTTTTGAGGAAAGAAGATGCACCTTTAATCTGGACTATGTCTTCTGTTGGAAGCCTACATAAAGGACATGGAAGAAGGAAGCTCCCTCTCTTTGCCTGCTTGGTCTCATACTTGCTAGTAAGTCTATTCCTTCACTGACATTAGAGCCTACTTCTTAGGGATTCTAGTGTATACTGAAAGCCAAAGCCAGCCAAGACATCCAATTTTGTGGACTGAGCAACTACTGGAGTTTTGAACCTTCCATTTATAGGCAACCATTTTTGGACTAATTGAATCACAGCCTATAAAAATCATCTTATTAGTTTTGTGTGTGTGTGTGTGTGTGTGTGTGTGTGTGTGTAGAGAGAGAGAGAGAGAGAGAGAGAGAGAGATTCTATAATGAGCCAAATAAAATAAAACTTTCTCCTTAAGTTCATTTTGTCAAGCCACAGAGCATAAACTTGCCTTGGTCAGACAATATGTAAAAACAGGAACAATGGGGGAATAAGGTAGCCATAGAAATTATATTTCTATTTCCTGCCTCAGTGGTAGTGTCCAGTGTTCTATTGTTCTATTACCCTGACTAATACAGTGGCCATTGATGTCCCACCCACAGGACTGTTTTGAGAATCCTGGATCAACTCTGTTTCTGGCTTTTACCAAGCCATAGGTACACATGTCTTAGAGAAACAAGTACAATTTTATATAGCTCTGGCAATGATCCAGATCTTGACTGGACACTACCACTGAGGCAGGAAATAGAAATATAATTTCTATGGCCACCTCATTCCTCCATTGTTCCTATTTTTACATATTGTCTGACCAAGGTAAGTTTATGCTCTGAGGCTTGACAAAATGAACTTAAGGAGAAAGGTTTTATTTGGCTCATAATTTCAGATTAAAGTCCATGATAGCACAGTGGCAGGAACTTGAGAGTCATAGTTATACTATCTGCACAATAAAGAGCAGAGAGAAATGAATTAACATATCCATACTAGTGCTTAGCTTACTTTCTCTTTTCCTACACAATCTAGGAGCCCCTACTCAGGGGATGTCACTACCCATAGTAGATGGACTTTTCTACTAATCAAGACAATCCTCCATAGAGACATGCCCATGGGGCAACCAAATCTAGACAATCCCTTGTAGAAACTTCCTTTGCAGGTGATTCCAGACTGCATTGATTTGACAATTAAAACTAACCTCACAAGATGTGAGGGCCACATAGTAAGTGCTACAGTTCCTGTCTCACTTGTCCCTATGTTGCCTTATATGCTTCTGGGACTGATTGGTCAGGAGGCAAGTGTCTCAGATCCACTCATCACTGCTAAGTTTGCCAGTTCCAGGGGTCCTTCACATGATTGGCTAGCACTGACTGTCATCACCACACGATTGGCTGGCATTGACTGTCATCATTACATAACTGGAGGGGCATAATTTTTCTTGTAGGGGTAGCCAAATAGCGAATGGCCCAAACCAACTGTTGTCTCCACCACAGCTCTTTCAGGGACCACAGGGGTAAGGAGTTTGATGTTTCCATTGTATATACTTTGCCCAAATCATTCATGACAGCTAAAGAAGCTACAAGCAAACTATACTGTGGTGCCTGGCTAGAAACAAAGCCAAAATTGTATAACAGATCAATACCTTATATACATTTTCAGGAGAAAACCACCTCTAAGGCCACCCCATAAAAGTAGTACAGAAACCCGATATATCAAATGTGCAAATCTCGATATGAAAGCAGAAGATTATGAAAAATAAGGTTATATAATTCTACTAAAGGATCACAGTAGCTCTCTAGTGATGAATCCCAAAGAAATTAATATGGGAAACATGTATGGTAGACAATTCAAAGGAGTGACTATGGAAAAGCTCAACAATATCCAAGACTATACATATAAACAGTTAAATGAAATTAAGATGATTCAGAATAAAAATAAACCACGTAGAGTTTTAAAAAATGATATAACAGAAAATAGACATTTAAAAACAACTCAATGAATCAACTAAGAAATACCGTCAAAATCTTCAACAGTGGACTAGATTAAACAGAAGAAAATCTGAAGTCAAATCTGGGCATTTTGTAATGTGCCAGTCAAACAGAATAAACAACAAGTAAGCAAACAAGTAAATGAAATTAAGAAAGACAGAAAATAAGAGGAGGGAAAAGGTAAGAGCATTCAAGGCTTTTAAGTTTCCACTAAAGGAATAGACGTCTCCATCTGAATACTCAAAGATGACTATAACAAGGTTAATAGCATAGAAAACTTAGTTAGAAATGGTTGAAAACTTTTTCAGTCTTAGGAAATGTATCATCATGTATAGGAGGCATATAGACATGATCAGAAAAAATTTTCACTTCGACATATTATAGTCAAACAGTTAAGGTAAAAAGAAAGTTTCTAGAATCTTAAAATTTTAAGGCTATCCCCATTATATTAATAGCAGCTTTCTTAGCAGAAACCCTAAAGGCCCAGGGGAAGTGGAATTAGTATTCCAAGTAACTGCCAACTAAGAATGCTATAACCAGCAAGAAAGGCTGTCCTTCAGAATGAAGGTGAAGAAAATCCTTCTGAGACAAGCAAACACAAAAGATGCTTAAGAGAGTTCCATATCCAAAGGCGAAATAAAGACTCCAGTCACCAAGAAAGCACACAAAAGTGCAAATCACCACTGGCAAGCAGGTACCCAAGAAGTAAGAAAGTCAAACTATGAAACAAAGAAGGAGAGAGAGAGAGAGAGAGAGAGAGAGAGAGAGAGAGAGAATAAAACTCATCTGAAATAGCCGAGTGAGAATAGGCAAAACAACACCTTTAGTTGCTTGTCATGAATTTGACCATGAATGAGCAAACCCTCCGATTCAAAGAGCCTGTGCAACTTCTCTGAGCACGGCCACTTTGCTTAATATGTTTTCCAGTTTCATTCATTTTCCTGCAAATTTCACAATTTTTTTTTTATTTTTATTTTTTTTTTTAACTTTTTTCTGTATCTTTTCTGAATATAATGGAACAAAATTGAAAGGTCACCAATGAGAGAAAAATGTTAGGGCTAATATACAAATGCATAGAGATTGAACAAGATACTTTTACATAAAAGGAGGGTCACGAAAACAATCGGAGGAGAAATTCAATTAAAATGTTTTTTTTTCTTTTCTTTTCTTTTTGAATGATAATATAACATGCTCCAACTTGGAATACGGCAAAAGCTGAACTGAGAAAGTGGCATGTTTAGAGCAGTAAGTGCCTGGGCTTAAAATAAATAAGCAGACTTCAAGTAAACAATTTCAACAATGCACATCAGGGGGTTTAAAAAGCAGGAACGGACCAATCCCTAAACTAGAAGTAACGGTCAAAGCAAAAATAAGCGAAATGGGGACTGATAGGTGTCTCAGTGGCTAATGGCGCTTATGGTGTAAGCCTGGTGACCTAAACTCAACATCTGAAACTGATGTAAAGGTGGAAGGAGAGAACGGAGTCCTCAAGGCTGTCATCTACCCTCCACATATACATGATGGTATGCACATGCCCCGCCCTCATCAAACATACATCATACATACAAATGTACGTACACACATACAACAATTAACAAAAATGGTAAAAGACATATGTGAAATAGACACACAAAAAGTCACAAAGCATCAATTGGTTTTTGTGTGAATATGAAAATCAACAACCTTTACCTAGACTAACCAAGGGGGGGAAATAGAGAAGCCCCCAAATTAAATCGAAGATGGAAAAGGAAACATAATTATTAGTGTCACTAATCATAAAGGATCATTTGGATTATGAAAAACTCTATTTTAACTGATTAGAAAACCTAGAGGATGGTATCAGTTTTTAGATACCTATGCTGTAGCAAAAAACAAATTCTCAAAGGATTTAAAATAACTTAATGGACCAATAACCAGTAACAGATAATAAGATGAAATTAGTAATAGAATATCTCACAATAGAAAGTTTGGGACTTAAGGATGGATTCACTGCTAGCTTTACTCTTCCCAAATTATTCCAAAGAGCTGAAAGGTAAGGAAATATCTCTAATACCAGCATTACTCTATTACTAATACAGACAACAGCAAAAGAGAACCATAGACCATCATTCCTAATGTAGATAGATGCAAAAACTTTCAACAAATTACTAGCAAATAGAATTTAGTACAGCAATAAGATCACTCGCTATGATCAGGTTGAATCCATCTTAAGGATAGTTTCATGTATTAAAATCAATAAAGATAATATACCACATCAGAAGAATGAAGGATTAAATAATCATATGATCAGCTGGCAAGGGTCCCAGAAATAAACCTACCCTTCCACAGACAATTGGTTTTCAACAAAGGCATCCAAAACATATGTTGCAGAAAGGGCAGCCTCTTTAATAAATAATGCTAAGAAAACTCAATATCTACATGCAGAGGACTGAAACCTGATCCCCTGTCTGTCACTGGGTAGAAGAATTAACTCAAGAGAGATCAAAGACCCAAATAGAAGAGCTGAAACTGAAACTAGCTAAAGAAAAAGTACAATAATCTTCTGGGTAGAGTCCTGTGAGCACAGGAGCCAAGCAACAACTGACAAGAAAGATTTGCATCAAACTAAATAGTTTCTGTAAGAGAAAATGAAAAAAAAAATACTAAGAGACACCCTAAAATATCTGTAGGGAATATTTACCAGCTATTCATCTTGTAGAGGGTTAATAGCCACAATATTTAAGAAACTCAAACTACTTAAAAGAATAACAACAATAACAATAATTTGCCACCCATACGTATATGAAAAACTGTTCAGCGTCTTTCGTCACAAGGGAAATATAAATTGAAACTATGATGAAATCCCATTTTCCTGCAGTTAGAAGAGCTATCATCCAAAAAGAAGTGGCTGAGGGGATAGAGGAGTGGCAGAGTATTTGTCTCATATGTGAGAAGCTCTGGTGCATGTTCATATGTGTGCAAACACACACACACACACTGCCAGTAAGGATGCAGGAAGGTCTATATTTTTGGTGGGAATATACTAATATAGCCACTAAAAAGGGCTATATAGAGGTTCCAAAAAAAAATGCCAATAAAACACCCAAGAATAAACCTCACTAAAAGGTAAAAGAAGACCTCTACAAACAATCTACAGATTGAATAAATCTCCATCAAAATTTCAATGGCATTCTGTTAGAACTAGATGAACTCTCCCAAAATTCTGATGGGGATTCAAAAGGTCCCACCAAGCTAAGTCATCTTGAACAGAAAGAGCAATGCTGGGAATAACTGTAACATTGAACTTCAAATTATACTGCAGAGCTATAGTAACAAAATCAGCATGGCACTGGCATAAAAATAGACATGTGACCAATGGAATGGAATAAAAGACACAAACAGAGCCACGTGGATAGAACCACTTGACTTTCAACTAAGATGCCAGAAACATTCATTGGAGAAACAATAGATTCTTCAACAAGTGGAACTGGAAAACCACGAGAAAAGAAATGAAACAAGATTCCCTTTCACCCTGTACAAAAAACCAGTTAGAAATGGATCAAGTTCTTAATTTAAGACCTGTACCTTTGAAATTAATAGAGGAAATACTTCCAGATAGAGCAAAGACTTTTTTTTAAATTGAATATTTTCTTTACTTACATTTCGAATGTTATCCCCTTTCCAGGTCTCCTCTCTAGAAACCCTCTATTATGCTCCCCTCACCTTGCCTCTATGAGGGTGCTCTCACACCCACCCACCTACCCACCCCTGCTTTCTTGCCCTGGCATTCCCCTACACTGGGGCATCGAATCCCCACAGGACCAAGGGCTGCTCTTCCCACTGATTTCCAACAAGGCTATCCTCTGCTACATATGTGGCTGGAGCCACTGGTCCCTCCATGTGTACTATTTGGTTGTTGGTCCAGTCCCTGGGAGCTCCGGGGGGGGGGTCTGGTTGGTTGACACTGTTGTTCCCCCCATGGGGCTACAAACCCCCTCAGCAAGCAAGGACTTTTTGAAAAGGTCTCTTACAACCCAGAAATTCATAGCAAGAATCAACAAATAACATCAAATTAAAAGCTTTCTATACAGCAAAGGAAGTAAGAATGGAGAGGTAACCTAAAGAACAAGAGAAAATCTTGGCCATCTGTATGTCTAACAAAGATGTGTGTGTGTGTGTGTGTGTGTGTGACTCAATTCAAATTATCTATGCAATAAATACAAGCAAATGAATTGGATAGACTGGTCTTAAAGGCGGTACAAATGGCCTATTAATATATGAAAAGTGTTCAGCAACCTCAGCCATCAGGGAAATGCAAATCAAACCAATCCTGAAATTTCAGCTCACCTCAGCAGAATGGTTATCATCTAGATAGCAAATGACAACAAATGCTGGCAAAGATACAGGGGAAGTGAATCCTTACACATTGCTACTGGGAATGCAATGAGTGCAGCCTCTATGGAGGTCAGTATGAAGGAACTTAATAAACTGAAAGCTGAACTGCCATATAAACTAACGCAATACCACTTGTGGGCTTGTGGGTATAGTCCTGAAGGCCAAGTCAGCATTTTCTAGAGACACTTTCCCATCCATATTTGTGGCGTCACTGTTCACAGTTGCTGAAGTTCTGAATCAGCCAAGATGTGTATCATCAGATGAGTGGATAAAGATGATGCTGTATACATAGGTACATAAAGAAGTTTTACTCAGCCATATAAAAGGATGGGATTACACTATTTGCCAGGAAATGAATGAATTGGAGGTTATATGTTAAGAAAAATAAGCCAAGCTAAAATATCTTGTATTTTAAAATCTAGGCTTAATATGTGTGTACATATATTTAAATATATATAAAAGATGTGAGTTAAGGTACTACTTAGAGTAGGGGGTAGGGTAATGAGAGATAAATATTAATAATTTACAATGCTATACATGAAAAAATGTTATAATTGTATCCACTACTTTATATGCTAATTTAAAATGTAATTTAATCAAACTAAAATTAGATCTTCAAATGATCCTATCCTATTTCTGAATTATGTATATTTATATATTTATAGATGTATATTTCTGAATATATATATAATTCTGAATACACACATGTGTGGTTATTGTAGAATATTCACAATCATTAAGACATGGATATCAACAGATGAGTGGATCAAGTAAATGTTCTATATATACGTAACAATATTATGCATTCATAAGCAACAAGATGCTGTCATTTAAGAAAAATAGATAGAATTGGTGGCTTATCGTCAATGGAATAAGTGAGACAGAAAGGCAAACATTACATGTTCTGTCTTATGTGGAAGCTAAAGAATGGTTTCTAGAAGGGAAGAGAAGGATAGAAAAGGTCTCTGATCTAAGTACATGCTGTATTCATGTATGAAATACCACACTGAACCCCTTCAATTCTTAAAAAAGAGAAAATGGAGGGAGGAGGGAGTGGGAGGGAGGGGAGGGGAGGGAGGGGACAGGGGGGAAGGGAGGGAGGGAGGGAGGGAGGAAGGGGGGAAGGGAGAGGAAGAGAGAGGGAGAGAAAGGGGGAGAGAGAGAGAGAGAGAGAGAGAGAGAGAGAGAGAGAGAGAGAGAGAGAACGAGCCAAGATAAGTAAATAATTGGAAGACCTCAGGTATAGACTGGAGAGACTTAGGGCATGCACAGCCAAAGTTCCAGAACAGAGCAGAACAGGCAAAGAAACACCAGGGAACCAATCCTGAGGTGAGGAAGGGCCAAACTGACCTATCTGAGGGCCACCAAGTAGAATAAAGTACAAAGCCCGGGTCTCGGAGAAAGAGCAGCTCAGTGATAGAACGTGAGTTTAGTACTCGCCAGGCTGTGGGTTCAGTCCTTAGACTAGAAGAACAATAAGGGCGACAAGAAGAGGAGGCTCTGATTGTCTGGTTCATTTTCTAGGATTCTAACAAAGCACACATCTTGTATGTAACTAAGCAGTTACAGTAGTAGAGTAAAATGTTTTAAGGAAAATGTTAATATTGCTGAGTATTTTAAGTTCTTAATATTATTTAATATTTTAAATATTTTAAAAAATGACCTGATGAAAAGTTTCATTCACAGCACCTACTGGGTGAGGGATTGTGACAGTATTGATATGACAAACCAAACAGTCACATTTGAGGGCTAGAGAGGTTTATGACATATAATGCCTAAGAATGATCACCTATTATGAAGAAAACCACTCAAGAAAAATAATCAACCTTCCAGCCAAACAAAGGAAGAGACAATCAAGGTGGACTATGAGGAAATTCTGATGGGTTACCCAGTTCCAAGGGTCAGCCTTAAACACACACCCACAACAGTCAGTGTACCCAACAGCCTGCGTTTATCTACATGCAACAATAGTTTAAAAAGAGGTTATACATTTGATACTGAAGACAGGAAAGCCGTTGGGAGTGGGAAGGGAGGGGTGTAAACTACATGAATACAACAATCACGTATGAAATTCATAAAAGAAATGTTACAAAAACTCGTGGATAACATATAACTGATGTTAATATTTCTGGTAATGAAAATGTCAATTGATTGAGAATATATAATATAAAGATAAATGCAAAGGTTCTCATTGCTCTAGTAATCTGAAGGTTAGGGACGATAATGAAGAGTAATGTGTGCTAACATCTGTGAGCAAGCGTGCTTACAGAACTTTCCTTTTATTAATGAGACTATTTCTGAAATTTCATAGATAATTCTCTAAAGTAAATTGGAAGATGTCAATGGGAACAAGAAAGCTGTTCGAACTTTGGGGCTAGCGTGATGGCCCAGTGTTTATCTACTGCTCTTCCAGAAGACTCAAGTTAGACACCCAGCACCTGTGTCCGGTTGCTTACAGATGCCTGGTCCTCTAGTTCCGGGAGATCCTATGCCTTCTTCTGCACTCTGTAGGCAGCTGCTCATTTGTACATAAATACCCATAAATGGAAATATATACACATAATTACAAAATAATAATAAAATATATAAAGAGTCCTTCACTCATATCCTGTTTATTGGTATGTACATAGAATTATAATTATGTATTCATAATTTGATTTGCTTTTTGTATATGGACAGATACATAAGGCACACATGTGTGTGCACATTTTTCAGGAGTCGTGTACATTGATGTCCTGGAGTCACTGATTAGGCTGTTCTGGCTGGCCAGGGAGCCCCAAGAATCCATTTGTTCCACCTCCCCAAGGCTGTAGTTACAAGCATGCTCGCATTCTTGTTTTTTTTGTTTTTTTTTTGTTTTTTTTTGTGTGTGTGTGTGTGTGTGTGTGTGTGTGTGTGTGTGTGTGTGTGTGTATGTGTGTGTGTATAGGTTTTGGGGTAAAATGTTTTAAGGAAAATGTTAACATTACTGAGTATTTTAAGTTCTTAACATTATTTAATATTTTAAACACTGAAAAAATACTTTTAAGCTTGTATGACAAGCATTTTACTGACTGAGCTATGTCTCAGCTCTGAAACAAAAACCACCTGTATCCATTTTGCTTAACAAGTATGTGTATAACTATTTTCCTACCAAGTTATATTCATTGAAATGTAGCTTTCGATGCAAAAACTTTAAAAGGCTACATGTTGTTTTTGCTAGATAGAATTAGGCAAAGACAGAAGCAGGAAGAGTGGACAGCTGTGCATTTTCTCATACTCAGGTGTGTGCCGGCTGCATCCATAACTGTCTGAACACCCGGAGGATAATTATCAAGAGTCCGAAGCACAGTCAGAGAGGAGCCCCCATGTTTCCTCCTGATGCTGTAACTCAGTCCTACCTCAATTTCTCCTCATTCCTGTGAGAGAACACAACACTCAAAGGACGTGGTATCATGTCCTTGAAACTCCTACAGTCTTATTTAGAACTTGCCAAAACCTGAGAAGTTTGTTCCAGACTGGGACAATGGTGAAGCCATCATCATATCTAAAAACCATTGTTTAAAGTTTTGAAACTTCTTGTCTCATAGAATTCTCTCATCTCTTCTGGGAGAAAAGCCTCATGGTGATTTTTATTTTAAAAAAAAATCCACGTAAAGGACTTTTAAAAACAACTAGACTGTGTTATTTACAAACTAGGCAAATTAGAAAACAATCTCTGAAGAGTGCTGTTGTGATATTCTATGAGAGGAGATGGTTGGTCCATTTGAGAGATGGACCAACTGATCCTCTGGCTAAGCACACATCTTACGATGATGTGTAAAAATGAACAACGACGAAATAGTGGTAATCACCCATACGCACATTGTTGAACACTTACTATGTACCAAGCATGGTGCTTTGTATGTGTTACATGGTTGAGTAGTTAGTGCCAATTTGTAAATGTGGAAGCTGAGTCCTGAAAAGCTTATACAAGGTAGGAAGGGCTCAGAGTCACACAGTCTCTGATGGACCTAGGAAGGACTCAAGCTCAGCCTGTCTGATGGTAAAGCCCCTGCTCTGCTGCAGGACACTGAGCTACTCCCCAGTATACAAGTTACCCTAGCCATGTGCTACTTCTCAGGGAGTGGGGACCTGCAAAACCTTTGCCCTTAGAGATGCAAACTCAGGACGGTCTGTGTCCTTCTCTCTCTTACATCCCCATCTGTTAATCAGTCCCTCTGACTCCTCTCTGGTCCATTCTTGCCTCTCCAGCTCTCAAGGTCACTTCAAACTGCATTCCCTCTCCAGTACTCTTCTTTCATTTTTGCTTTCCATGGGGGACTTTTAGCTATACCTTTGGTTGTTTCATGCTCACAAGATGACTGCTCCACCCAAGTCGTTATGTCCACATGGAAGGAAGGAAGGAAGCAAGCAGGAGGAGCAGCAGCGTCCATGAGCCCTTCTGGCACTCATCGCTCTTCTATGGAAGAGGGGAACTTCTCAACCCAGCCTGCCCAGAGATGACTTTATAGCATGCAGTGGCCAGGACTACCTATGCTAGATGGTGTAGCCAGGAAAGACAGTTCTTTTCAGTTAGAAAACAAAAACAAACTATAGTTGGAGGTAGTCAGGGAGAAAGAAGTTACCTTCAGAATGGCCATTGAATCTGTGCTATTCCATCACTAGAGAATCTTACAGACTCTTAGTCAAAGACTCTGTCCCCAATAGACACTCGATGGGGAGAATAGGAGAGGCCACAGTGATTTTCCAATGTTATGGGTACCTTGTTGACACTATAAAAAGTCCTGTAGTATCTCCTGTGTTAAGTATAAAATTATCACTGTAGACATGTAAGCAGGGCTCATTTCTGACACCATTTTGATTGATTGACTGACTACTGACTGATTGGTTGGTTGTTATTGATACTATCTTGATTGAAACGCAGAACTACATTCAGCTTTGGTCATATTTCATTACTGTCAGGCATTATACTGCCTGTGGGAGCGGGTTGGCTGAGCCTCACATGTGAGCAGCTTTTGTAACCATTTCCGCAAGGGATGGCTGACCCCAGTACAGAAACCCAACAGGAAGAGGCACAGGAAGTGAAGCGTACGTTTGACATTTTGCTAGCAAGATGGACAGATCAGTTAGGGCGGAATACAAAACCACTGGCTTAAGTTGACTCTGCTACTTTCTCTTATAGCAGGAGCAATAAGGTCTGAGCATGACCCTGTTGGCTTAAGGTCTGGAAGCTTTCCTGAGTCTTTCAGCAATCCTTAGTCATGCTGCCTTAAATATCCACAGCACTTCCTGGCCTGGTCTTGGCTGTCATCTGTACTGTTCCCAACCTACCCCTACTCATCCAAATGGCCTTTGGAACACACATTTTGGAGTCATAAGTTCAGAACACAGAAGGAATTGCTGGACTGAGGGACAGTGTGAATTTTAGCCAAAGTCATCATGGAAGCCAGCAGTAGTTCCAACTTACAGCAACAGCATCAGCTAGAACGATAAATCTGATGGCATCCACAGTCACCACTTACAGAGTGGCCTCTCGGAGGTCCCTAATGATCCTTGACTTCTGCTCTCCATGCTCCATACAGTGCAGAGCTGATTTATATTTCTCAGGGAAGGCTTGCTGGGAGGGCAGCCGGCTGCAAGTCATAAGATCACTTAAACAGTTCTCTGGAGGGAGCCACATGGTGTTGAACCAAAGCCTCCAGCTGAAATCCAGCATCAACTCGCCTACCATTTTAGAATCAGATCCTCTCAGTCCCCAAGTCTTTGGGTGAGTGGCGCTTCCCAAGTATCCTTGAACTTGAACCTCTCCATTTTCCCCAATTCCACGGTCTTCTGAAAACATGTGACAGATGATATCTCTAATAGATGAAGGCCACCAATTTTAAATCCCTAATTCCATATATCACCTCAATTGATTCTGGGATCAGCTTCCATAGACAAACTCAGAAGCTCACAGTCTCACGGCCACGGTCACATTGCCCACACTAGTCAGGACTAGTCATGTTCCCTGGCCATCTGATTTCTAGTTTGAGATATGTTCTACTGTGATTCTCCACTACAGTAGTGGGGTATAAGGAAAGGGACCCCAGTCCTCATTTCATTACCTGCCCAGATTAATGGACCACTGTCTAAATACTAGACTGATTTGCAGCCATGTTAACACCAGCTTTAAATGCTCACTGGGATGAAAGATAATTTACCTTATTGCCAGGGTCATGCCAAGGGCAGAAGGCATATTTCCTGGTTTGGGTGAGGGAAGTATATTTGTTTTCTTCAGATATTATATTCTTAATCCCTTTTTAAATGTTCATCGTCTTTAAGAAACAAAGATTCTGAAGTGAGTGGAATATGATACTCTGCCCCAGGTTGTAGGGCGGTGGGCTGTGAGGAGCAGCTGGGTGTTTGGTTGAACATGAGTTTCAAACCCCGGAACCTTTATCAGATGGCAGGAGTTCAGCTCTGCTCCCAGGCCCTGGTTCTTTTCACTTAGCTTCAGTCTTCCAACAACCCCTCCCACAGAGAGGTTTATGACCATCAGTTATGAGGAACGGTCTCTCAGGCTCTCCCACATGCAGATGAGGTATCTCCAAGCTCTCAGGTCAAGCCAATAGACATTATCTGCTGTCAGACCCTAACCCACCCCAAAACTGTATATAAGGGCTCTATTTAGGGGAAGTAAAGGCGCACACTCAAGAATCATCCTGGTGTCCGAGAGTTTTTGTCACAAGAGCTATAACACTTGGGGAGAGCTCTGCTCTCCTGGAACCTGCCTGGGACACCAAGCTGCCTCCTTGCCAGCTAGCCGGCTCCTTATCGGCTCAGCCCGGGCCTGGACAGGAGAGACAGGTGCAGCACCTGGGAGAGACTGGTCATCGACAGAGGCGGTGAGGCAGAGGCAGCAGCGGGGGCAGGCAATCTCCCCTCCTGCTCGCACTCTGTGTCCTTTGGCCTCGACCTCCTGCATCAGGTGGGGCCGGAGACCTACAGACAGTAGAGATGCAAGCCGGAAGCAGCACGGAGACCATAGCGAGCCCTCCCTGCTTTCACCCTGTCCCCAGTTGGGAGATCATTGTGGGACGCCCTCCAGAACAAGGGACCCACACTAGGTCCCCTCTTTACATATCACATGGCCACCCCTGAAGCCTACCATCTTACTAAAAGCTAACTCGGGAAGTGCTCTCTCCTGATTGCCCCATATACCTACCTATAGCTCATACTTTACTAACAACATCAGAGTTTGAAAACTCTCCCTACTTCCTCCCCCGCCCCTCAGGTTCCCTTAATAAGAATCAGCTATAGAAATCAGGAACACGATACATTTTATAGCCAATTCTTACTTAACTTCTCTGCGCCCATTTTCTCTTCTATAAAATGGTAATATTACTTGCTATGTAAGAATACATGTGTATGTGTGTGGGAAATCTATGTTTATACATCAGCACAGAGCCAGACACACAGAAATACCGAATAAATATGAGCCATGGATAAAAACCAATCACACAAAGAAAATACATATGGAGAACAGCCATCATTCACTGAGAAGGAATATGCCTATGGCTTTCCATCGCTTGGCAGTAGAACATTCAACAGTATCACACACCATATCAGTCATGTATTGAGAGATTAGGCAAAGAAGAGAAAAGGAGCACTATAGAGAAACGGACAGCAGGTAGACAAAGCCAACAAGACAGGAACAAGAAAAACGCTAAGCAGACAACATGTGTATTTAACTCTCTTACACAGCAGAGAGGGCTTTAACCTCCCCATTGCCCTGGTAAAGGAACTACACACCTGCTCAGTGAGGATAAGGAGATACACTTATTGAGTGGTCAGCAAAATCACGGTCTACTTCTTTGTCAATCTATTACCGGGGCTCCTTCCCAAGCCCTCTGGTCCTTATGACATGGAGGGCCCTGAGATTTTCCCACTCACTGTCTTTCAGCCATTGCATTAATTACAATCTGCAAAAGTTGCTCTGTTAACTACATCCTGCCTGACATCTCAGTGCTTAGACTGCAAGACCACTTGAATCCTGGTAGTGAGATGCTCTCTTTCAGTTTTTTTTTGGGTGACTGGTCATCGAGCTTTCAAGGACTCTAATTATCATCTAGAAGACTGTTATCTATTTATTTATTTTAAAAAAGTTGTGAAAGAAGTTGGAAGAGGGGCAAAAGGAGAAAGAATGCAAAGCAAAGCAAAAGGGCTTAGCAGGGAAGAATCTGATTCCTCATATTCTCTCTTGTCCAAAGTGAGCCGCACCATAGCTCACCCCTTTTCACTTACCTCAGTAATTCTTCTGCTCAGGAGAACAGCTGAAGTGCGCAAGGCTGAGTGGACAAATACATCTATGGATAGTGACCAGGTCTTCTTGCCAAGTAATTTGGGGCAGGTAAGTTAGCCACGCACAAAATGAAGTTAATAAAACCGTCCCTGCTGTTGTCCCAGAGAACTCTGTGGGTCCATGAATTATTAAAAATAAATTGCCTGGAGATAACAGGTTAGTTAAATGGAAGCCATTGCGACTTGTTCGGAACTCTTTCTGAGAGGAGAAAGGAAAAAGGGTGAAGGAGGAAAAAAAGCCCACTAGAGGCTGTGATATGGGTGGACTCATCCCCACTCTCTGCAGCATCAAAAACAGGGCTTTGGTTTTTGTTTCCAAGAAAGCTTTCCACACAACGAGGGTCCCTGACAGACTATAGAGGGGGTATTGAAATAATGGTACCTTGGGTTGACTAAAGACAATCTCCCTGTTTGGTTGCAAGTAATTATTTTAGAGTTGCTAGACTGTTCCATGTATGTGACCCAGATGACAGTTCAGCTCATGTGGGTGAAGAAACCAAGATGGAGGCATGATTTGCCTTGAGAGACTGCTGCTTCATTAAAGCCTCCCTCTGTTCCCTACTGCTCTACACCAGTGGTTCTCCAAACACTGTTCCCAGGGAACGTGCTAGATAGACAAGAGCCTGGAATCACCTGAAGACTCTGAAGTCAGAAACGCTGAGATGGGAACTGGCGATCTGTCACTAAGGAGATTCGAATGCTGTTCCACGCACAGGGCTTGTGCTGGGAGAGCTTGAATGTCCACACAGGGCTTGTGCTGGGAGAGCTTGAATGTCCACACAGCGCTTGTGCTGGGAGAGCTTGAATGTCCACACAGGGCACCCAAGGTCTTGCTGATGCTCATGATTTGATTCAGGAAGTCCAGGTGGTCTGACGGTTTGAGCTTGGTCCTATCCATCAAGGTCCCACAACGTGCTCGTGCCCTGTGCTTGGATTCACTCCAAGTGGCACCAATCGGTGTAGACTTCTTTGGATAGATATTTAGAAGTAGGCTTATACCTTAGCGTTAGTTAGTTACTTTCCTTCTTCCTTCCTCTCTCTCTCTCTCTCTCTCTCTTTTATAAAAGGCATTGCCAGGTGGTTTGATCAATGGCTATCTATCCTTCCAACTTAAATTAAGTTCTTTTGTTTGCTTGTTTGCTTGTTTGTTGTTGCTGTGGTTTTCCTACGAGCATTCACACCCACCTAGAAAAACATCCATTTTTGTGCATTCTCCTAATGATCTTGAGTGCCAGTGAATTGGCCAGCCCAGTAATATAAAAGTGAGGGGGAACTGGAGGAATTTAAGAAAGGTAGACAAACTATGTCGAAGTAGAAGAGGGCTGAGGAGTAGGGAGGCAGTTTGAGGATTCAAGGAAAAATTTCACTCATAAGAGATGTCAAGAACATTTTAAAGAAAAAAAAAAAAAAAAACCCAACCACCACCACCAAAAACTCAGATCACTGGTGTGTACGTTATCTGTCTTTCAATGAAGCCCTGCAAACTGTAGAGATTCGATGCCTGTTCATAGACCTGTAAGTCGTATGCTGCGGTATGGGTATATTCCCGCATATCATGGTGTATGTGTTTATTCGGCTTATTTGGGAAGGCTGACCATACAGTGACCACAGTGAGTCCTTGTAGGAATGTGGCAGGGAGATCAAAGTCACAAAAGCAGAAAACTATAGTCATGCAAAGTGCTCTACAAAGCAAGGGTGCAAGGTCTCTAGAAGATGGAAAAAGCAAAGCAGACCCCACCCCCAACCTCCTGGGAGAGGGAGTGCAGCTCAACCACCAACCTGCTCTTAGGCTGTAGCACCAGATGACAGATTTGTGGTGTTTCCATTTGCTGCAGCAGAAACAGGAAGCGCATACAGGTTGTGAGCAGCAGGCTGCTTCCTGTGCCCATAAAGTGAGTAAGCAGGGTGTTGCCTTTGACATGTGACAATGTTCACAAGCTCCGTTCCTATCTCTGGCCCTCATGGCTGAAACATTTTGAGTGACAATTTTCAATTCTCACTTTCTCTCTGCCTTGGGTTCTAGTTTCCAGGCTGAACCAGTGAGTGACTGGTTCTCATTTCTAATGACATTGAAGCCCGTCATACCCCACATGTATCTGTCTCTCTGTCTGTTTGTCTCTGTCTATCTCTCTGTCTCTGTCCCTCTGCCTGTCTCACTCTGTCTCTCTGTCTCTGTCCCTCTATCTCTGTCTGTTTCTATCTTTGTCTCTTTCTGTCTCTCTGTCTGTGTCCCTCTGTCTGTCTCTCTGTCTCTCATCCAAACGACTTCAAAGCCAGAGGCCCTCATTTCTTTTCTCAGAAGCAGTCTGGACCTCACCCTCCTACAGAATCATCATTATCACTTAAAAACAAAGAAACCAAAAGACCAAACACAAGTGACTCACAGAGGTCACTGGGTGAATAGTCAAGCCTTTGTCATCCTTCCCAGGACTTTAGCTGCCCTGGATGCCACCGTCTCCACAGACTCCATGCTGCTTAATCTCTGAGCTTGACAAGTTGATTCTCCTGTCCAAATTCAGATATTCTTCCAACCTTTCCAAACATTGGTTAAGCTTAAAAATTCCCAACCTCTTGCTCACTTACAGAAGACCTACGGAATCACCCACTTGCTTGTGCTAGTCCATTTGGATGGCTCTAACCAAACACCACAGAATGAGCAACATGGAAAACATCAAAGTTTTACTCACAAATCTGGAAGCTACAAGGCCAAGATCAAAGCGAAGGCAGGTCTGGTGTTTGAAAAATTTCTCTCTCCCTCCTACACAGCTCCTGCTCTCAGTCTTGGTGGGCCAGAACTGGAAAAAAGAGCTTCCACGAGCTTCTTTTACAAATCCTTGCCCATTCACAAGTGTGAGCCCTCAGGACCTAATTGCCCCCTTACCGATCCCACCTCTTAATGCTGCCACAGTGGGGATTCAAATTCTGTGTGAACTTGGGAGTGATGCAAGCATTTAGACTATATTCATTTAGGTCAGAGGTAAGTAGATAAAAATTGGTGAGCCAGGCTAAGTGACTGCAAAGGGATGGAACGGGAGAAAAACTTGAAGGTTCCAAGACAAAGGAGAGGGCACAGGTACACTCCAGTGGTCAGTTCAGGATGTAGTTTTCTGGATGTGGTGACATTTTGGGGACATCAGTAAACTTTTCCCTAAAGGTAATGAGTCAGAGAAACTGGGTTCCAGTTAGCTGGGGTTCAGTGGTCCCAGGAGGACCATGGGGTGCACGCCTGGAAAGTGTCCATGCTGAGTGAGTCAGCAGAGGCTATTTACTCCGAATAGAAGCCCTGTAAGCAATCTTCTCCAGGAGAAACAAAATCAGGTTCCAGCTGTATCAACTAGGCTGATTTTTAGCCAGTTACACCTAGCATGAGCTGGTACCAATGAGCAAGTTTGATTCAACAGCAGTGAGGACAACCCAAGTGGTTGCAGCCTGTCTTCTTACTGGAATGGTCATTTTCCTCATCTAGATGATGTGGGGAAGAACTGCAGGAAACCCCACTATTTTCAGCCTCCTGGCCCCTCACCCAAAGACAAAAAGAGGCCCACATCAAGGCCTGCGCTGTGAGGAGAAAATCCCACTGCCCTTCTTTCTCCACATACATGGCTGGAAAGAGGATTCGCTCTGTCAGCGACCTACAAAATACTGGTACACACATCTGTTTTTAATAAGGACATTAATTAGACACGTCAGTCCCCCCTCCCTTAAATATATACACACACGCACACGCATACACACTGAATTCTTCGTTTCCTCTCAGCATCCTCACAAGCATCACAACTCACTCGGTGCCCTTTAGTGATCACAAAGCCAGGATACAACATCAGGTTCATGCTAGGACACCTCTCTCCCATGCCCTAGTCACGAAGCTCTGTTTACTCTCCCTGCTTCCTTTTATTTTTTTCCTTACCAAAGTAATACACAGACATAATTATAAAAGTGAGACACTAATGCCGAAGAGCCATGCTTATAACTAAGGGCTTACAAGGACATGCTCACTTAACTGGGCACCAATTAGCCACTTTGATTTAGCAGGACTCATGAGCTGAGTCCTGTCCTTGTCACTCTCCTGTGCTGATGTCATGCAGACCAGGAGAAACTCCTCAAGCTCCCAGAGCATCTTCACCGTGGCTTTCAAATGTGAACTCTTGTTTAGTTTTATTTGGAGTCAACACACTTAACATCATGGCATTCTGCTTTAAGAAAGTTTATAATAAAACATTAGAGTTTAGACTCTGGAAAAATAAAACTAACAACTTTCAACACACACACACACACACACACACACACACACACACACACACACACCCCACTCACTGTCCCAGTCTTTAGAGGCATTCACTTTCAGTTCTTCAATGTACATCTTTGTGTATTTTCTATATAGTTCTAAAGAATTTTCCAATATTTATGTCTAGGTTTGCAGTTTTGGTATAATCTGGTATATATTATGGTAGACGAACACTTTAACTCTCACATTATTTCAATATTGTAATCTTAAGTTGGGTCAAATATGTATTTAGTGTTTCCCTGATGGCAACTCGTTTTAGTATCTTGCATAAGTTAACGTTTAGTTTTTCATGCAGTTAATCATTATTAATGTTTTATTTGATCAAGTTAGAGATCTATATAACACCTTTCATCGGCTATGTATAATCACTGTTAACCGTTTCTCATCTTCAAACTCATTAGGGACTGTTGAGTCTCAGTAGATTTTTTTCTGGAATCTCGTGTGTGGCTCCACTCTGGGCTGCTGCTTCTTCATGCTTGCTGCACAGCTGTTCTTTGGGGACTTCCCTGCGTCATCAGCCTGGGATTTCCCTTCACCTCCTTCCTGTGTGAGCGCCTGTTTCCTAAAAAAAAAGAAAAGAAAAAAAAATCTGTCTTCCTCTTCCATAGTTTATCTCCTATTTTGGTCAGTACATCCTCCAATAGTTTCCTGAAAAAAGGAGATGGGAAGGGTCTAATTTCCTGATCAGGAAGAATGAATGGGGGTGGATCCAGGGAAACTCAGTAAGTTTCATGTAGCTGTCAATCATACCCTATCTCATCCTTTCCAGACTCCTAAGGTCTTTGTCTCTTCTTATTGCTTTTCTGCATGTGTGGTATGTCAAGGTTTTGTTTGGCTTTTAGTTTCATGAAAGACATTGTTGATACTTTTAATGATTGTTATTAGAAGAGGGAGTTTTAAGATTTTAGTTTTGCCATTACTCTGCAGTTACTGAGTACCTTCCATCTCTTTCCTGGGTCTCCACAGTTTTGGAATCAGATTCATTTGGATTTCAAGAAGATAAATATTCTTGACTCAACACTAGCGTTCCATAAAGCCAGCTCATCACTACTTCTCTAGTTAATTGGTACCTGAAAGGTCTGATATCAATGTCATTTTCTGGTCTCAGTGCTCTGGCTGCCTGTTGTCTGGCAGCAATCCCACTTGGATCCTGGTAGGATGTTTTTCCTCCGTCTGTGGGTAGAAGGAAATCAAGCTCTCAAGCACCTAGTGATTATCTAGGGAGCTTTTATTTAAAAAGAAGAGCTGGGAAAGAAGTCGAAAGAGGAGGAGGAAGAAGAGAAAGAGAAGGAAGGAGAAGAAGATCTGGAAGAGATGGTGAGGGAAAAAAAGGACTTCCAGGGTTTCTAGATTCATGGTATCGTAAAATTCGAAGCTTTAAAAGTATTCAGGCAAGTGTTCCTCAGACATAACTGATGACTACACTGGACAATCTTAGAAAACTCAGATCAAGGCTGTGGGGCCTTTCCTTACCATCCTGCCATTCTTCCTCTTTGCTCTGCTTTCTAATTGATGAAGAAGCTCGTGTTATGGCTGAGTGGCATTGTGGTATACTTATGAAATACCATGTGTCAGTCTTGTTCTGTAACCATGTTATCACTTGTTCTTAGATATCATTTATCATTTCTAAGTTGAGGCTTGACTCCAGTTCCTCATATCCCCATGAAGGCTTGAGGATTTTCAGAAACCCTGACTAATGAATACTAAGTGCATAAGGTTGGTGCCATGATATCCGTGATTATATAGATAGGGGAACTCATGGTTAGAAAGCTAGAAAATCTACTCAGATCTAGTAACCTGCTCTGGAAATGATTTAGTTATAGAGGGCTGACAACCCTTTTAACAGTGACACGGGGCACAAAGCAAGCACAGACCTAAGCAGACTTGAAATTTCCAATACTTTTGACTGCTTGGCTCCCTGACCACCATGGAGGGGCTCCTGGGTGAGGTAGTAGTCCAATGCCTTGAACCAATGCTGCAGGCATTAGTGTGGGGACTATTTGAGTACCCAAGCAGCACACAGACTTGAAACTGGGACAGTATGGCTCAATGCTCCCGATACAAATACCTCTGAGTTTCATCTTAACTTCAGCTAAAGGAGACTAATGAGTAAAGCCTCCCAAGAACAAGGCTGTCGGTCATCACCATCACCCCATCACCACCATCATCCTCATCACCATCACAACCACCACCACCATCACCATCATCAATCACCTTTTCCACCACCATCCTCATAGCGGGTCAGAACCTAGTCACAGAATCATAATAATGTTAACAGGAAGACTAATCCTCTGAGGGAGTAAAATAATCTTTCTGTTCTTCTTCTTGCCCATCTGCAAACTAAAGATAGTAGTGATATATCTATTTAACTAAGGATTAAGAGAGCTGATACAGGGTAGCACCACAGTATCTAAGTGTTTGACAAATGTTAGTTATTATTATGAAAACTGTCTTTCCTCATTCACATCTTGGGTTCATGGAATTTTGCACACAAGCAAAAAAATACGAATAACAGTGTCAAATTTTATTTTTGTTTGTTCTCCATTTTAACCAACTGCTGGGTGTTTTTCCTCTCCAAAAATAGAACGATCTTGATTTAGAATAAAACAAAACATCAAGTCAGCCTTCTTTAAAATCACCACCGTGGCCCAAGGAATCCCTTCTGACCTTCAGTATCTTACTTTGTCTATATTACTCACTTGCTATTTACTGAACAAGAGGCCACATACTCAGTGTCTTCCAGATAAGTCCTCCCACCCCCGTGCCCAAATAGTCCTCATCTAGGTTGCAAGAACCTTAAACATATTGAAGAGATACCTTCAAAGATTTCTTCTAAATATCTCTAGCATAAGAAGGTGTCAAATGCAGCTTTGTGAGGAGTAGTAATGGTCTCTGTAAGAGTATTCTTTTTAACACAATATATCAGTGTGTGTGAAGGGGTATGCTTCTGTTCACATTTGTATGTGTGTGCGCACATATGTGTGGGTGCATGTATACAAATATGTCTATGTATGTGGAAACTATAAATATATATACCAGGTGTCATCCATCCCCTATTATTCTCCATCTTTATTTTTTATGGCAGGTCTCTTGTTGTACCTGGAGCTCACCAACTCAGTTAGACTGGCCAACTAGCAAATTCTGGGGTTCTCCCTGTCTCGGTCTCACCAGCATTAGGATTACAGTGCCACAGCCAGCTTTTTACATGAGTGCTGGGCATCCAAACTCAGGCTTTTATGCATTCATAGCAAGCACTTTCCCACCTGAACCTTTTCCCTAGCCCTAACATTGTTTTTATTAAGACCTTTCTAGCACTCCAGGCTAAGCCTTGGGTCCTTTCCCTACCACGAGCACCAGAAAACTCTTTAGGATCAGTTAGCCTTGTTTGAGTAGGCCTCTCCTGTTAGACTGACTCCACAGAAGACTTTCTTTTTAGCTCCTTTCCCCTGATCAGACTCCAGACACTTGACCCCTGCTGAAAGGCAGAACCAGATATTTACAGTACATATTCTTTTATTCAACCATCCTAGTCTCTATCCAGTGAATAGCACCACATACATAAAAATATGTTTCTAAATAAAGAGAAAGAAAGAAGGAAGGAAAGAAAGAAAGAAAGAAAGAAAGAAAGAAGGAAGAAGAAAGATATTTTTGCCTAAAGTCTAAGCTCTGTTAAGGTGGGTCTTTCCAACTGCCTCCATTTCTCTGGTCGTGCCCTACTTCCTATTTCCTACTTCCTACTTCCTACTTGAGGGTTTCCTTCACTGAAGCCTGAAATCTATTCTTCCTTCATTTGCTGTAGAAACCATGTCCTCTCCATCATGCGTAGTATATGCTGACAATTATACTTTTATCTAAAGACTTGGTTTGTAACTGTGGCATTTGAATGCCTATTCTGTGCCTCTCTCGGTGGATCCACCATACTGGTGGGTACCACATATGAAGATTCAAGCACTCACAGATTGAACATATTTAAAAAAAGAAACGTGTCCATATTGAACAAGAGCAGTAAATAACACAGCATGACAACTTCTGACTTATATCACATTGTATGAGTTTAGTGATCTGGGGAGGGGTTCAAAGGTTCAGAAGGAAGGAAAGGTTATACACAATTCTGATAATATTCTTATAAGAACGTGGACATCTGTGGCTTGTGTTATCAAGAGGGTCCTGGAACCAATCAATCCCCAGAGGATATTGAGGTCCTGTGATTAGCACAGAATACTAGGGAAATGGCACAGAGAAAAAGGTTAGTCACCTAAGGCTAGGAAGTGCTGGGGTGTTGATGCAGTGTCTGTGTGCTTACCTACTGTGCCTTGTCCCGCACACAACAGACAAGACACACTAGGTCATGCAGTGACTTCTTTCCCATCCTTCTCCAGCCCAGTCCTTCCTATACCTCCCTCCCTAGGAGAAGCAGACTGGAGAAAATGATCAAACATTTTCATTACTTTGACCTCCTTTGGAGGAAAAGAATTCTAAAAATAGTTGAAACTGTTATTTTAAGCCTGTATCCCATTACTATGCTTTGTGATTCCACTGGAGGTTCTTTGTGGCCAGAACCTGCAGATATACCGCCCGTTGCAAAGTTATTATTTTGATATCTGAAGGTTGGGGATGTTTCTGTTTGAAACATTGTCTATTTACATTCTTTTGCCCAAAATAGTCTGAAGTGCCAGTATTATGTCTTCATGTTTCTCATAGATTTAATGATGTTACATCAATAGCCACAAGTCCCTTTGAAGTATTTTGGCCCTTTGCAGATTCCAGGAAAATATATTATGATAATGACTAAGGTCACATTTATGAAGTGATACCATGATACTTTCCCCAGTAGGAGAAAAAGGATAGTTTATAGGATGGAGTTGTCGGTGACACACTGGGATAACCCGCCCTCCTAAAAGCAGTGGTTCTCACACTCTGTTCTCAAAACACCCTCATTACAATACCGTAACTCTTCACAGCATTCTACTTTTATCCTGGCCCCAGAAGACAACCATGCCCCTAGTCAAGGCCATTCCTGTGGCCATGCAGAACCCAGGACATATTACATTATGTTCCTTTTGTCCTCTCCCACACACGATGTTATTTTTGTGATAAAGCCTAGTTACATTAAATAATACCAAGAACAATCTGCAGCAGAAATAAGTCATAGAAACTCATTTTAACAGTGTAAAATGAACAGAGGTCATTTCATCTCCAGTCATTGTTATCCCCAGTTCCAATGCCCATTGTCTCACGCTCATAAACTACCATGAAGCCAAGAAAAGTATAGAGAGTGAATCATTTGCTTAACCATTATTTACCTTTGTTACATTTAATGGTGTGTGTGTGTGAGTGTGTGAGTGTGTGAGTGTGTGAGTGTGTGAGTGTGTGTGTGTGTTCATGTAGTGGTCAAGTGACAACGTGTAGGAGTAGATTCTCTGCTTCTACCATATAGGTCCTGAGGAGCAAAGCTAGGTCCTCAGGCTTGGTGGCAAGTGCCTTAACCCACCATGCCATCTTGCTGACCCATCTTAGGGCATTTATAAGAGAATAAAACTTATTAAAACTTACACTATTCCATTGATGGACTCTTAAAAGTAGGGATATCAGAACGCTGGCACTTCATCTGGCCATTGCTTAGGAATGATTTCATTTCCTTTTGAAAATGCCATTAGAACCAGATACTATAAATTATGAAATAAACTGAGGCACATTGAGAACGAGCCCTCTTAGAAGACAGATGTTGCCCCTGTACAGGAGATCAAACTACATCTTATATCCAATTCAGTATCTTCCTTAAACCATTAAACCCAAAGCAGGTGGAACAGTAGGGTTAGCCTGCTAAGTGACCATCTGATATCTCACCCAGTTCTTTCACTAAACTGCTAAACTCACTTCTAAACCAGAGACCTCTCCCACTCAAATCTATGAAAGTAAAAAATTTCCTTTATTCTGAGTATTATATTTCCTACCCCAATTTTCCCCTCAGTGAGTGGCTGATGATACTAAAGGAGTTTTCACCTAAATCTATCTTAGCAGATCTATGGAACCTGCAAAGAATACTATTTTAAACAGCCCTCGTTAACTGCAAACAATTAAATTGTCATAACCATGTACAACCCAATCACAGGCAACTAAAGTAGGGGATCACTTTGCCTGCTCCAAGGACATACAGGCAAATGAACCTTAGCACGTTTTTAACTCTCAAATTATCATTAAGCTAACAATTTCACTTTTTGAAAAACATGACTTGTTACCCTTTTTTCTTTTTTTTTTACTTCAAAATAGACATTTTCTCAAAAAGATGAATATTTCCACCCTCTCACAATTGTCAAAGAATGCACTTTGGGTTTTAAAGAAATTACAAGAATCAACTCTAAAGGGGAAAATACCCAAATGCACATCTGTCATACGTGACAGGGCCTTAACTACAGGACCATCTCCTCAACCCCAGCCAACCTTCCTCCACAAACAGAGGCAGCTCTTCTTTTAGCACACAGCTTAGAGAACATTGCTTTAAATCCCTCCCTAGTTTGCTGTGGGACCTTCTAGTCTTCCTCTCACTTATCAGGACCATAAAACTTCCAAAGTTGAACCATGGAAGGGAATGAACCCAGAACCTGACCTGAAAGGCAGAGTCATTGCTTCCATTCCCTTGCAGTAGGAGTGAACTTGAGCTGTCTGGGATCCATCTTGTTAGTGGTTGTTCCAAAAATAAAGAATAGATCTGACTCCAAAAACGACCTTCAAAATCAAAGAAGGGACAGAGAGTTCCACTGCAGATGTACTGCCCGGAGAACTCGCAGACATGAGCCTGAAAAAAAATAAGGTATGTTTCAACTATTGAGTTGTTCTAGTAATCAATTGGGAATCTAAGGAAACTGAGCTCCTCTGAAGATGCTCACATCCTAATCCCTAGACTTGTAAGTTACTGTCGCACCCAACTTGGCCAGCAAGCAGACACAACATGGTTGGATTCTTCTCATCAGCCTTTCTTGCAGGAACTAATAATAATACTATGGAGGACCCCGTGCAGCCGGAGGGTGCTGCTTATATAGAGGAGCAGATGTTGCCAATGTAAGGATTGGCTAAGGCTACAGTACCTCGTTAGCATATGCCCACTCGGAAGGGGCACACACCAGAATCATGCAGACGCATGTGCAGAATACCTGTTTACCAGAAAAATCTGAAGAGGCAGGCAGGCAGTCGGCGCCATCTTCTAATGTCGGCTACCGACAAGTTACCACAAAGCAAAGGAGAAATGTATTTACAGATGGAAGAAAGACAGCAACATAGGAAGATGAACTGAGAATGCCCAGTGTAATCATACAAGAGTTAGAGAGAAGACCTAACAATGGGAGCAGAGACATCATGGTACCAGACTCTTGCCTTTGACAATGGAGGTGGGAGGCCAAGAGATGTGAACTGCCTGTGGCTGGTAGAAAGGACCAGAAAGGGTGAAGACTCTATGTAGACGCCAGCTTGACTTCTCCATGTTCGATGACTAATGCTGGTGTTGCCTCCAGCAATGGCATCTTGATGTCAGTTTGTGGAGAACAACCTACAGCTTTGACAACAGCTTTGGTTGTTTGAGGATTCTCATGGGACCCTTTTGACCAACATCTCAATTAGATGTAACTAATCCTGATACTAGAAGTTTCATTTAGTGACAAGAGATAGCCGCTTGAGGCTCTGTCTCCCTCATTATTTGTGATTTCATTCAGAATAACTTTATATATTTATATATCTTAAGGAACTTCTACTGTATTAGGTTTTCATACTACCTGTCAAATGGCCCTTAATTTTAGCTGTTTCTGTCTTTCTCTGAATCCCTTCACTTATTTCTATCTTTCTTCCCCATACACACTTGATCCTCCCATTCCAACACATCCCCATCCATTCATAACTACCTATTTTATTTCTGTTTCCTAACAAGATCTGTCTCTCTAGTTTCTTATGCTATATATAACCTCTGTGCTTCTATGAACTTTAGGTTGATTATCAATGACTTAACAGCTAATATCCACATATAAAGCAATATTTGTCTTTCTGGGTCTGGGTTACCTCATTCAGGTTGATTTTTTTTTTTTAGTTCCATTCATTTACATTCAAATGTCATGATTTCATTTTTTTAAATGGCTGAGCAATATGCCATTGTGTAAATGTACCACACTTTCTTTATTCATTCTCCTGTTGAGGGACATCTAGGTTGTTTCCGATTTCTGCCTGTTGTAAATAGAGCAGCAGTAAGTGTGGTTGAGCAAGTGTCTCTGTGGGAGGAAGCATCCTTTGTGTATATTCTTAAGAGTAGTCTAGCTGAATCTACAGGCAGGTAATTTCCCATCTTCCTTTGGTACCACCACACTCATTTCCATAGTGACCGTACAAGTTAGCATTCCCACCAGCAATGGATTACTATTCCTTTTTACATCCTCCCAAACATGAGCTGTCATTCCTTTTATTAATCTTAGCCACTCAGATGAGTGTAAGATGAAACTTCTTTTTTTGTGTGAGGTTTATTTTTTTTAAATATTTATTTAATGTACATGAGTAACACTGTAGCTGTCCTCAGACAAAAGAGGGCATCAGATCCCATTACAGATGGTTCTGAGCCACCATGTGGTTGCTGGGAATTGAACTCAGAACCTCTGGAAGAGCAGTCAGTGCTCTTAACCTCTGAACCATCTCTCTAGCCCCAAGATGAAACTCCAAAGTAGTTTTGATTTGCATTTCCCTGATGACTAAGGACAATGAACATTTCTTTAAGTGTTTTTCATAATTTGAGTTTCCTCTATTGAAAAGTGTTTATACCTGTATCCTATTTTTTAATTGGGTTATTTGTTTTCTTGATACCTAGTATTTTGAGTACTTTATGTATTTTACATGATGGTTCTTTATTAGATGTGTAGTTAGTAACAATCTTTGCCCTTCTATAGGCTTTGTCCAAATGATAGTTTTCTACATCATGAAGAAGCTTTTCAGTTTCATGAGGTCCCAAAGTCTTACTGCCCGTGCTAAAAGTGTTCTGCTTAGAAAGTCTTTTCCCGTACCAATGAGTTCAAGGCTATTTTCCACTTTCTCTTCTATCAATTTCAGTCTATCTGGTTGTAATTTGAAGTCTTTGATCCATTTAGAGTTGTTTTGTGCAAGGTGGTTATTACAAACCTATTTGGATTCTTCTACATGTAGCTCCCCAGTTAAACAAGCACCAGTTGTTAAAGATGCTGTATCTTTTCCAATGTATATTTCTGGATTCTTTATGAAAAATAGGGCATCTATAGGTGTGTGCATTTATATCCAAGTCTTCAATTTGATTCCATTGATCAATGTAATATGTCTATTTTTGTGATAACATAGTGCTGTTTTTATTACTAAAGCTCTGTAGTAAAATTTGAAATCAGGGATAATGATACCTCTAGCAGTTCTTTTATTATTTATGATTGGTTTAACTATCCTGGTGTGTGTGTGTGTGTGTGTGTGTGTGTGTGTGTGTGTGTTTCCATTTAAAGCTGAAAATTGTCCTTTCAAGATCTGTGAAGAATTATGTTGGGCATTTTGATGGGTATTGCATCGAATCTATAGATTGCTTTGATAGGATGGCCGTTTTTACTATGTTAATCCTACCAACCTATGAGCATGGAATATATTTCTATCTTCTGATATCTTCTTCACTTTCTTCAGTATCTTAAAGTCTTTATTATAGAAGTCTTTCACTTTCTTGGTTAGAGTTATGCCAAGATATTTTATATTATTTGAGGCTATTGTGAAAAGGCTTGTTTCCCTGATTTATTTCTCAGTCTGTTTTGCCATTTGTTTATAGGAAAACTGATTTTTGTGGGTCAATTTTGTATCCACCTACTTTGCTGAAAGTGTTTATCACTGGAGTTCCCCAGTGAAACTTTTATAGTCATTTATGTATACTATCATATTACCTTCAAATAAAGATCCTTTGACTTCTTTTCCAGTTTGTATCCCTTGATCTCCCTCAGTTGTCTTAATGCTCTAGCCAAGTACTAGATTCAATAGATATGGAAAGAATAAACAACCTTGTCTTGCTTTATTTTAATGGACTATTAGTAGAATTGCTTGGAGTTTCTCTTCATTTATTTGATGTTGACTATGGGCTTGCTGCAAACTGCCTTTATTATGTTGATGTTATGTCCCTTGTAGTGGTAATCTCTTCAAGATTTTTCTAATGAAGGGATGTTAGACTTTGTCAAAGGCCTTTTCTGCATCTAATTATGTGATCATGTCAGTTTGGTTATATGATGGACTTAATTATCGATTTACATAGGTGGAATCACCTATCAACCTCTAAGATGAAGCCTACTTGAACATAGTGAACACTTTTCAGGTGTTCTTGCATTTGGTTTTCAAATATTTTATTGAAAAAATTGTATCCATGTTCATGAGCAAAATTGGTGTGCAATTCTCTTTGTTGGGTCTTTAAGTGGTTTCTGTATCAGGGTAACTGTGGCCTCATAAGATAAATTACATAATGTTTCTTCTGTTCCTGTTTTGTGGAATAATTTGAGGAGTGTTGACATTAACTGTTCTTTGAAAGTCTAGTAGAATTCTGAGCTTAAAACCATCTGAAAATGGGCTTATTTTTTGTTGGGAAAATTTTAATTAGTGCTTCCATTTCATCAGGGGTTATAGGTCTTTTTAAGTTGCTTATTTAGTTTTGATTTGGCTTTGATAAGTGGTATATATTGAGAAAATTATTTTTTCTTCCTTCTTTTGTTTTTTGTTTTTGAGACAAGTTTTCTCTGTTTAGCTTTGGCTGTCCTGAAGCTTGCTCTGAAGACCAGGGTGGCCTCAAACTCACAGAGATCTACCTGCCTCTGCCTCCAAGGTATGTGACACCACTAACCAGTTGAAAATTATCTACTTTTTTTTTTTTTTGATTTTCTAATCTGGTTAAGTAAAGGTTTTTCTGGATTTCCTATGTGTTGGTTGTTACACACACAAACACACACACACACACACACACACACACACACACACACACACACACACCTCTTAATTTTAACAGTATTAATTTGTATATTCTTTCTCCACTTTTTAGTTAATTTGGCTAAGGGTTTGTCAGTTTTATTGATTTTGTTCAAAGAAATAACTTTGCTAAATTAATTATTCATATTATTTTCTTGTTGTTTCTATTTTATTGCTTTCATCCCTAAATTTGATTATTTTTTTTGCTATCTACCTCTTCTGGGCACAATTTCTTCTTTTTGTTCTGGTGGTGTCGGGTGTGACCAGTATGAGGTCTCTCCAGTTGTTTTAGGCAGGTACTTAGGCACTTAGTTGCCCGTTAGAGCCACCTTCATTTGTTTCATAAGTTTGGGTGTGTTGTGTATTTACTTTTATTCAGTTCTAAAAGGTCTTTAATTTCTATCTTTACCAATTTCTAATTCAGTTGAGTTTAATTAGTAGTGAGTTGTTCAGTTTCCATAAATCTGTAAACTTTCTGTTATGTTGATATCCAGCTTTAATCCATGATGTAAGGCTAATTCAGTTTTCTTGTATCTGGTGAGGTTTGTTGTGTGTTTGAGGATGTGGTTGATTTTAGAAACAGTTCCATAAGATGCTGAGAAAGTACAGGAAGGTACTTTGCATGCTACCAAAGGGGAAATGTAAGCACCAAGCCAGCCACAAACTGTTTGATTTACAATGGTGTCCTGACTGCAACTCTGTTAGAGCAATGTGGGTACAAAGCTGGTGGGAGTAACCAACCAATATCTGACTTAACTTAAGGCCCACTTCACAAGATGGAACCCATTCCCAGCTCTTCTTGGCAAACCAAGAACCTAAGACTAGATAGCTCAAAGACCTAGAGTAAAATTCAATACAACTGTCCTAAAACAACAACAATATGGCAATAAAAACTCCTAATGATATTCTGCTATACTCATAGATTGAAGCCTTGGTCAAAGAAGCTTCCTCCTGCAGCATATGGGAGCAATACAAGAACCAGAGCCAGACATTATTCAGAGAGTGAAAACCTTGTAACATGCAGCCCTAAACAGGATTTCTCCATCAAATCCCTTCCCCCAGGGTTCAGGGCACTCTGAGGAAGAAGAGGCAAAAAGAGGGAATGGAGGACACCAAGAAAACAAGAGTCAATAAATCAACATGATCTGTGCTCACGTGAACTCACAGAGCCTGAGGCAGCACGCACAGGGCCTGCATGGGTTTGTACCAGATCTTCTGAGTATATATTATGGCTTTTCAGTTTAGTGTTTTTATAGGATTCCTGAGTGTGGGAACATGTGGGTCTCTGTTTCTTGTGTCTTCTCTTGGGGACTTTTCTTTCTGTTGTTTTGTTCAATTCTGATGTTTTAGTTTCTGTTTTATATATTATATTACATTAATTATATTATATTATATTATATTATATTATATTATATTATATTATATTCCCTTAGAAGCCTATTTGTTTTGTAATGAGAGACAGAAAGGGAATGGATCCAGGATGGAAGGGAAGTGGAAAAAAACTGAAAGAGGAAACCATAATCAGGATATATTATGTGAGAAAAAAGTCTATTTTCAATAAAGGAAAGATTTCTAGTTAAAAAAAATAAAATGAGCAGAAATGGAATTCTTTCCCAGAGCTTCAAAAGAATGTATAGACATTAATATCTTGACATCAGCCTAGAGAGAACTGAGCCAGAATTTGGAACTGCAGAACTATAGAATAATAATATATGTCATCTAAGCTACTAAAGTTATGGTTATGAGTTATGACACTAATAGAAAATAAATGCATTTTCTTAGCCCACCAGAGAAGTAGATCATATGCAAGGTAGTTATTGAAGAAATGTAATACAGCAATTAAAAATGAATGAGCTAAGATGAAAGATAAAATAGAGTTATCAGAGGCCAGGGCACGAGGGTGACAGGACACTCCTGTTATCAGGTGCAGAGTCTGTGTTTAGGGGATGTAAACATTTTGGGAATAGTGTTAACGGTCATCATACATGTGATGGCTAGTCTTGGCTGTCAACTTGATTACATATGGAATTAACTAAAATTCAAAAGTGGAAGGCACATCAATTACAGGCTTTGGGTTTTTTTTTTTTTTTTTTTTTTGGTGGGGGAGTATTTTTTGCTTGTTTTTGTGCTTTTTTGTTTTTTGTTTTTGTTTGTTTGTTTGCTTGTTTTAGCTTAATTTGAAGTAGGAAGATTCACTTCTACTCCAGGTCTTGAGGTGGGAAGACACACACCTTTAATCTCAGCTACGCCTTCCTCTGGAAGCCTATGGAAGGACATGGAGGAAGGGAGCTTTTGGTCTTTGACTGCTTGCCCTTACCTTGCTAACTCATCCATTCCTTCACTGACATTGGAGCCTACATCTTTAGGATTTCAGGGTCTACTGAAGACCAGCTGAGACACCCAGTCTCATGAACTGAGACATTTCTGAATTCTTGTACTTTCTATTCATAGCCAGCCATTGCTAAATTAGTTGGACTGTAGCCTCCAAGTTATCTCATTAAATCCCATTCAGCGTGTGCATGTGTGTGCATGTGTGTCATGTGTGTATGTGTGTGCATTGTGTAGTGAGGGAAACCTAGGATTGTGGGGTATTACTGTAACAGACATGACCATATTGTTTTTGGAGAGGATTGTGGAAGGATTTTGGAACTTTGGGGTCATGCAGAGAAGCCAAGGCTTGACATCATAAAAAGAGCCCAGAAGAGGCTACTGGTGAAAGTGCAGCCCAGTAGCAGCAGCTTAAGACCCCAGCATTTTGTAAATGCCAGTACCATGGGATGACCAAGAACAGCAGCAGCTGTGGCATCTGCCAAAGCATAGAAAACAAGTCGTATGTGGGTAAAGGCCAGAGCTGAAGAAGTAACCCAACCCCCTTGGAGAAGCCCAGAAGACCTTGAGTGAATCCCAGATAGAAGACACTACTTTGATCTGATTTTGACTGTATTTCTCTCTTGAGGAAGGACTTATTTAACTTTAGTTTTAATTTTACAGGAGTCCACAGTTGAGAGACTGGATTTTAAAAGAGATTTTAGGTTTTAAAAGGACACTTTGGATTTGTAAAGAGATTGAATTTTAAAATCTTTGAATTTGCAAATACTGGAAATCTTAAGTTTGTAAAATATTTTATATGTTATTAATGTGTGATCTTGGAGATGAAAAAGACAGCAAAGGTTGTAGCTAAACAGTGCCGGTTTTTGGTGGGTCAAGCTGACAAGGCGTCAATTGTGCTGGATAGTTTTATGTCAACTTGACACAAGCTAGAGTTATCTGAAAGGAGGAAACCTCAATTGTCTCCATTAAGATCTGGCTGTAATGCATGTAATGCATTTTCTGAATTAGTGACATAGTGGGTGGGGCCCTCCCATATCAGTCTTCAATCAAGGTGTCCTCTCACAGACATGGCCACAAACCAATCTGACTGAGGAGGCAATCCGTCAGTTGAACTTCCTTCTATCCAAGTGACTTCGGGTTGTGTCAAGTTGACCATAAAAAGTAATCAGGACAAAGAACGAAGTTCTAACCAAACTGTGCACTTCACCTGAAAGTGCCTAGTGGCTACTTGTCTTTTCTTCCCTTTCTTTCCTGGCCCATTGCCCCTTGTTTCCTTTCTTTATTTGCCCCAGGGAAAAGAAGTGGAGGAGGGGCTGCTCTCAATTTTCGCCTTCAGGCACTCGGAAGTGGAGCACTGGCGACTATGTGGACTCCCATGCCTATCCAGCAAGCAAGAGATCCCGCTGCCATAGATAGAGCCTCTGAGATCACAGTACACATTAGGAACACAAGGAGATAGGAATAAAAGTAGACTTCAAGAGGCCCAAGGAGGGACCCGGGGTTCTCTTGCTCTATTGAGATTGTTGGTGTTTCTGGCCCTTTGGGGGCATCATCTATATCTTGCCTAGGCATCTTCCAAAGGGAATGATAAATAGGTGTATACCAGGGTAGGAGCGGAATGAAGAAGAAATAGAAGAAGCCTGAAATTCTAATAGTATCCTTCTCCTGTACTCCTCATTACACACACAGTCCGCTACCCATTAGTCACAGCAAACACCCAGTGTGGCTCTCAACCTGTTTTTAATCACTTCCTTGAAACTTATTTTATATACTCATGAATAAATGGAAACATGGTGTTAGGCTCTACATCAAAGGGGGACAACTGCCATTAGCAGTATATTTAGAGTAATAAACCCAGGTTGTCAAGAAAGAATGGAAAATATAAAGAGTATTGTATTGGGTATCATTTTTATTAGCATTTCTGTAACAATTAACTGCCATTCATTACAGGAATTATTAAAACAATCTGTCTCATTCCTGTTCTTTGAAATGAGGCACAATAGGAGAATTGTCCAATGGCCTCCTAACCCAAAGCAAAGCAAGCCCAGAGAAATAGCTTGGCATCTGGCTTGTGAACTCTCAGGAAACACTAACCTGATGTCTTATCTTTCTCACCCCTAAATTAACTGTGCTATGGTCTGAAGTGCTTGGCCATTTTCCCCACAAGGATCTAATGTATAAGGTGACAGATTCCACCTCATGATAAGGAAGGACTTCTACACTATGGCTGTTATAACAACCCTAGAATGTAGGCGACGCCATTCTCACTACTGTGCACATAAAAAAAGCTATGGTGGAAAGAGGCTTCAGAACTGTGCCCAGGATCACATAGCTGGTGTCACACAAGACATACCAACCCCACAACAACAGAATAAACTGTACTTCAGTTTGAGTTCTCCCAAAGTTGGAGGCCAGAGCTTGAAGTAAAAGCTATTATTTGAGAGGTGGCTGCAGGCCACTGAGTAGGGGAGGGGGAGGGACGTTAGACAGAAAAGAAAAATTAAGCAGTTCACGGGCAGATGTGGAAATATGCAAAGTATCCCACAGCCGTTGTGGGACAACATCAGTTCTGAGTGACGCTTGCCTGGCCTGCAACTGATATCAGCATAGCCAAGGTGATATGACATGGGGCAGGGTCTCAGTTGCATTTGGGGTAGACTGTTTCTCAGCAAGGGTGAAGACTTTAAGTGGCCAGCACTGCAGGAAATAATTGAATATGTAGGCTAGGTAATTCTAGAATTCTCTATGTAGATGTTCACATGGGTTGTCACAAATTGCCAGCCAGTAAGTGTGTTACGTCAACATTATAGTCATCAATAGTAATGTCAAAGATTGAAAGCCAGTATGATGGTACACACTATAATCCCAGCCCTTAAGAGGCTGGGTCAAGAATGTTAAATTCAAGGCCACCATAAGCTTCATAGAGGAACCCACTCTCCCAATCACCTCCCCATAAATGAGGAAGGAGAGGAGGGGCAGAGGGAGAAAAATCACTTAAGGAAATTCCTCCTCAGTAGCATCTTATCAGACAGTATGTAAACAAACCTGTAGTTAGTAATACTTTACATGGACAGCTAATCCTTTTAGAACATATTTCAGCTTTGGTCTGTTGAGTAAGGAAATTGAGAAAAGACTTTTGGCCACAAATACACATTCACACAGGGAAGTTCATGTCAATTAAGACATTCTGCACTCACCAACATCTTTTCTACAGAGCTTGCTGAATTCCCAAGTGAATACCCAGGACACTGGGGTAGAGACTTAATTTTGTCCACCAACTCACAGTTGTGATGAAAGCTGAAAAGATTTGGAGGCATCGCCCTGCAGACCACTGCTAAGTTTGGAGGTTACGTTTGGTCAGTACAGGATCCCTGAGAAAACATGTGTGAGCAAGCATTTGGATGGATTGATGAGTCAGCTCAGGCCAGATCTAAATGTGGTTCAGCTATCCAGGGGTGTTGGTCAGAACTTGGCACCATTGGCTAAAGCATGGAGAAGAAGTCAGGGTTAGTGGTTTGACCATCGGTGAACCTGTATGTTGGTATAGTACCATAGCCACAGACATTAACCTCTTTCCAAGAAATGGACTCCTAGGGGACCCCCTCCCTGGCTCCCACTGGGAACAAATGAGAAGCTGTGGTAAATCTGCACACCATGTCTGCAGGGGAAAACCCACAAAAAATACCCCCTCCCAGAGGCCAAAACTCATGTTTAGGGGAATGCAAGAAGGTAAATAAATGCCTAGAAAGAGTTTTATAGTAAGATGAAGGCAATGTCATTTTCTCTGTATTATTTATTTCTTCAAATCATGATATCAGTCAGTATTCACTGAAGTTGTTTAATTTGTGGTCACAGGTGAACTTTTGCCGTTTAGTGACTTGGTGGACACAACAAAAGAAGAGCATTTCAGAGTCCCTGGCTTTTAATAAGGCTTCACTCCCAAGGAAATGGGTAAGAAGAATGAAATTACATTCAATAAGGAAATTGCCTATGGAATATGGAGGACTTACCATCTCTAAGGGCAACATTGGATTGAGAGCTCTGACATATAGGAGCTTGCTATGTATGAGAAAGAGTTTCTGAGGAGAAAAAGGGTATTTCTAGAATGCCACATGAGTCCGTCAGAAAAGAGAGTCACGATCGTAAGTGTGTTTACTATTCCAGAAGGCAGAGCATCCCTCAAATTAGCTTATGCAAAACAGAAATTTCTTCCCAACATTAAGAGAGAGGAAGGGTCAAGCAGCCTTTTTACCTTGATATATCCAAAGATTTCTATGTGGCCAGCAGGATTCTTCATCTTTATTTTCTGGCTACACATCTGAAAGGTTTCATGTTTGCATGGGTCCTGTCCTGTTTTCTTTGTAGCAAGTTGACAAATTAATTGGCCATTACCATATGTAATACACACATACACACACACACACACACACACACACACACACGCAGAGAGAGAGAGAGAGAGAGAGAGAGAGAGAGAGAGAGAGAGAGAGAGAGAGAGGGAGGGAGGGAGAGAGAGAGGTTTATTTTCTAGATATCTATGGCAAGTCTCAGAAAACTCCTTTGGGGATAACATGTTAGGATCAGTTGGTTAATGCTGTTAACCACTAATTAATCTCAGACTCAAGACTTGACATCTCAGCGTAATTCTTGCATATAGTACATGGCCAGTGGATGCCATTGGCTATCTGAGGCCTAGAATGCCATTTGGAAGTCACATCATCTAGGACAGACCATTGTCTTTACTGCTACAGCTAGGATGGGGGCTTTCCACTGATTCAGTTCAGGACTGACCAAATAATGCATTTGGGCTTGTACAGGCATTCTTTGACACCTGCCTCATCCGATTCATGTTGTATTGGGCAGAATTAACCACAGGACCCTTCTGAACTGCAAGTTGATAAGGAATGTAGGTAAGAGCTAGAATATTTGATTAGCATCACTGACCCTGCCAACTTGACTGAGGTCATATGTAACCTTTAGGTCAGCACTATGGCCAAAGAAAGACATGTATGTTTTAGTTCCTGGTCCTAGGTTCTATACCATCCCTATGGCTGTCAAAGGAGCTCAACTTATATACTTCAGAGATATCAACAACCACAAGGCCAAGCCTAGGACTGATATTCTGCCCAGAATATGCTAAGCAATCAAAAGTTTAAAGCTTCAGAACCAACTGTTCAGCCATGTTTTTCTCAGAGTGAAATTTCCATCCAAGCTGGAACTGACTGAATGGGTGACTATTAAGAACACACAGCATCTGTCACCTGAAAGGAAAAGGATACTGGGATCTCCAGAAGCCAACTCAGACCACATATCTGGAAAGGCTTCCAAGGGAGGCTGATCATGAGCATTTATTAATGACCAGGAGACAGTTCAATGGGCGAGACTGCCTCCATATAGCACGTGACTGGGCCTGTTTCAGCAAAGATCCTATTCAAGCTCTTCCTTATGGAAAAGTGATAATGTCTGCAAGACGCAAATTAATGGCATATTATACTGTTGACTATGACAATAGGACCTGTGTATATTATATGTCACAGGCATAATGAGGAATTAATGTGAGAGGTGACATACAGGTTCCAGTTGCAGATTTTGAGCTGAAGTTAGGTAGGCTCTGCAGTGAGACCCACACACTCGTCAGGTTCTTTGTGAGTGGTAAAGAAAAGAAGAATCAGAGGCATGAGAGCAAGAAATGAACTCACTCTGGACTTGCTGGCTGTGAAGATGAGGAGTTGGGAACGAGAGCAAGACTATGAAGCTGGAAAAAAAAATAAGTGAAGGGTCTTCCTTAGAGCTTCTAGAAAATTCCAAAGTGGCTCCTCAAAATTAGCCCAAGGATACCACTCATCTCTAAAACTGTAAAATGGTTGATTATGTATTGTTTTCAGCTATTGAGTTTAATTGATCATAGCAACAGTAAGAAACTAATGTTGAGATTCACATACCCTAGGAAAAGCAAAGGACACAAATAGGACCAAGCCCCTTAGGAAGAATAATGAATTGTAGATGCTTCTAGGCTGCCCTCTGGGCGTGAAAAGGCCACTAGATAGACAAGAACATCAGATGCCATAGTTCCTGTGATAAATAAGTAGGCCAAGAGCAAAGAAGTTCTAGAAACCTTGGTGTTCCCTTGGCCTACCGTGTCCTTCCCAGGATCAAGGTGGTCTATTATCTGACTGCCCTTATGACTTTAAATATAGATATTAAAGTAGAACACAGTAAACCAAAGCCAAACAGAAACAAACAAGTGGGTATTTTCTCAGCAGGACAAGTTGGGTGGGGCACTGAAAGAACTGGAACTCTGTACGCCAAGAATTCAGGGCCAAACCCGCAGACCTAGTTAATGAGCCTACACTGAACAGCCCAGACACAGCCTGGACTTGAGAAAGGTAATTTTGCTAATGAGTTGACCCTGGGTGTGCCCTATAGTGTAGTCACACAGGAGATAGTTATGAAACAGTGTTCTTTTACCGGTAACTCAGAAGCTTGCACACATACAGCGAAAGCTGAAGGTTTTTAATCTCTTCAGCCACCTTATCTGCCAAGAAGAAACACTATCGGGAAAAGCTTTCCTCTTTAGAAACAGATCCCTCCTCCTGAGTTGGTCCCTACATGCAGGTAGAATACAAATCGGGCCCAAGGAATGAGGCTTCCATGGTTGGTAATGGGCCTCCAACACATCACAGCTCCGAGCAGCATAGTAAGTGAAATACTGTGATCCTTTTGCAGAGACTCATAGGCTTCCTGCTGGGAGCTAATGGTCCCAGTCTTGTTCTGAGGAGAGCATGTGTTCGCATTAAGCTTGAACTTCAGTGGCAGCACGTCTACCAGTTACCAGCATCCAAGTCATGTGGAGCAGATAAGCCATTCCAACATTGGAATCATATCAGCACCCTCGCTAGCAACCCCTTAGAGAGGGACCCAGCCTCCTTACAGAGGCCAGAAGGCTCTCAGCATCCCTTCAAGGAACAGCTCTGCTTTAGGACAGCTGAAGTGGGGAGCTGCTGACACACACTGCTACCCATGCTAAGTACCCATAGCTTCTGGTTTGTGGGTATGAGAAAGCTTCCGGACACCCAGGCCTTAGTTACCAGACTTGTGGAGGGCTCATTTGTCAAGTTGGTGCATGAAGTAAATGAGGCCCAGCATCTAGGGAACATTTAAAACTATGTTCCTGCTCTGCCGCTATTATCCAGCTTAGTCTCCACAGTAACACTATGAGGTTTATACTGTTATTCTTAATTCTAAACTCAGGAACAGAAGCAATATCATCCTGGTAAGATTAACTTGTCCAGTTGTACTGCTATTAACCAGCGACATCTGGCATTTTCATGATGTCTCTGCTCATCATATTTGTTATATACTAAAGTATCCTTTTCCAAAGGCCCCACTCAATTTGCTGATTTTCTTTATCATTTAAACTTATCTTTGCTTCTCTGGTACATAGTTCCTATGTTTCCAAATATAACGAAAGATCAGATTTGATTCTTATAATTGAATATGTACTTTTTTTTCTTGTGCTGGGGATTGAACTCAGGGCCTTGTTCAAGGTAGGCAAGTGGGGGCTGTGCTACTGTCTTATATTCTTGTATCCTCAATGTGTATCTTCATAGGGCAATACAAAAATGAGTGGAAAATTCTAACGTAGTTGGGTGATTCGAGCTCTGAGTTTAACTTCAGAAGGCGGAGTTATTTGTAAATTATAAAAGAAAACCATCTGAATTTGGAAATCTTTGACACTGATATTTAAATGAAGAAAAGAATGTCTGTCTTATGCTTTGGGAATGTTCTAAGGATCGTGTTGGTCAACAGATGCAGAACTGTTTCCTTGTCATTTGTGAGCTCACAGTCACAGGAATAAGCATAGACCTATGTGCATTCTGAATCAGTTTTGGACTCATAAAGACCAGAAGTTCAGGCCTTTTATAATTCAGTTCATCTTCAGAGATCACTAACCTTGGAAATGAGTTCCAGAGTTTTAAAATCAGCCACTGTTGGTTAAAAGCTTTCCCCACACACAGTATTTCTAATCTTCACGTCTCTCTCTTGTAAGCACATTTCATTCTGCACAAATGAATCTTGAGAAACTGAGGCAAAGATGTTAAGTATCTTGGTTAAGTGGGTAACGGAAAGAACACAAGAAGCCAGGATATCAAATTCAAACGCTGTTCAGAGCCTTGAATCTGGTAAGAGCAAAACGCGAAATAAAATGTTATAGCTACATTAATCTGTTTGTAAACTTACTAATTTCTATAGAAAAATTGACCACCCCATGGGCCTGTCCTCCAAAATTTGTACCTTAATTATTCTTGTATTAAATGCTGTCTTCCTTTCTGCTCTGTCCTCCCCACCCCCAAAGGATATGAATAAAGAGATCAATGTCACATACAGAATGACATTATCAGATACTGCCAAAATCAACATATCCACGAGGTAGTCTGAGCTTGTGTTTCCACTGACCCTTGTCCTGCGAGCTCTGACAAGGGGCTACCTATCCTCCACAGAGGTCAGGATAGAGTGCAGAGCAAAGGGCAGATTTTGCAGCAGAAAGGGACACATTTGACTCCATTAATAAACTCTCCGCCTCCCCTCATCCCACCAGACTTCCTGTTTAGCCCTTATTTTAGTCCTTTGAACAAATGTCCAACAAGGCAAAGATGCCAGCTGGACACAGGATGGAAACAGTGTTGGTGAGGGTCAGACTGACTCTTGGTAAGAAGTCTTGCTGAGTCACCCTGCTCCTCAACTGCAGACCTGTGGGTTTAGATGAGAGAGTGAAGTGGCTTGGGAAGAGGATGATGGCTGGCTGCTGGGACAGGGCTGGGTGGACATAAATCCCCACTCAGCCACATTCATTCTATATCCAAATGAGTTACTTAACTTCTCTGACCTCACCGTCTCTAATGGAGGAAAACCTCCATCAGTTATTAGGAACATTATCTGGCCCACGTGAAAGACACAACACAGTGGCCGACAAATGGAGCATGTACTAAATGTTGCTATTAGAAGGTGGTAGATTGAGTGGTAAGGTAAAAAAAAAAGATGTTTATACTTACACCTTTAACTAGAACATTCCTGGAGTATCCCAGGCCAACTACCATGACTCCAGGATGGACTCAGAACCTTATCCTCCAAGCAGAATTGTCCTAGGGTCACCTAGAAATATATTTTTTGGTACCTTGTTACAATGTGACCCAATTGGGCATGACTCAGATTCAAGCCTTCCCCCAGGAATGTTCTCACCACCCCTCAAGTGGTCTTCCCAAACAGACTCTTGTCTCAAGTGACAGTTTGGGAGACAATCAGTTAAATCCACCCTGGGCATCCTTAAAATACGTAGACCTGATTTCAGTCTGCAGAAGGAGATAGGGGCCAATCCCTTATCTTTGATCCTCCTAAGGTCCAATGAGAAATGTGATTAACCAACCTAAGGCTGGGTAATGACACTCAACTGAAGTGGTCTGTCTGTCTGAGCGTTCCTCTGGGAGCCTTGTCTACCACCCAGGGGCCAGACCCTGCAACTAAAGTCCTAAGGACAGGGTACAATCAATGTTCTAGAAGTGCAGTTCTCCCCAGGAGAATCCCGGTGACATTTTCTGACTCAGAGTAGCTTTCCAGGCTTTCCTTTAATGGCTCTGTATTACCCTGATCTACATTATGAATGGTGGTCTAAAGCTTTACCCTAAGACTTACTTCAGGGAACCACAAGGAGAGAGAAGACATGATTTTAATTCAGAATACTTGTGGATAGATAATTAGTGAGCGAGACAGAGTGATCTTTACTAAATTGTCTTAGGAGCACATAGATTTTGACAACATTGTGACTGGCAAATGATTCGAGGCAAAGTATGTCACGATCCTTGGATGCTTCACCCTAGGCACAACAAGAACCCCGTTATTTACCTTTACCCCTGACAAGTGAGGATGGTTACGTGAAGTCCTAAAGAGCTAGAGGAATGACTCAGCGCATATAAAGCACTTCCTGCTCTTCTAGAGCACAGACTTCCGTTTCCCAGCCTCCACTTTGAGCAACCCACAACTCTCTGTAACTCCAGCTCCAGGGAGACTCAAAGAATTTGGTCTCTCTGAGGACACCTATTATTACATGTACATACCCAGTCCCCCACATAAAATAAAAATAAATCTTAAAAACAAAAACAAAGCACTTGATATTGAGGGGTCTGTGGAGTTTGCCTATGTCATTTGTTGGCTTGTTTGTTTTGAGTGTCTGGTGGAGATTTGTACAAAGGTCATGGGAAACAGAGCAAATAAAGGGAAGAGCTTCCCTTATCTGCTTGGAGGAGGCACATATGAATGGAGCTGAATGGATATAAACCCATCCTCATCAGAAGATGAACACAGGCAATAAGATACGAATCTAGAGGTTAATACCATGAATGCATAGATTATAACATCACTCACTTGTCTCGGGGCCCATTCAAGATCACTTAATCATTACTAGTTTGCCTGCATCCTTCCTGCTTTCTCCTAAGGTGGGAGGAGTACGGAGAGGAAGAGAAGGAGTAAGGAGAGGAGGAGAAGGACAGAAGAAGCTAGGTGATGATAGAGAGAAAGAGAGAGAAAGAGGGGAGGGGACATGGAGGCAGATGTTCACGTGTCTCTACCAGTCAAAGATAGTTGATATATCTAGGTTGAGTATTGGGTTACACTTCTGACTGAGCATTACCAAACTTATAAAGCCTTTGGTTAACATTTAAAAAAATTGTATAAAAGCAAAAAGGAAAAGGGGGCATGGGATAAGGGGTTTTCTAGGGAGGGGAAATGGGGAAAGGGGATGACATCTGAAATGTAAATAAAATATCCAATAAAAAAAAAGGAAAAAAAAAGATGGTATTTGAGCTTCCAGATCTCACTGGGCTCAGAGGTCTTCACTTCTCTTTTCTATGACAACCCTGGACACATAATATATTAGCATGCCTTCTATCGTGTTACTATGCTTGCTGTTGGTGTATTCCACAGACTCAGTTATAGAGCTTTGAAATGATTGAAAGAAAGTCTTCTGTCCATACAGATACTATTACGGAAAAGTCTATTATCTAATATGCCAACTGCACAGGTCCTATTCCATAACAGATGATAAAGATTTGAGGCATAGTTTTTGTTCTTTCTTATTAACTCCTAACACAATGTCACGCCCTTAGGAAAGGTTCCAAGACTGGTGCCAGCCAACATTGATAATTTTCTCATATGCTATACATTCTTCAACCACCCAAAGGAATGTTTCTGCTATTATAAGTTTCATCCAGGGTCTTAGTTGCTGTAGAGTAAATATTTCAAAAGACATGAAAAAACATCAGCATGAAAAAAAACATCCTTATTTAGCTACTTTTGGTTTCTGCAGTTAGCAGGAGTTGAACCTTGGAAGACATAGCTGTGTGAGCCAGAATGAATGATAAAGAGAGAGGAGGCAAAGAGAAAGAAGCGGGGGGGGGGGGGGACAAAGACAGACAGACAGACACACAGAGAGAAAGAGAGAGAGAGAGAGAGAGAGAGAGAGAGAGAGAGAGAGAGAGAGAAGAGAGAGCACTCAAGTGTGTCAGACAGAGAAGGGATCTCAGTTGAGAAATTTTATAAGGACTTTCCTTCCAACAGAGAACACTTGCCCTCCCCCCAGCACACAGGGCTGGCCTTGATGTGTCTGGAGTTTTTAGATTTCAGACTGTCAGTCCTCATTCACTTGGATAAATAGGGGATCATAAAGAGGAGTTTTTTTAATCTGGCTATAGAGAATCTTTAATTCTGGTATGGCACTGGGAAGACTAAGGGACTATGACAACGAGGGCTGGGTTTCTTGTTCAAGGAGGGCAGCACAATTCTTTGTGTCACTTCACCTTGGTTAAAAGGTCTTAGCTAGATCTTTTCCTGAAATACAGAAGCTCTTTGAAAAAAATCTTATAGGAAAATTTTTCTCTTTCTTTCTGTACCAGGCACTTACTGGAGAGAGCTCTTGGCAACTGTGGTGACAGGTGAGTCACCAGAGCAGGTTCCAGTTGGTTCTTCCTCCCCATGAAGGCAGTGGTTGGTGATTTACATAGCACTCTTCTATTTTCAGCAGGACGTGCTTGGTGTCAGGGTTTCCTGTCATGTGGCTTGAGCATAGTCTCTTTTGACATCTGCTCTTCCCAGCCTTGGTCTACCTCGGGCCTGTCAAATTACCTCTGCAACACTACCAACCCATGGTGTTAGAAAAGGGAGGGCTCGCAACTTCTACTTGATCCCTTTCTTCGTTGCATTGCTAAGATCTTTACCAGCAGGTACTTGGACTAAAGGCTGGCAAGAAGGCTCCTTCCTGAACATCACAGAGGGTCCATCCATGGGAGTTTCATTTCGTTTTGCTCTTATGGGGGTTCATGCCTTTCTGTTCTCTTTTTCTGCTAATGGCAGGCACAAAATGTGCTCTTATGATTCAAAGTGTGGAGCAGACATAGAATGGAAGTATCTATTAGAGAGATACAGGATCCTCAGTACCCTGTGACCTACTGAGCTCTGCTTTACACTTCAACAAGCCCCAGGGAGATGTTTATGATCTGTGAAGCTTAGTAATCACCAAGCTAAGCCACCACCCAGTTTTGTGTGAACCTAATCATGCAGCTCCAGAAGGAGCAATCTAAGCTCCACAAGCTGGAGTAACCAGAGTGCTGACTCTCCTGGGGCAGAGGGAAAAAGGCTCTCCTACCGTAACTCCTCCCCCTGGCCTGCCACCCAATTTGCACATTCAAATAATTTAGATTCAGACAAATCGTTTTAATGCCACGCCACTTGCCTGACATACCATTATATGTCCAATTTCCTGGCAGTTGCCCTGGACTCCCAGCAGACTCTGCAAGAACACACAGGATAAAGCTTAGACTCATTTATGGAATCATCGCAGATGCCTAGAAACCATGTCCTTATCTAAATGACTCGCTGACAGAAGCAGCACAGAGGGTTAAAGTGGTACCAACTCTGATCAGAAAACATGAAGGCGGGTGCAAAAAAAAAAAAGGTAGAAGGATGTAGCATGGGAGCTGGAAAAGGATGCAGCCACGGATGGTTGCCTTTCCTTTCTAAAAAGTGAAGATTTCATTCCCTTTTCCATTTCAATTGTCTTTTATTTGTAGGCCATTACTCTCATTTTCTCAATTGTCTTCCCAATCCACATTCTGTTTATGAGACACCTTCTCTCTCAAGCTCAGAAGCTCAGGCTTCGTTGTGTGGGGGAGGGCGCAGATCTGGCTACTGATGCTTTTGAGTTCTCTTGAGGGAACAGTGGAAAGAAGTGCTTGGCATTGTTTGGATGAGCTAAGAATCCCAAACTTTGGCTCCCTGTTTTGCAGGAAGACTAAGAAGAGACACTGTGTGTGCAGGAGCCTCAGCCATTTGAAAGAAAGTGAAATAATAAGCCCAGGGATGACCTTGTAAGGAGGCAAGTTTGTGTGTTCTTCATCTTAGTGATCTGCCCATTGCCAGCAGCAGTGACCCAAGACTATGCAGATACTGATGCTGAACAGAGGTGAACTTTGACTTCTAACCTCTAACTCCAGCTCAAATTTGAGTAGTAGTATAGGGTATGTGTGGTGGGGTGGTGTTGGGGTGGCGGGAATGGAGATAAATCCTCAGCTTCATTCCCTTGGCATCTATGAAAAGATAGAGATGAGAAAATTTTTTCTAAAAGTGACTAGTCTGGTTAAAAAAAAATGGCTGAATAGCCTCCTCCTTTCTCATAGTCAAAGATGAACTTCCTGGCTACCATAGACATTTTTTTTGGCAATGCAGGCGGAATTATCATCCCAAGGAGCTTATATTCTGGAGACCTGGAGTAATACATTCTCTGTATTATTATTATACTAGATTGGGGAAAACATCAAAGGGAAAACAGTATGGCCTTTATAAAGGGTAACACTATCTACTTCTTGACAGTGCAGTTCTTGCTCAGACCAGATTTTTGTTCATGAGGATTTAAGTCCACCTATAATCAAGAGATGAAATCCCAGAGTCTGATTGGCTTTGCACCACAAATCCTCTCTGCCACCAATCCCACAGCAGCAGAGGGAATGGAGGCCCTGCAGGATGTGCTGTCAGAAGCCAAGTCTCACAAACCATGGGAGACGGGAAAGCATGAGAGAAGAGGGAACACAACTGTGTTAGTCAATGTTTGCCTTGTTGTGATAAAACACAATTTAAAAGAAATTAAAAGAGGAAAGGCTTATATGCTTATTTTGAACCATGGTTTCAGGAGAGGTTCTGGTGTCTGGTTTTGGGACTAAGACAAAGGCAAAACTGACAGAGAATACTGACTGACAAAGAAAGGCCGCCCCAGTTCACCTGTCCATCTCTTTCCTTCCTTCCTTCCTTCCTTCCTTCCTTCCTTCCTGCCTGCCTGCCTGCCTGCCTTCCTTCCTTCCTTTCTCTCTCTCTCTCTCTTACTTTCTTTCTTTCTTTCTCTCCTTCTATCTTCCTTCCTTTCTTTTTGTAGTAGGCTTCAATTTCTGAAAATTTAATCCTTAAAGACAAATTTGAAGCAGAAAATAGAAAATACCCATATGACATTTAATATACATTTTTCTTATTATTTACACCTTATATTAGTATGTGATGTGCTTGTCATAATTGACAAGCCAGTATAGAAAATCTAGTCATTAGCGTTCATAGTTTATACTAGGGTTCACCATTTGCATTGGATGGATCTATAGATCCTGATAGAAACATAAGCTCATGTCTCTATCATCACAGGGTACTGAATAATTCTGTCTTAGACATGTTTTGTGTTCTGTTCATTCATTTCTCTCTTCCCCCCAAATCCCTATGAACTATGAACTTTTCTAGAATGGCAAAGATGGACGTGCATAGCATGTGGTATTTTCAGCTGGGTTTCTTATAGTTAGCAAAATGCAATTATATTTCTTCTGTTTTATATAGCTTTACAGCCCACTTCTTTTTATTGCCAAATAGTATCCTGTTGTGTAGCTAGAGTGCAGAATATTTACCTGCACTTGTCTGAATTAATCCTCCAAAGTTCATGAAGAAACTTTAAGATGTGATTAAATCACAGAAGCTGTCCTAGTGAGTGGATTAATGTTACTGTGGAAGGGTTAGCTTTATAAAGAGAAGTGTGGCATCCTTCCTCCCTGACCCTACCTCATGCCATCTTGACATCTTGCCTCACCCCCCCCCACCCGCTTTATATCATAAAATCATAAAACAAGAAGGCACTTGATCTTTCTGTTTCCTAGATTCCAGATAAACAAAGTTCTTTACACATGTCCCAGTCTGTGGTACTCTGATCCAGTGGAACAAAACAGACGACAATACTATCTACTAGCATATTAGAAGACACTCTCTTCTTAGATTTGTCCTCAGGACGATTTTTGACTTCCACTTAGCAACTTTATAGGGCAGCCATAACTGTAGTCCTTTTTATGGTAGCATATTCAGCACAGAAATGATAGAGTTCAGAATGTGTTTGGTCAACACTGGTGGCGTATCTGTGCTAACTCATCTGCTATCCTGGCCTCTCAAGCCAATAGACTGCATTGTTAAGATACCATGTTTAGTTTTTCACAATGTACTGACTGCTCAGACTGAGAGTAGCTTTTTCTCATGTTCCAAGAAATAGTGAGGCAGGCACAACCCAAGTTTGAAGTACGTACCTTCAGGTATGGGTGGGTGTTGTGTCGTCATCCGTAAAGTGAAATTGAAGATGTCATAGTGATCCAACAATCCTCAGCTGCAAACCAACGGTCCCGATCACATGTGGTCAGTACCAGAGAAGGTTAAACAAAGTCAGAGACGGTTGGCCTGTGTTGCAGGCAATGCACGGTTGACTTTATTGATCTTTAAAATTTATAAAAGTGGCCCTCTCAGGCATGATGCATCATTTTAGTCTATAACCACGCTCTTTCCATCCACATGGCTCCTTTGTGGGAGGAAGCTTCTACCAGGCATCCTATGGGTGTGCATATTCGGCTGTAATGGGATTGGTCTAGGAGGATCCATGAATTGAATTGAGTTGAGTTATTATACTACAAAGGAAAGATCTGGTCTCACCGAATATGGCTAGATCAGTAACAATTAAATTAAGTTTACATGCAATACTAGACCAGAATTTATATCCTGTCTGTGAAAGAAAGTCTATCTTTATAGCATGAGAATATGAGGGGAAACAGAGTTTTATTTTTTCTCAGTCCCGTTTTCTAATATAATCCAACCTGACTTCAAACTTACAACAATCCTCCCCACTCAGTCTCCTGGGTACTAGGATAAAACACCACCCCACATCAGCTGGGCATGGTGGTGTGTCCCTTTAGTCTCAGCACTTGGGAGCCAAAGGCAAGCAGATCTCTGAGTTTGAGGCCAGCCTGGTCTACAGAGCCAGTTCCAGGACAACCAAAGCTCCTGTCTCAAAAACCCAAACCCAAACCCAAACCCCAAATCTACCACATTTATGTCATATTTTCTTTCTTCTTTTGAACGCTGTTCCAGTCTTCACTCTGAGATCCACAGCTATCCCCAAAGTCCTTGAGAATGCATAGACAATTAGAGTGTAAATTTAATGCACTCCCACTCCTTTCATGCATGCATTGGTTCAGAGATAGAGCAGGGCACTGAACAGGGCAAAGGCAGATATATAAGAATTCAAACAAAAAGTCTTCCTTGTTCTTCAGGAGAAGCTTCTGGAAGAAGCATCATCCTAGATAAGAATGATGAACTGGACTCCGCTTCTGTGCTGTCACCAATCTACGATATTCTTCGTTTATAGAACAACAAGAATTCAGCAACAGCTACCTAGTTCCTAAAATGAAGGATCTGGTTTGCTGCTACCACTGCTAATGCCAGTCAGAGAACACAGCAAAGATATCACTGTACCCATTCTGCATAGTTTTCTGTCAACCTGACATAAGCTAAAGTCATCTTGGAGGAGGGAATGTGGATTTAAAAAATGCTTCCACAAAATGAGGCTATATGTATGGGAGCCTACGGTGCATTTTCTTAATTGGTGATTAATGGGAAGGGCCCAGCCCATTGTGAGGGGTGTCATCCCTGAACTAGTGGTCCTGGGAGTAAGCCAATAAACAGCACCTGTCCATGGCCTCTGCACTAGCTCCTGCCTCCAGCTTCTTGTCCTGTTTGAATTCCTGTCCTGACTTCCTTTAATGATGGACTACAATGTGCAAACATGAGCCAAAGAAACCCTTTCCTCCCTACATTTCTTTGGGCATGGTGTTTTATTACAGCAATAGTTAACCCTAACTAAGACAGTACCTATGTGCTGGCTCTACTGCTCCCATGCAGGCTATGGCTCTGGTACCTAGGTAGAGAGCTCTGGGATACAGTCAAAAACTAGGGGGATTTTAGATCTCATGGGAATGACTATGATAAATTCTAGGCACAGGATGTTTTAGTAGACAGACTTTCCTATGCTGCAGTGCCCTCCCAGGTAGTCCCAACACAGTGGCTCACAAAACCTTTCTGAAGCCTGTCTGCTCTATTTCCTTTTTTCCATCCCCTCTCTACCTCATTCTTTCTCTTTGTCTCTCTGTCTCCATTTGTCTCTCTGTCTGTCTATGTCTCTCTGTCTCTGTCTGACTCTGTTCTGTCTGTCTCTGTCTGTCTTTGTCTGTTTATCTGTCTCTGTCTCTGTCTCTCTCTCTCTCTCTTTCTCTCTCTCTCTTTCTTCCTCTCTCCACATGTGTGCACAGATGTTCTTTGAGACAGGGTCTACCTTGTTCTTTCTGGGTATCTGTCTGGGTCCTGTGACTCATTGATTTGGCTAGGTTGGCTACCCAGCAAGCTCCAGAGTTCTACCTGACTTTTCTTCCTCACTATTGGTATTTACAGATGCATATCAGCCTATCTGTTACATAGATGCTGGGGGTTGAATCCAGGTCCCCAAACTCATGGGGCAGCACTTTACCAACTGAAATATCCACTCAGCCCCTCATTCTCCTATCTCCTTTTACATTCCAAATCACATTCCATCCTCTGGTAAGGTTTTCTACAAGGGTTTGCTTTGCACTCTGAGAACTAAGGCAGGCAGGAGGAGATCATCTCATGAATTGCTGGTATGTCTCATGACCAGGGAAGCAAGGCAAATACGAAGTCATTCTGTGAAAACGAAGCAGATATTACAAGTCACTTCAAGACATCAAACTGACACGGGAGTCCCACCCCCACCCCCGTCCCCCAACCTCTGAACTATAATTTAGTTAGAGGCTTCTTATGCAAAGCTTTCTGTGTTTGGCAGATGAATAGGTCATCACTGATCTCCAAATGTTGTCATTTGTATTTGCAGATTCTATGCACCTCCCATAGCCTTATACTAAGTTGCATCTTCGCACTTAAGTTACCGTGGGAGCTTCTGATACTTTCTGCCTGTCACCCTAGCTGATACCTATTTATTCTTTCAGCCCAGATGAAGTACTTTGAGAAATCCTTCTTGGAAGTTTTGTGCTTTGTCAACTAATTAAATGACCCAAACCAGTTAAAAAGTAAAGGCTGCATCTACAGCCATACATGCGATACAGTGTACTTCTATTTTAACTTAAAAACACACACTCATACAATGCCCTCCAACAATTCTTGAAGTTTTCTCAAATTCAAGCCAAACAATGCCCTTAATAAGAATAGTTGAAGAATTAATCTTTGCCGAGCCAGCTTTCCTCTAGATGATGGATCTGTTAGTTAATCATTCTGAAGCCAGGATTAGAGCACACTCAACAGTTTAATAAACTATTCACTTCCTACAGTGCTGAGCACATTCATGGGTTTTTTTTACTCTTATACCATAAACAGGACTATAAATTGTATTAGTAATTGTTTTTGAAACGGATGTCAAGACTTCCGCTCTGTGTTGGAGATTTGAGCCTGCACATTAGCTGTTCCTTTCCCTCCATGTTCCTATTGAAATGACCAAAACACGTGAATATGATGAAAAGATATTCTGAAAAAAAAAAGGTAAAGAATTCTGTTCATAGGAGAATACCTGGGAGAATTTAGCTAAAAATAAACATATCGTGGCCCACAAAGCGAGGCAAAGCATGCATCTTTAGGTGCACAAGTCTATATTAACCCACCTTCAGTGCCTTTCCTTTTTCACTTCAGCTAAAGGCATTCTGAGCTTGGGGGAGAGCTGAGCATACATACCCACGAGCATTCATGTACATCATTTCAACATTTTGAACACGTGTTCCCTAACTTTTAGGTGACCGTGTCAAGTATTGTGTCTGCCACCTTTCACTGCATTTAAAGTGAGCATGTTTAGGGAATGGAGTCATTAAACTCAGCATGCTCAGTAATGTGTCCATCCTAAAGTGCTTCCTATGAATACATACAGGCTCCCTTAACAAACATTCCCCATGTTCCCTTTGTCCCCGGAAGGCATTGTGTTGCAAATAATGCCAGTGCTACTGCCCACCTTACCATTAATCGTAGTGATGGTTACTCTTTCTTCAACTCTTAGCTCCTGATCCTGCTGCTTTAGCTTTCAGTCACGGGCCTGGGAACCCACTGTGGTCATCTGCAAGAGGAACAGACACACGGAAGAACTGACTATCCCAACAGCACTAGACTAGAGTTAACTAGTACAAGACTAGAGTTAACTAGTACAAGACTAGAGTTAACTAGTACAAGGAGAACCCCCACTTAACCTTGAGCAGACTGCCCAGGATTGTGATGTGTTCTAGTGCATTAGGGGTCCAGGCAGTGGAGACATTGGTGCCTACAAGCCAAAGTCTTTGTTGAATCTGGTTTCTATTTGGGTTACCTTATCCCTGGGAGGAAGAGATGGTAGCCTACATTACCACAGTAAACACCGGGGTGGGGGGTGGGGTGGGGAATGAATCACAAGCAAGAAGAAAAGAACAGCAAAGTCTGTAGAGGTGACGAGAACGTGACCCCTCCAGTTGAATTCACTTCCTGTGGCCATTGTTAGGCACTGGAAAACAATTTCCAGTCATTTGCCAGAGGCTGCAGAACAATTTCTCCCCAGCAGGAAACAGTTTGAGCTTGGCTTATTGTACAGAGAAGGCAAAGCCATACTAGACCTGCAGCTGCCGGGGACAGAATGGATCCCTTTTGCCATCCAGAGGTTAAGGCAATAGGTTCTAAGGCACTGATTGAAGTTTATTGATTTTCAATTGATGAAGAACTGACAACATCAGGTGGAAAAATTCCATCCCTCAACTCAGAGAATATTGTCTCTCATCCCAGACTCATTCTTGAGGTTGACACATGGGTTTCTTTTCTGGTAATCATTTGTTACATTTTTTTTTCCAATCTGGACACTAAATTGGTATGTAGCAATAATATGAGGGTAATTATAGGAGTCAAAAGGACCTTGCAGAAGCCTGGATGTGTTAAGAATCAGGCTGTTCTTACTTCTGAATCAGCCTTAGTTCGCTCAAGAGGAAAGTGCGTACCAAAGAGTTGGATTCAATTCAATTAAAAGAATGTGTATGGGGTTTTTCTGTGAGGCAAGGCACAGTGCAGAAGGTCGCAGGAATGAGGGCCTCTCTCTCTCTCTCCCCCTCCCATTTCCTCCCATTTAAATACCTCTTCATTAATTCTGCAAAATCCACCAGAGAATTCTCTGCTCCCAGGGGTCCAGCCTTTCTCACTTCGGCTGAAAACAGCACTTCCCAACAGATGATTAAGTTTTATTTCCCTTGCTGCCGGGGTGGAGGTGAGGAAGGAGGAGTCGTTCATCTGAACTGGTTTCTCAAGTTGCTTCTTCCATATTCATGAGCCACCCTTTTCCCATTTCTCCTCCAGGTGTTCTGTAGCAGAACATCCATTAAAATGTACCTTACAATAAAAAAAGCCTGAGCCTTTGACCTCTGAAACTCACTGTTCTTACCTGTACAATGGGATGAATAATTCATCCACCGTGGGGTTATAAAAATAATTGATAAGATAACAAGGATGAGAACGTGGTTTTAAGATCACAGCAACGTCAGGGCACAGAGACAGAGAGAACTAAGGGAGCTCAGACTGAAATTCTAACATCACCATCACCACATACAGCACGATTCTGGCAGATCTTTTAAACGTTTATTTTCATAGACTTCCTTATTGGTAAATGTAGATACAGGATTAAGTTCTACCTAATGGATACATTAGTGCAGATTAGGCTGTTGCGATCGTCAATCCAGCATGCCCTTGTCATACAGAGGAGGTTTTCTGTGTTGTCCATAAAACAGCTATCAGTTTGTGCAATGGTCCATATGGAAAGGATACAGTGTGTGGGAGGAAATGCAGGCCAACGGAGAATTTATCTGCTTTCCTTGGGGCCTGCTGCAAATGAAGAAAGCTCAGGTGAAGTCTAGGAATTAAGAAAAACTGGAGGACTGAATGGACTGGAAATGCCCACAGCACCAGCTATACAGAATGGAGGAGGGACAAGCTATTTCCTGCTGTAGCTTAAGGCCTTGCTTTGCCAGTCCAAGTCCCTGTGGCTTTCGGCTCCTGATCTCCAATCTCAATATAATCACCATAAAGAAATTAACAAGATTCTCATGGTTCCAAAAGGGCATCTCAGTTGTCGAATGTTCGGCTGTCCACAGAAGGATGTCGGGTGAGTTGGATGATGAAACGGTACAAAGAGACACTGGGTGTTCTGCTGAGGGCAAGACTGTCAAGGATGTTAAGAACTAATAAGATCTTGATATTCCCTCTAACCTCTCATTCATAATTAGCCGTATATAAGACTATGAGACAAAGAGTATCAAGTATGGTGGTATATACAAACAATTTTAGTATTTGGGAGCTAGAGAAAATAGTTTTACTAGGTCAACAGCAGCCTGGGTCTTTTCTAGAACAAAAAAGTAATAAAATCCATTAAACCAACCAACGAAACAATGAACAAACATCCCCCCACCCCCCAAACAACCTTAGGTATGCTGAACTGAATTGAATTCATTTAGGTTTACAACTTCTAAGTTTCAGGATGAGTTCCTCAAAGCTATATTCAGAACAGTCTACCTCTGGTCTGGCTTCTGTGCTGCTAGCATACCCTCCACTGCCTGGAGAGCATCTAAGCAATCCCACCTCACACTGTCTTCCATGGCAACCATCCTTGTCATCTCTCCAGTTCTGAGAGGAGGTCCTTTAGCAATCCCTAGGCAGGCTATGCCACCAGCGCCTTATCTCCTCTTATGCTGAAAGATGTTAGGCCTCTGACAAGACAGAGAAGCTGGAATATGTTCTGCATGGGAGAAATAAAACAGAATGGGTTCTATTGGGGCCTAAACTGAGGTTTCATCACAGTTTGAAAGAATGGACCCTGCCAGCCTTGATTCAACTCCAATGAAATCTGAGTGTGGAGGAGAGGAGCCCAGGAATTAGAGGCCCAAACACCTGGTTTACATCCTGGCTGGCTGTTTCATCTTGCAGGCTCTCAGTGTTCCTCATGAAAATGAATATCATGGGAATATTTGTAAAGAGTACCTTCAGGCATGGAGAGTGACACAGTGGGGGGTTCAGAGTAAGCACGTGACACATGGAGCTTTGGTGTCTAATGAAGCTAGCTCCTGTGGCCTTCAGAGATGCTCACATCTTTCACTTACCAATAACTCTGCTTTCCATAGAGCAACTCTTCATCTGGCCTGAACGCTTACTACCACAGAGTGTGTCATCCGGGTCACTCGTCTACCTTTCTGTAAGGTGTCACCAATTGTATCAATTAAGGTTGCCCAGGGAAGCAGACCAATATGACATATGATAGGCTATCCATTAAGGAATCCATTAGGTTTATAGAATCATGGAGACTCAGAAGCTCCATGTCAGGCATCTCCAAACTGGAGAATCAGAGAATCTAATAGAACAACTCTGTGTAAATCTGGGAACCACAAAACCAGAAAGTCCATAGTGCTGGCTCCATCTGAGAACTAAGGCCCAAGTGGAAAGGGGAGAGATCCTTTAATTTTATATGTCTTGGCCCATAGTGGGTTGGGTAGTGCTGGTATACAATGAGGGAGGTTCTTCCCCCTCAATTAACCTGACTAAGGGATTAAGCAGCAAACATGCTTATTCTGTAAAACTAACAGATCTGGCCTGATCTGAGGTTCTAGAGACCACCTAGCTTTCCTAGGCCAGGCAATTGAGGAAAAGAGATAAAGGTGCCCTGGAGGCTTGCAAGCAAGACTTTCCGATGGAATCCGCTGTGTGTGTAGAGAATTGTCTGAAAGGAAAAACACTCTCCTTTGACTTGTAGGAAAGGGACAGTTTTCCTTCTGTAGCTTTTATTTTGTCTGAAGAAGTTAAAAAGACAGAAAGATTACAGGACTCAGAAAAGATCTACCAGCATTTAGATTTATCTACTCATAATTGCAGTCATGGGGCCACATAATGACTCTGCATAAATGAATGCTAAAAGAGTCTATAACCAAGCCAGGGACTTGTCTAGCTCTTACTCTACCTCTCAAGGCTGGGGACTTTACAAACAAAACTCAGAGTAGCATGTAGCCTGTGAAGCCCTGTATTTGGCTTAACACTTCCTTTAATGCTCTACTGTCCCTGGCTTGATATTCTTAATTTGTTTTTAAAAGAGTTCTGCATTCTCACTTTGCACCCAGTCCTAGAGGTGCTGTAGTTGGTTCTGGTCCCAGTTCCTCACCCAGTGTTTTCTGTAGACTGAGTAGATGGTTACCTATTATTGGAGGAGTCGTTTATCAATAATATATAACAAATTCCTCGATTCTTCATCAGCAGCATTTGAATGTATTCTTAGCACCAAGTAAGAAAATCTGCACAAAGACAACACTAAGTCTAAAACTTATACTTAAATGTTAGAGAGTGAATCTGAGGCCTTTGCTCCAGCTTCTAGAGCAGTGGTTTTCAACCTTTTCCCTAAGGTTATGACCTTTGAATAGTTCCTCATGTTGTGGTGACCCCCAACCATAAGATTATTTCAGTTGCTACTTCATAATTGTAATTTTGCTACTATATAAATCATAATGTAAATATCTGGTGTTTTCAGATGGTCTTAGGCAACCCCTGTGAAAGGTCATGACTCACAGGTTGAGAGCCACTGCTCTAGGTGATACATACCCCACCCTACCCTACCCCCTCTAAACAGGAACAGCTTACAAACTCTCCTCTTGCCTCATAGTGACAGCTTCTATTATTGAAAAAACTCACAGGAATAACAGGTCAAAAGTGTTGGGTACAGACTCCTGCCAATGCAATGTGCTAACGTTACTGAGGCTGCTACTATTTCACCCTGTGAAAATTAATATTCAAATTTTATTCAAATGAGGCTCTCAGAGGAAACTGCCCTGTATATAACAATTGATTTTTCTAGAGAACACTACTACTTACAGGATATTTACTCCTGTTTGTAGTTTGGGGGCCTGGGGATATAAATAAAATATATTTAGAGAAAGAGAGAACTAAAAAGCGGGGCAGTGTGCTGAACTGTAATCAGGAGGTTGATGATAAAATCGTTAGAAAGAAATAAAGCAGAATCCAGCTAAGTGTACAATCAATACGCTGAGAAGAGGTATCCTAGAGCACAGAATCAGGTGGTGTTGGATAGTGAGATGAGGTAATGTATTAAACGTCATCTTCCACCCAAGGATCAGTAGTAGTAAGCTGAACAAAGCATTCCTGTTTGAGAACAAGGTGACGGCGGTGATGCTGTGTGATAGTGATGATTTACAACAAAGGAAAATAGGAAAAGAAAAGAGGCAGCATCTTCTTTTCTGCATGTTCTTTCTTGCATCTGTCTGTAGGCCTTCATCCCTGACACTTTCCAGGATCCTTTCTGGGATCCCGGCAGCAGCTGAAAGCTTTCAGACAACAGACACGCTAAGGTTCACCAGCAACCACATCTGTAGTGACTACAGAATAAACACAGCCAGGAATAGAAAGGGCCAGACAGGAAAGGCAAGGAGTCTAGGTTGTAGTAGCTAATTAAAGAATTACTTTGGATTAAAATGCGATCACGGGATTTGCACCAAAGATTGCAGCAATGGCAAGACTTACTTCTGCTGTGCGGCAGCCATTTACTCCTACAGGAGAGTTTTGTGGGGAACGGTCAGAAGTGGGAAGCTGTTCTCTCTAGCCAGAATGCCAGAATATAACCCATCTTTTGGTAAAAACCATGAACACAAGTAACATAGAAGACATAAAGAATAACCACCTACATCGCACAATGCTACATGTCTTGGAGTTGAACACTGGCAGACCAAAGCCACCATTCTCTATAACTGACATTAAAAAACAATCCTTGAGGAGGGACCTTGCACTTGGCTATAAAGAATACAAATGGGATAGGACAGAAGAGGGTCACACAAAGACAAGGACAAAAGAACCGGAAGCAGGCCAGCAGGCCAGACCAGGGCTGAGAGGCTTTTGAAGCCACAGCTTGCCTGGGGTTTTCACTAATTCAACTGTTAATAGCTAAACTATGTTATTTTATTTGTAGCACGTTGGTCGTATTTAGGTTAACAGTTCTAACGTACTGCATGTGGTTTGCATCCCAGCACAGAAAACAACACAAAACTTAATATTAGACATTTGTGTCCTAAAGTTTCTTGGCTACTCCTACCACAGGAAAACTTACACGGGCCAGCTTCTTTTCCCAATCCCACCTGTTCCTTGTGGCTTGCTACGCCACCCACCCAAACTCCCTCTGCTCTTCTCGAGTTCACCCAGCTCCACTCCTACTCCTACCAAGGAGCTGCCAAGACCACTCCCAAATTCCACTGCTTTTTAAAGCAGTGGGGAGGACTCTTCCTTGTCTCAATGTTTTCCTTGAAGCTTAGGAGGAAAGGACACAGCAATCAAAGGGAAACAAAGCAGGAATAGCAGGGGGGGGGGGGGGGGGGGGGGGGGGGGGGGGGGGGGGGGGGGGGGGTGGTGGTGGGGGGGGGGGGGGGGGGGGGGGGGGGTTGTTTTTTTGTTTTTTTGTTTTTTTTCCAAATCAATAAGGAAGTCTTCTCTGAAAAGAGCCTTCCCTTTTACTGGCTCAGCAATTCAAATGCTGGGCAGGTTTCTAACAGGAATGGCATCTACTTCACAAACTATTGTGTTAAAATACTCTTTTAGAACAATGGTTCTCAATGTTGGCACGTTGTTTAATCCTATGGGTAATACTTTAATAGTTCAGCCACTCTGGAGAGTGGAGTTTTAATGTTTTCCTTCAGTGACTACTTGTCAGGAAATATATAGCCACAGAATTTAAAATATCATAAGGCTATGCAAATACTTGGCTGAAAATTAACGGCCCTAATGCCAATCGCTCGAGGTATAAAGGAAACAGCAAAACTCAACAGGAGTTTTGCTAGGGTGTCTTTTGGTAAAATAAACAAATAAATAATCCCAAATTTACCCTCTGCTTTTGTTATGCGAGCATCCACCTCAGGGTAAGTGCGATACAGGGTTAGATGGAACAGATCAAAATTCTGCAAAGCAACAGCACTTGCAGGACTTTATTATCAAAAGAGGTCTCAGTGGAGACGTTGCTCTCATTTCTTTTCATCAAGGCAAGAAGATGACTTTGAATGGCCGTGGGCCAATAGTGTCAGTGGCATTTGATGCACGTCACATTTAAGTCACCACTTTCTCACTGTCCCCCCAGGCCAACCTTGTCATTTACCGGTGGTTCTCAACCTTCCTGATGCTGAGACCCCTTAAAACAGTTCCTCATGTTGCAGTGACCCCCAACCATAACATTATTTTAGTTGCTACTTCATAACTGTAATTTTGCTACAGTTATGAATGAGTTTTCTAATGGTCTTAGGTGACTCCTGTAAAAGGGTCCTTCAACCCCCCAAAAGGGGTCATGACCCACAGCCTGAGAACTGCTGGCCTAGACTATGTAGGCCAGAATATACTTACAAAACATTTTTTATTTTTCCTATGAATAATAAATACATTTGCATTACATAACAACATTTTCTATTTTTTTAAAAAAAATTCTTGAATCCTCATTAAACGCTATTGAAATGTTTTAAAATAGAAAAATTTTATATCTAGCTATTGTAAAATACTATTCATGGGATTACTCTAGCCTCTGAAGTATATAATAAGCATATCAAACTTTGGGACTCAAAGTACAGAATTTCAGAGGATTCAGAGTGAACAAGACAGCTTGAACTCCAAAGACCACAGTCACTGAAGAAGAAAAGCACTGGGAAGAGCACTGACAAGATCCCCACTTTTAACCTTTCCTCTTGGGTGTTTTGTTGAAGAACAAATGCCATGGTGTAGTGACTGCATCAGTACCCATGGAATAGAGTGAGAAAAATTTAGACTTCAGAGTAACCAAGAGATTTCAGGTAAAGGCACAGGAAAGTGAAAATCTTTGCTCACTCTCCCATACAAAGATTGGCTGATTGGGAAGAGCTAAGCCACCAAGCCTGAGGTAGCTTCTGAAAGGATGCAAAGCTAAGAAGAGCGTTGTTGATCAGGGCCACCATGGAGGAATGGTCTCAATGAGTACCATGCAATCAGTAGAGATCCTTAACGGGTTAAACCCATGACCCACACAAACTATCTCTAGCTATCAGAAGAGAAAGAATTCTCTGAGGAGAATTCCAACATCATCTATGCCATCTAAACTTTCATTTATAATCTCCATAATGCTATAAAATAGACCTGCCAGGAAAAACTCATTAGATATGCCACAAAAGGGAGAAAAATGGTTAAAGGAAAGACAGCGAGTAGTTATGGCTGAATCATAATTCAGCATGATTCAGCTCTTGAGATTATCAAGCACAGTTGCTAAGCTATGTGTTTAAAACCATTTCAAACCATGGATGAAAGAACAGAGAGCATTGATGGAGAGCTAGAACCTATAAAGCTATCCAACTACAAAAGATGATAATAGAAACGAAGACTGAACACATGGTTGTTAACAGAAAGAGACATAGCAGAAGGCAATGCTGGTGAGCCAGAGAAAACACGGTAGAAAACATAGCAATTGATACACAGAAGAATTTTAAAATAGTAAGAATGAAAAAAAAAAAAGGCAAAGGAGATACACAGAGCACCATGAAAAGGTATAATGTAGGTGTAATCAAGAAATTGAAAGAAATAATTGAGGCAGAAGAAATATCTGAGAAAACATTTACTAGAAATTCTCCAGAATTCTTGGAAGATATCAAATTATAGATTTAAAATGTCAATGATCCCAATCCGAAGAATGTAGAAAGTCTGGAGAGATGGAACAGCTAGTAAGGAAGCTTCCTGCCCTTCCAGAGGACTGGAGTTGGTGCCCAGGACCCATATCCTGAGGCTCACAGCAGTCTGTAACTCCAGATCCAGTGGAATCTATGTCCTCTTATGGCCTGTAAGGCATGGGCGCAAACACATGGCATATGCATGTGTGTGCGTGTGCACACACACAAACACACAAACATACACACACACACACACACACACACAAATAAAACAAAACACAAATATTTTTAAAACTAGAAAAAAAAACCATTGGTAAATAAGATAACTACAAATGAAAGGTGGGAAGGAAATCAGGAAGGAGGAACTGACACACAGACACACAGGCAGAACCTTTGACACAGCAGAAAGAAAATGGCGAATGATGGAATATCATCATTCCTTCAAAGGAACAGCTAAGATGCTAACACCTTTTTTTTGTGTGTAGAAATAACACAAAATAGAGTCTTAATGATACATTTTTAATATATTAAAAGAAATAACATTTTAAAAGTTGTGATGACATTAAGATGTTTAGAACAACAATCAAGAAGTTGGATCACTAGTACATACACACCAAAAGACATAACGATCCAAGCAGAGAAAACGATTTCAGATGGTAGATGGTAACACAAGAAGGATGACGATAACTCTGAAAGGCAATAGCAATAGGTAAATCAATCTAAATGCATGTGGCCAAAAAATGAACAATCCTAGAGTCTTGGGGGACTTAAGTGATATATTTAATATGAATGGGAAAATCAAAGATGAATGGGATAAACAGGGACTTTGCATTGGAAAGTCTTTCCATTGTCCAGGAAGCTATAAAGGGGCTAATTAATGTTATACTGAAATAGTTCAAGTAGCCTTCTTGTAATTTCCAGTGTAATGATTTGAAAATGAAAAACAGAGCAGAAAGGCTAACAGAACAAGGGACTATAAAATAAGGAACAACAAAGTAAAGAAATCAAAGTAATTCTAAAAGTACAAGAGGATACAGATTAAACAAGACAAGTATAGAAAACCAGACAAGAATGGAAGAGATAAAGGCAGGGAGAGACACACACATAGATACACAGACAACTTTATTCTAAGGCAGCAAGGGGAAATTCTTAATAAAATTATATTAATAATCACATTAAGTTATATGACTTGATACCCCAATTAACTGACAATGAATATAGTTAAGATGTAATTAATTCTGCTCACAAAAGGCACACTTTATTCATAAGGACAGAAACAAGATAGAAAAGAAAATCGATAAAAGGCAAAATATTCAATAGAAACCAAATAAACAGAGAGTACAGTCACATCAAATTCTATATGCTTTATAGGAAGAAACATTACTGTTAAAGACATAAATTCATATGCACCAATACCATGCAATGAAATACTTAAATATACATATGTGGGAATCTGATAGATCTAAAAGTTGAAATTGTCCGACTCAACTCTGACACTAGAATACAGGACAAGTGGATTAAAAGATGAGTAACGACGAAGAGGAGATTCTAAGAAGAAATCCACACCCCTGCTGAAGAACTGTTAGCAATTGCACAATGGACATTCCTATCAAGTAATTCAATGATAGTGCCTAAGCATGACTACATGTTGGTTCTCATGGAGATATCAACACATTTCAAACAATTGAAACAATACAACACAGAAGGCAGCAAGGGAGAAAACCTTCCTGACCCTGGAAGCAAAAGTCTGGAACATCAACCCTAGACAAACACCCAACTCAGCTGTCTATCACATGGCTAGCTTGCTCTCAGCTGTTCTAGCCACGAACACAACCCTACTCTGATTATGCATGGCCCCTTTTAAAATTGGATTTATTTCCCTTGTAGTTATTGTCATGTAGTTTAGCTCTCATATTTTAAGTGCCTCTCAGTTCCTTGTCCTGTTCATGTTTCTTGCAAGCTTTCTCATGGCAGATCATTAATTTATACAACTCTTTACAGCAGCACATGAGTTGGCTCTGGGCACATAATAACCTCTTAGCCACTGAGAATTCAAGTTATCTCAAGCCTCTAAATGTCTTCTCTGCTCTTTGCCTTTTCTATGACTTTGTTTTCTGCGGCCCTGCCATTCACCAAGCACCAAGTCTGTTCTAAAAGCGTAGCAATATAGTGGGCACCACGTAGACTGAGAAGTTATGTAGGTCCCACCTTATGATAACAATCTCTTATAGAAGACATGGGAGAAGCATGCTTATTTTTATTCCTAAGACATCTGAGGCAATTTCTGTGTAATGGCCATAATGGAAGTTCTGAGAAAGAAAAGAATTATTCCTGCCCTGTCTAGTCATGAAGGGCCTTTCAAATACAGGGCATTTGAGATGGGCCTTAAGGATTACAGCAAGGCACTCTGGGTGGAGCAGAAACTTGGTGCATATTTTTTTTTTGACTTGGTGCATTGTTTCCTGAATAACCGAACTGGATAAGTAGGTTTCTACCGAAATAGGTTGACTTTTCCATAACCAGAGAAGACTGTTTGTTAAGACTCTGTAATAGACCTTCCCTAAAGAGCAGAATGGAAAGATAGTTACAAGTTAAATTATGGGGCTCTAGGTAAGCGTCTACCACTCAGCTATGTCCACAGCCCAGTTCTACGACTGGGAATCTGCTAAAGGATTACTGTTGGTAATCAAGCCCTTTCTGTTGGGTTCTGCCAGTTCAGAGGAAGAAGCAACTGTCTTCCTCTAACATGTCTACTTTGATACCTTTTTTTCTTTTTCTTCTTCCCTTGTAAAACTGAATAAATCTATTAGATTGTTTTTTTTTTTTTTTTTTTGGTTTGTTTGTTTGTTTTAAAGACTTGGAAGAGAAAGGGAGAATGATAAACAATCCAAGTTAACTTTAAGAACCATTTCAGCAAAGATAGAAGGGCCAGGAATTCTTTGGCATTGGTACAACATAGTTACAGCACACCCATAGTCGACACTGTGGACAGATGAATCAAGTGTAAAAGTGGTGACAGCATTAATATTATAAGAAATAGCAAGTGACAATGTAACTGCAATGAGGCAGGCTCTCGGGCCATCCCCAGACCTACTGAATCCAACACTCTGGCAAGAGCCCAGCTACCTCCACATGGTTCTGATCGATGGTAACATCTGATGCAACAGGGAACAGCGAGGACAGGCAGCCTGGGGTGTTCACACCCACGGGAAGGGCAGACATCTCTAGGTTCATTTGATTTCTGTCCTGAAAGATAACGAAGCCATGCTGTCAGACATTCCAATTTTATGTCATTACAAGTAAGGCTCAATGCTCATTAATAAATTAGCAAACAAACAAACAAACAAACAAAAAACAAAAAACAAAAAACAAAACAAAACAAACAAACAAAAAAACAACAACAAAAATCCCTAGTTCCCAAATAGAACCATGGTCAGCATTTTACCATGCTTTGTAACTTTGCAATCTCTACTGATGGCAACCTCTAGGAGAGTAATAGAGTAGACTCAGCAAATATTAGTTCAGATTCACATGTCTTGTAGTATGTAGGTTACTTTAAAGCAAAATAGTTTAGCCTGGATTTCTTCCATTGTAGTGTGAGGATGATAATGGCACATGCTTCCACAGACCCTGTGAGAAGAAGGAGAGGTAGAAGATTAAAGCACTTGCTCGAGGGGTCTGGCATATAGCAAGTGCTCCACAAAGGGTCTCTTAGCATTACCCAGCTCAAGCACAGGACATCCTGGGTCTTTCTGGGAAAGAATCTAAGCAGGATAGGGGAGAGGACAGGAAACTGGTTGGCTTCTCTAGGTTGAGATAAATGGTCCTACACACATGAGTCCAGACAATGTGACTGTCTCATGTAGAGACTAGAACATTCTAATACTAGGAAGGGCACTATTTTGATGTCTGAACCACAAATTGAGGAATACCATGATCTTCAGTGCCATTCTGGGCAATCTGCTCATCAACGGGCAGAACCCATTCTGAAGCAGGAGTGAGGTACTTGGTAAGTCTTACATTCCTGGGAATAGGAATAAGCACATTTTGTTGAAGGCACAAATATAGACACAGACAAGTGATCTGAGGCAGTGACTCAGATCATCCATGGGCCAGTGTGTGTGTGAACAAGTGAGGAGAAGCAGGCAAAAGATAAGAAGTGATGTAACCTGGGGATTCAACTGACACCCAGGGCTCACTGGAGGCAGAGCAGACAGGCAAGTCTCTGGGTTGCTAAGATAAACACCAGGCCCCACCTCTGGAGGCACTGAGGTGGCTGATAGACTTCCTAGCTTCATGAGGACAAATCAGCTCCTAAGCATCGATGAGGCTAGGGATGGAAGGAAGTAAAGGCTCCCATTGTAAGCTGCAAAGCGGATGATGCTAGCTCCATGCAGAGGTCCCCTTGCTACACTGCTTTGACTCAGTGGGTAGGACACATGGAACTAAAAAGAAATGAAACAAACACGAAGACTAAAGCATTTATATTGGTCTGGGAATAGCAAAAGTTCAACATCAGGACCACAGCTCCAGTCTCTGATAGCCACAATAGACATCACCAATGGAATAAAAGATCTTCTATTGATTCCCAACAGGTTGTTAGAATCTTTTCAAAATCCAACTTCCTTTATGCCCTCATTCCCAGGTATGGTAGTCAGTACACAAAGCCCCAAGTCTAGCTGTCAGTCATTGGAGGGAAATAATGAGGCAATCAAGAAGGATATAATTGAAATATCTTGTGAAAATATTTGTTAGAAGTCAAGACCAAACTTTGGGGGAAGCAAAATAAATCAAATATGAAGATATGGGATCACAATGAGGCTTTCAGTGCAAGGAAGTCGGAGAGTATTTCTATTTTTGCTTTCTTGATGGCATTTCTCCAAGTCCAGCCTCTCTTAGACAACTGTTCTGCCCGTCTCCTACTGTGCACAATCTCTATTGTACACACACTTACACCTTACCACTTTCGATGCTGTATTTTAATAGCTTGGTATGGTTTTTGTCCACAAATCAGTGAATCCTTTGTAAGCAAAGGGTTCTTGACCATTAGTATAATGTTATTTTAAAAAGCATCACTTCTCAAAGCCTAACATTCAACAAATAGCTACTACTTAAGAAATTTGGGAAAATGAGCTGGTTCATGGGGAAAAAGTAGCAAGTGACCGAGGTCCTGGCAGAGCACAAAGGTGGAGGTGTCAACCTGCACTTCAACCCGCTGCCACACCTTGGACAGCAATAGCTTATAGACATGGTGACAGGTTGGGATGCTTTGAGAAGATCCAGAGGGTATGTTGGAGACTTTGTCCGTGAGAAGTTCAGAAGATGAGGAAGGCAATGGATGCCCACATATGACTAATAAGGGCATGTACAACCCAAATAAATCAAGCAGAAACCACACACAAATATTTAGGGAAAAAACGAGGAACTGTTGAAATCAAGGTAAGTCACAGAAGCTGAAGGTGGAGCTCAAAGATATCTGAGCACAAACACAACACTGGAGCCAGAATAGAATGTGAATTAGTCCAGGAGCCATCTTTAACCTGTGTGCATAAAAGTAATCACCAAGGCATCATGAGATGCCATTTACCGATCAAGCTCCAACCAGATGGCCAGCTTTGTTTTGGTAGCCAAAAAGTCCACTGATGAACTCAAAGACCAGAGGACCAGAGACTAACAAGTAATTATGGAATGATGTGAGAAGTGCGGAGACAGGAGTATGTGTAGAACAGTATAGGTGCATATAGCAGGTTCTAATTCAGCCTGAAAAGGGCAGGTAGGTGCCCTAGAAAGGATGAAGTTCAAACGATACATTTATAATGCTAGATCGAAGCAGCCATCATTGTCCATCCACACACCATGTTTGCCAGGCTTCCATCAGAGATGGAGAGGTGTGTAGGTGTGAAGTCTGAGTGTGTGTGTGTGTGTGTTGTGTATACACACTCAGACTTACTCAACTAACCTTCAGAACTTTTATATTTCAAGACTGAAACTCTATACCCATGAAGCAACACTCCTCCTTTCTTCCTCCTCCAACCCTGGCTATTGCTATTCTACTGATGATTTCTCTGAAGTTGACACTTTAACCTTCAACAAGTGGATATATACAACACTTACCAATCATAAGATTGGCTTATTTTACTTAGTGTGTTTTCAAGGTTCGTTCATGTAGCAGCTCATGCTCAAATTTCCTTCCCTTTAAAGTTGAGTATATTCTACTCAATGTGTCTTTCACATCTCATTTATCCAGTTACCTATTGATGGAAACCAATTGCTTCTGTCTCTTGACTGTTGTGACTAACACTGGCAGGAGCAGGGGAAGACAGCTAGGTGCTTAAGACTCCACTTGGCAATTATTTGAGATATATATCCAGAAGTAGAATTAATGGGTCATTTTATGGGACTCACACAGTGTTTCCCCCTTCCCATTTAGGTCTCCCATTCTTTCAGGAGAGAAGTCTATAATTTCTGATGTCAACAGGGCAGAGTAGACTTATAAAGCTTTGAAAGTGTCCTCACATCTACCTCCTGACCAGATCAAGAGCCCATCCTTCCACTTTGGAGAGAAGGAGGCCTCTGTCCTCAGATGCTTAGACCATAGCAGATGAGTAAAAACCCTTCAGAGCAAGTGCATCCTAATATGAGGCCCATGCATAGAATTTACTCACCCACACAACAGCACCTCACTGCTGGGCTGCACTGCCAGGCAATTTTTGGGTCATGCTGGAGAGTCCCTCCATATACCTAGGGACTTGGCTCCATTTGGAATCTGTTTTGGCTGATGTGACAACTTCAGCATGACCCCTGATCCTGGGAGAAATTTGTTAGGTTCCATTTGAAGGTCCTTTTTGATGATGCTCCATAAAAATCCCTATGTACTCTCGTCTGAAAGGCTCATGTCATGCCATTGGTGTACCAAGAAGGAAGTTCTCCTTTGACTTAGATAACAGATTAGAATCCTGTGTGTTCTCCTGGAGGTGGGTGTAGTCACCTCTACTACCAGGGTGAATGAGGCTCCCACCTGGAGGTAAGTGAATTTGAATGTAGGGGCACAATCTTTATGCTACCAATACCAGCATACTGAAATATTCATTGTGAGAAAAGATCTTTTTAAAATGGGACAAAATAAGGAATTGAATGTAAAAGTTTAATCAGACTAATATATTCATTTGCACACAAGGCTTTCCAGCACAGTCAAGAGCTTGGAACTTTTTGGAAACCAAATATTTTCCAACATAATCTGGTAAAGGCATGAGGAAGGTGCAGGCTTTGATGGTCAGCCTAATCTCCAGAAAATCATGTAGCAAGCATGTGAAAAACACTGCTTCCAGGGTTAGTGCACTGTCCTGTTATTAAGAGCCAGATCTGATGGTTCCTAAGATACCTGTTGTTGAGTCAAAGTCCTTAAGCTATGTGAAAAACTATTACATCCTGTACATTTAGTTTTCACTATCTTTAACAGAAAATTTAAAAAAGACAACTTATGTTTTCCATGGTCCTAAGCCTCTGCCCACTACATCTTGTGATGACTGAAGACTACATAGAATAAGGTTTTCTGGGATGGTCCAAGTGTTAGTGAGAAGTCTTACACCGAGGATGCATGTCTACCAGTCTTCAGGATGAGCTCCTGAGAGTGTGTGATAGAGCAAGATTTTCCTATATGAAGTGTAGTTTTCACCTTTGAAGATGTTTAAAGACAGGCATTTTTCATTTACATGTACTCAGCCCCTAACATGTATCAAAGGCAGTCATATATTTGGGCACTGTGGGAAATGCTATTGTGCTGGACTTTCCAAGAAAGCTCCCACTAGATTCCAGCTGGTGGCCTCCTGAGGGGAGGTTGGCACACGTTTCATGTGGCTTTCTCCTCTCTGGCAGACTGGACGTTAGGACCTTTGTTCCACCAAATCTGCTGAGATCAGTGGTATGACTCCATGGTTCTCAGACATTCTGAAGCTCAATATTTTTCTTGTGTGTGGGTGAGGGTGGGAGGGGGGAGAGGGCATGGAGGGGATGTGGCAGGATCTCAACTCTCTAAAACTTTCAGGTTTTGCTTGAGGAGAATGCGCAGTGAACTGAACCTGGAAGAGGGGGAACTACTGGAAGGCTGCAAACTTTCTGTTCTAGTTCCTCCTGGTATGTGCCTTGTAGACAAGAAAAAGATGAAATCCCAAGTGAAATTACACATGAAGTAGTTTTAAAATGTTTTGGGGTTACCAGGTCCCACATTTGTTTGATAGCCCTAAGGCCTGGTCCTGCTAGATGGCTCATTTTATATTATTTTATTTTATTTACTTTATATTTTCTTGGTAGAAATAGTTGACTTGACATTAACTGTGTCTCTCTGTACCTTACATTTATTCATTCAAACCCTCTGCTCCAGGGCTGTATCGAACCACCTGACTTGTTTAGCTTGCATTGTGGTAAGTGTTCTGGTCCAATGCGTGTGTGCACATACAGACACCTTCATACTAGTCTCTGCGGCTGTGTGTGGTCTCTTGTGGGGTCAATTTCCATGCCCTGGTGTGTTTTATGGCACCAGAAGGACCAACATTCTGAGTGCAGCCAATGCACTTTGGTGAACTACAAATTATTCAAACTATTTATAGGTCAGACAGGGGAATACAAGAACTAGCTAAGGGCATTTGTAAACACCCATTTCCTTCTTTTCTCTGTGAATCATAACCAACACAGCATTTATTATAAATGTCTGTTTTCTTCATATAGAAAATGCACCCTCAATTTTATTTTTTTCTCATCTTTTTTTTTCTTGCATGCCTTATTTTCATATTAGACTCGATTCTCAGAGCTAGTCTTTACCTTGATACTAATTAGTCAAACGGCCCTAAACCCTCATTTCCCTGGTTTGTCTGTGATTACAGAATAATGCTCCTTCCCCAAGAAACTTAAGTTAGGCATTACATGGTAAAATGGAACCGAGGTTGCAGATGCTTAGTGTTCGAGTTGGTTGTCATGGAGATGGGGAGATTGCTCTACACTACCCACATGGATCAGGGTCATGTCACTATCAAGTCCCACTATGTGAATGAAACAGGACTAGAGAAGAGGTCACCCCATGACAGGATGAACAATCTACCAAGCTTTGCTGGCCCAGAAGATGAGGGGAGGAAGGGGACACAGAACCAAGGACTATAAGTAGCTTCTAGAAAGGAATAGAACCCTTCTCATGCTTTCAAGTTTGCCCACTGAAACTGGAGACCAGCTTCTACAGAACTGTAAGATCTTTATGCTTCTGTAAATCGCCTTGTGGTGACTGTTATAACAGCAATAGAGGAGGCTTAAGATCACTATTAAAATATAGGTGTTTAAAAAAAAAACGAAACGTAACAAGGTAACGTAAGCAGCATAGACTGGGGGATACTCAGCAAACACCCATTGTTGCAGTCCCACTTTCTTCCACTCTCAGAGTCCAGAGTACTGGTCCACTGGTGACTGCTGCAAATCACTCCATGAGTGGGCCTGCCAGCCGCAACCCTCCCGGAGCCAGCTGACAGCAGGAGAAATCACAGTGCTTTCAGATCCATTTGGTCAGGGCTGAATGACTGCCAGTTTTCTGAAGGGATTTTCATTTTGAAATTAAAGTGATAGATCTACCTGTCTGTATCTTTATGACTATGGGAGCTAGAGTCTGATCCAAGAGCCAACTTTGCTTTCCCTATGTATTCGTTCCTGTTTCAATTTGTGTATTATAAGAACAAACCATGTGCATCTCAGCTCTAAAGCACTGTAAGATACATAAAGTCTGAAAGCTTTTAAGACTTGGGTAAGACAATGGTTCACCACATGGACACATTCAGCAAAGAAACAGCATTTCCAGCAGGGTGGAGTGTAGATACAACAGTCTCTGGGAACCTTCTTTCTTGGCTCCTTGCCTAACCACCAGGCTCTCCACCCACCCCCTTCTTTCGAAGTTACCCCAGTATTCCAAGAAATTGCTCAATTCGAAGGGCATTTAAAACTTTAAGTCAAAATCTAGTTCCATGTGACTTAGGTATAATCCACAAAAGGACAAAGTCGTCTGAAGAGTAACTCATCTCTCGTGGGTTATGCAAAAAAGATGCTAATGAGACATTTATAATTGAGGCCACACAGGCATAAAAGTCAGAAAAAGCTTTAATTATGGCCTGTACAGCTGTTGTAAGGTACCTGCCTCTCTCTGGGTGTTTGGGGATTATCATAGAGGCAGTTAACCTTAATGCTAGGCTGGCTTTTATTTGTGCTCCTCTAATCCCAATCAGGTTCACATTCTTTGGCATAGACAATAAGAAGGAAAAGAACAGCATTGTTGATCTCACATTCAAACGAATCCAGCATTCATCTCACTGGGGGGTGGCAGAAGGGAGCTAAGGAGGCAGAAGATGGGAAGGCTGCAGGTTGATCCATGTGTGTCTTTCTTTTTCTTTTTGTCTTTGAGATAGGTCAAATATCTCAGTACCCTTCACACTATTAGCCGTACATGCATATGCATGTTCATGCTAGATCAGCATTTCAGAGAAGGGTGTGAATTTCACATAGTATTCCTCTCTCCTTTCCTCCGTTAAGAAGGAGCAAGGTACAAGTTTTCATCTGATATTCTTCCCCTCCCCCAGCAGCCCACGCAAAGTATCACAAAGAAGGTACTTGTCATTGCTCTTCCCAGTCCATAGAGGAGCTACTTACGTCCTGGCTTCCACAGCTGAGACCCACAGAGAAGATGGGACGGAGCCAGTTGGATGAGCCAGAGATGGGGCCGGCAAAGGTGAGAAAAGATTTTGGAAATGGGCCATACCTGGAAGGAATATGGAATGGTTTACAGCTGCACAGAGAAAAGAAAGACTTCTGTGAAGAAGGCCAGTTTACAAATTAGAGAGAGTGCTGCGCATGCTCGTGCTCAGCCCCTTCCAGGTAACCAGCCCTTGGGAAAGATCTTATTGGTTCAGAGACACTGAGACGTGATGACTGGGAAGGGCTGACTCTGACCTTTTTTTTTTTAATTATTTTTTTTAATTAACCATTCCATTTACTTACATCTCAAATGACATCCCTTTAATTTTTTTAATGATGTATTTATTTTTATTTTTTCTGTGCATTGTTGTTTTGCCTCCATGTATGTCTGTGTGAGCATGCCAGATCCCCTCAGACAGTTGTAAGCCACCCTGTGGGTGCTGGGGATTGAATCCAAAACCTTTGGAAGAGCAACCAGTGCTCTTGACTGCTGACCCATTTCTCCAGCCCTGACTCTGACTCCTTTCCCAGACAATTCCTACATATTTTACATGAAATTTTCTTTCCTTTTTTGTCATACTATAACTCAAACTAGATATATGGAGTGACCTAGAACCTCACAGAACCTTTCAGCATTTCAGCCAGAGCTCAGGTTCTATACTAAGGTCAATGAACATCACACACAGGACCTGAAGATGCTTTTTACCAACACAGAATATTTTACTGTCTCCATTCGAGGACAATGAAAAATCCTATAAGCTAAAAAGCATGAGATTCCATAACATAGAAACAAAATAAAAATTTGGCATTCTCTCGGCAGAAGACTGTCTATCATTTACACTTGACCTGTTAAAATAGACATGAAACCTAGAATACAGCTTAAAATTTGGAGTAGCTATCCATGAGTTTTTCCTAATTATAGTGCTCTGCCTCTATGTTGAATTAGTCACTTGTATTAAGAAGGAGCAATATCCAAGTCAATTTCACAGATATAATTTCCTCTTTACTAAGCAAACACCCAAATCTGAGAGTCAAAAATGATATTGTCTGTGCTGATTATGGAAGGAGGGAGGGTGAAGAAGGAAGTTCTAAGACAGAGAAAGGCTGCCAAAGCATGGAGCTGCTCAAGAACTGCTGGATTCTCTTCAGGTTTGGTCTTGCTGTCTATTGTAATGCTAAGTGCAGGCCCCCTAGGTCTGGAGTCTGCACATAGACCTGCGACCCTGACCCCAAGTTATTTCTGATTGGTAAATAAAGATGCTAGCGGCCAATAGCTGGCTAGACGAGGCATAGGTAGGGTTTAGATTACCCAGGCTTGGGGTTGGAGGAGAACCATGAGGAGAAGGTAGAGGAGGAAGGAGAAGCCATCATTTTAGGTGAGTCATAAAATTGTGGCCTTGAGTGTAGGGAGCCGACTTTAAGCAGAAAGGGCTAGAAAGCAGCTATCATCTTTGCAGCCATCTGGAACCATTTACCCTGATAGAGACTTGGTTTTTCAGCAGCCTACAACAGCTGAGCACACTCTAACAAATATCTTGTTTATCCCACATAGGTTGTTTTGCTGTTTAGTGACCCCAGCTGCATAGTGCACGTGGTAAAATGTTTTCACCTGTGTTCTCCTGCGTGTGCTTATAAATACCCAGGATTTCCTTGTAAGAATATATATACAGTCAATAGAGTTAAGAGGTATATGAGTAAATAGGAGTTAAGAGGAGTCAAAGAGGGGAATAAAGGAGTAACCAGACTTGACTACAGATCCTCTGGCTTGTCTCTATTCTTCTTGTCTCTTGCCCTCTCCATCTCTACTCTCTCTCTTGACCAGAGCACTTAACCCCAAACGTGAGCCAGAGTGGTCTTCAACACCTGAGGACTGGCCAATTGGAGTTAAGAACAGTCCAGATAAAATATAGTAAGTAATAACGGGGTTATTGATAGGAAAGTTGATTCTAATACAACAGGGAGGTGATATCCGCCCAGTTCTTGTGCTGTTTAAGGCTTATTGTAAGTATAAAGATTGTGTATGTCTTTTACCTGGGAACTTAAATGATCAAAGTCAGGGTTGAAACCCTGGGACAGGATTAAACATTTTCCACAACAGTATTCACTATATTGCCTATAAAGCCCCTCTGCCCATGTTAGAGAGGCTTCACTTATATAGTCAAGGATTCGGAATCAGATCAACACCTACTGGTTATGCTCCTATTATGTGTCTTTAAAAATTACCTGATGCCACCACTGTTATCACAAAACTCAGTCTGGAAAATAGCTGGAGGCCTGTCTAGGATTCAGTCCAGGAGCTGGGTTGGCCAAAAGACCCGTCCTCTCTTCTCCTCACTCATAGATCCAGTGTTACAGTTTTATCCAGATTTGCCTCCCTACAACGAAAATTGGAACATATTGGCCCTTTGCTTCCAAAATAAATATGAGTTTAGTTTCCTAGCACTTCCTGTCTCCACCAGGTTCACTCTGGGAGCTTGGCTTTGAGCAAGATTAGACATGCGCACTGCTGAATCTAACTGGGTACTATGGAAATGTTGAAAGAGGTCAACTAAGGCTTAGTTCATCTGGACAGTCCAGATTCATCTCACAGGAAATGGTTCTTGCACCACTGCTCTTCCAGTAAGCAGGAAAAAAAAATTAAGTCATCGTATGCCTATATAAACTGTCTCAAACTATGGGGCCAAGTGTTAGAAGAGTTGACATGAAATGTGAATTTTTAAAAACTGATTAATTAAGTAGCTGGGTGAGTACTTCAGATTTTTTTTTAAAAAAAGATATATGCTTGTTTTTATTTATTTATTCTTACCTGATTGAATCTATTACTTATTGGGGGAGGGGACTCTAACTGCTAAAATAAAATAATTTCACTTACTAAAATTCTAATTTTATTCTTCCTTGGACATAGCTAAAGCATGATTAGGACCAGAATCAAGTTTCTTCTGCCAAAATTACCTGTTCACTAAGATTCCCTAGATCGTCCAACTGTGATGTATACCCCGTTGTATACCCGAAAGCTCTCTCTGTCATCCTTAAGAAAAGGAGTGTTTTGAGAGAGAAGAGAATCAAGCCATGTACATTTGGGAAATTATGAGTACCCTCAGAGTTGTGGTTGTTGAAGCCTCTATACAATGACTGATGCCTGATCTCTGCTCAAAATACACAAAGATATGTTTGGTAGAGACCCTTGGAGAAAAACCGACTCTAGCATCTCATAGTGTGAATGAAGAAGTGTTTTGGGGGAACATCACATTTTTTTTCCAGTATTTTCCTGGGATAGGATAGGGAGGTGGATTTAGTTTTGTTTCTTACAACAGGATTTAAATGACTCAAGAAGCCTGCAAACAGATGTGCCTATATTGGTCACCCACGACCATTGCTGAGACTAGCGCTGAACTAGAGACTAGAGTCCCAGAGAGACTGAGTTAGGTGGTTACTGCTGAATTCAGTTTAGAGGTCATACAAAGGGCAATCTTTTGGCATCGATTGCTGCAGGAAAGTGACAGCTACAAAATTAGAATTCACTACTCCCTCATGGGCTATTTTTAAGGGCCTCATAAAGAATGGTCCATAACTTAGGAACAAAGCTAGGATGAGAAATGTTCCTATTTTAAGATGTCTCCAAGCATTTGGTGATAGCTGTCATTGATCTACAAGCCCTCCGTTCTGCATAAAATTTCTAACCAAAATCTTTGGCTCAGTGACACTGGAGCTGCCATCTTTTCTTTCCAGAGTCATATCCATTCTTCCCCTGGGACCTAGTGTTCACGTGCTGTTAACAAGAGCGGAAATGCCATTGAGAAGATCTACAACTGAGTAGGAAGCTATCGAGTAGCAAAGGGGTCAGGCCAACTTGGATTTGCTGCTCATAGTATCCCTTCTGTCTGCAGCTACCAGACCCTCCAGTGATTCTCCAGACTTTTCCTGGTTCCACTCCCGAAGGTGCCAGCTCCTTTGACCTAGCATGAAGGTAATGAGACTCTACACATGATGGTCAAGTAGAGCTGAGGCTGAGGAATGCTGGTCCACAGTGCAGATGTGAGCACTATCCTGGATCAAAGGGAGCACTGGGCAAATGGGCTTAACCTAAACAAGTTCCGCTTTCTGTTTTGTTATGTTTTTTAAACATGAAAATCTGAAGAATTTTTTTTCGGGAGAAAATAATGGGAAAAAGGCAGATCCAAGAAGAGCCGGGCAAAGAAGTAAAGAAAGATCACTATACAAGAGCAGTTTGGACTCAGGCTATAGAAGGCAGGTCCCACATAATAATGGCTTTATAAGTAGATGCTGCTGCAGTTCATGGAGAGCTTGAACTTGGATAGAAGAGCAGGATATAATGATGTAATGCTATTCTTAATTTAATGTTGCCAATGTATCCAGCCTTCCATAGCCACCATTCCGTGCCTTCTTCATAGCCTTTCCTATGGCTATGAAGAAAGTATTATGTATTATGGCCCCTATTTGGTGAGGAAATCAAAACTTAGGTGAAATGATGTGTTCAAAAATCAGACCTTCTTGGCTCTAAAACACTTCCTGGTTCCCACCAGGATGAGAATTATTACTCTAGTCTCTGGAAATGTGGATAAATGGGGTGAGGAAAGAGAGGAGACTGAGAGTGGAGGAGATGGAAGGAAAGATAGTGATACACTCCTAATTCCAGGTCAAGCCATCTCCCAAGATCCAGGTACTCACTCAACTGCTTCCCCAGTCTTCCCTTTGGGAATGGAGCGGAACTTGGCCATTCTGGCAAAGCTCATCACTGTTCAAGAGAGAGAGATCTTGCTCATGGCTTCATACCCCAAGGCTGGGTTCCAGACAATCAGCCTCACAGCCGATTACAGAGAAGACTAGAAAGGCCAAGAACTGGCTAGGAGTGAAGGCCGAGCCTAACACACTTTATTAGCAAACTGTTAGGATGAGAAGAGCATGTGCATCAGATTGGCTGAGAAAACACTAGCAGTCCCTAGTCGGCGACAGTCCCTAGAACAGCGATAGTCCCTAGAACAGCGATACTGCAAAAGGCTCTGAGGGAATGGGGCCTGCTAAGACATAGTCATGGTGGAGTTCTAAGGACAGGCCTAACTAGAGAAAACTTTCTCTCTCTCAGTCTCTCTCTCAGTCTCTCAGTCTCTCAGTCTCCCTCTCTCTCTCTCTCTCTCTCTCTCTCTCTCTCTCCCTCTCTCTCTCTTTCCCTTCCTCCTTCCCTCCCTCCCTCCCTCCCTCCCTCCTTCCCTCCCTCCCTCCCTCCCTCCCTCTGTTTTTAGAGTAGAGGAAGCCTAAGCATATGTTCACAAAAGTTTCAAAAAGCATTTGGTTGCACATTAAAGTTGCTTGTCCTAGGTAAGTAATCATGGAAATGGGCAAAGTACCTTAATGTGAAGACAAAATCCTTCCAAAAGGGAAACAAGAGCAGAGTAATAGCAGGTAATGTCTATCAGCGGAAATGGAGCTGCTTCGATCGATCCTTCTGTCTTTACAAAATTATATGAGGAAACAAAGGCTTTAGATTTGGGATTTTTTTTTTTTTTTTTTTTTTTGGAGTAGGGCATTTGTGTGTTAAAAAAAGAAACTGCAGCAAACTATCAACAGTCTCATGGAGGAAAAAAAATCTAAGCTTTCTCCTTTCAAGCTCTTCCTCTGATGGCCAGCCATGGTACTTTTGTTGTGCCAACATTGAAGGCATAGGGATTATTGGTGAATCAACAGACACACCCCACAGCATGTACATGGGAGTGGATATGCCAAAGCTGTGTCTTTTTGTGTTATCTAATTAAAGCACAAGAACCTAGATCATAGATATAATGCAGTTCCTGGAATTCCCTCACAGCCCACCTTCCAGTGTTTGTCAGAAATAACGCCTTTACCACCAGACGCCATTGGCAAGGCTTCTGGATGTCTGCTGCGTCTAGGTTAGGATTAAGGGGTACTTGGTGGTCAGTCCTTGATGTAAGTGTATTCATAGACCTTTGCCAGAACAAAACATAAAGGTTCCTAAAGTCAAGACTCTAGACGTATCTTTTGGCTCTGGGAAATAGTAGATGCTCTTTCTTGCAAAAGTCTTTGACTTAGTCATCGTTCTCATAAGTGACGAGAGACCACAGTGACAGTCATAGCAGTACCTCAAAAGTGTGTGAAAGGTATTTATTGATGAGATGATGATAAACAACTCTGCCTTCATG
>JANHMN010000014.1:24016950-24028777 GCA_030674055.1 Rhabdomys pumilio | reverse complement strand
GAAGATGAAGCCCAATAATAATAATGATGCTAATCACAGCTCCATTTATTGACCACTGGCTCCGAGCCAGATCCTGTGAGAAGCTTTCCAAGCATGATCTCATTTGATTCCTATAGAAGCTCCAGAAGGATTAAGTGATTTGCAGAAGGTCACCCATTCAGTGGGAGAGCACAGGAGCAGAGTCAAAAGTGGCTGACTGCAAACCCAAGGGAAAGGCTGGTGACCAGTGGGATTTAGAGAGACAGAGGTTTGACCAAGTGGCATCTCCTAGGTTGCCAGACAGGGAAAGCAGGCTGTATGCTTTCATATCATTTACCTGTCTTTTCTTCCCAGCCACAAAAAAAAAAAAAAAAAAAAAAAATCATCGAAACTTCAACTTCATGGCTGTTCTCTTCTTAAAACTCCTATAGTTTGTTGTCCTAAGAAAGTAACACTGGGTGAAACTTTTGAAAACCCAATTTTCTTGCCCGTTTCCGCAGACCTACGAGGCAGCATTTTATTACGTGTGGATCTACTGACATGATTCCAATCATAATAAAAGAGCCACGGACCATAGAATGACCTGATTTTTCTGAAAAGCTTTTGCTGATACAGTAACTGATTTTATTTTCCTATTAAAAGTGAAATTGAAAGACCCCTTTAGCAGCTGACTGCATGAACGACCACCTCCCAAGTCCTTCTCAACAGCCATATTGTTCAGAGAAAACAGAGCCCTCAATGACTGCGAATGAACCCTAAAGTCAGGCCTGGAGCCTAATGGCATATTAAATTATTTGACATTGTCAAGGTCACCACTCTCTGCCATGGAATCAATCTTTCCCTCAATCAGAAAAAGCATAAAGGCTCGCAAGCTCTCTTGAGACAACAGTTACAGGGGTAAAGGAGTGAGAAGACAGATGATTTATTTTTATGTGCGTTTCTTAGATGGAAATTTCTACACACCTTGCTACTATAAATCCACAGGGAAGACAGAGGAAGGGAAAGCTTTGAGGTGGCAGAAGGGAATGGGGTTTACTGGGTAAAGACAGATTAGCTGCAGAAGACTGTAAAATATTCAGCAAGGCCAAGGATATTTTTCATTAACCCCATAATTAGCCCCCACATATACGGTTTTAATTTTTAAATATGGATGTGGATTCTCAGAATGTGTTCATAATCATGCAGTTACGTGTGGAGTTTGGATGCATAGATACTAAAGAGTCCTGGATTTATATTTGGCTGGTTATTTGTGAAGGACAGTCTCACTGTAATCAGTACCACAAAAGCAGGTCAACTCCTCGTTGTATATGTGTACTGGCCACTCAGGATGGTTCTAGACTATGCTTGGCACCAAACTAGGAAGGAGGAAGGGCTGTAAAAGCATTATATCTGATGCTACCTAGCCAGCTTATATGAAGAGCAGAAACACATGACCCAGCAGAGGAAGCCACTCCTTAGAGACTGAGGACATGGATCAGAGCAAGAAAATGCTACCAGCAGAAAACGCACGAGACATGTATGGTCTGTGTAGAGCACAGACCTGTTGACTTAAGATCTTGATTTTTGGTGAAAAGATCCAACTTTCATATGTCCTTGGGCCTATGATGAGGTGTTTTAGGATGTGTGAGAATGGTTTAAAATGAAAGAAGTCATACATACAAAATAGTTCTTATTTTCCAAATGTAATCAAGAAGCTAGAAGTTGGTAAGTGGCAGCCCACACTGGTACTCACATAGCAGGATAAAAAGGTGAGATGAAGACCACATCTAGCTATTTGGGCTCAAATTTTAATTCTTAAAATACTTAATTTTTTTTAAGTATAAGCTTTGTTTTGTTAGACTAAAGTTAGATATAACTGTGTCTGTAGATCATCTTATTCAGGGGTTATCAAAACCTGTGCTACCAGCAATTAGCTGTTAATATTAATGCATCCTAGAGTTGGGAAAACATGTGGGGTCTCTAGCGCCTGGGAGAACACAAGGTCTATAGACAGGAGTACCTGCTACCTACGGGTGTCACTGTTGCTACTTAAAGATTCAATCTGGTATTAATGGTGCCTCTGAGCTTTCTGAAAATGAAAATGCAGTTTCAATGGACATTTTTCATGTTTAAATAACTCCACACACACACACACACACACACACACACACACACAGACACACTCAAGCACATAGAGATATCCTCAGACACGTACATATAGTCACACACACACATACACACAGAGAGACAAACACAGCCTTATACACACACATAGACACACTCTCAGACATAGAGATATTCTCAGACATGTACATACAGTCACACACACACATACACACATACACACAGAGACAAACATAGCCTTATATACACACATAGACACACTTTCACTCATATATGCATACTCACATACACATACATACACACACACCAACCCTAATGACCATATGGGCCAATGGCTTAGAATATCTGAAAATTGTCTACAACAGATACAGAAATAATACCCATTAATTTCAGACGACTTGCCTAACATCATATGACATCATAGTGAGCAGAAGAGCCGAGCAAATAACTCCCTTTTCCTGTCTTGTCTCAGTTTGCTTTCACTTCACCATGCTGTATTCAGGAGAAAATAAGCCTTCGATGTTATAGAAAATTTTAAACTCTGGACCTAAAAAAAATAACCCTTTCATTCTCCATGGTCCTCATTCTTCAGAATTTTGCTCGTCCGGTGCATCCATCAATATAGGAGGTTGGTGGCTTCCATTGGACTATACGTCCTTCCCAGCTTAGGGTCCCCTTAGACTTGTCTGGACAAGGTAATGTGTCAACAGTTGGGATCATCTTTAAAAGATAGAGAATAATTCCTTGACTTAGCTCACTGGAAAGTTGTGGAGAAAGCTCCCTAGTGCTTTGGCTTGTAGACTGTTAATAGGTGGCATTTAAGTGCACAGACCCAGAGCAAGCAAAAGCCTCCTAGTAGACCATTTACAACAGGAATTAGCAAGCCCCAGAGCATTTCCTACCATGAAGAGACAAAGCCTCCCCACGAAAATCATCTCTTGATGGCTGATAAAAATAGAATTGCAATTTACCCTCCCATCTACGCCCCCTGACTTCAGGCTCTCCCAGTGTATTTTCCCTTGTAATGGCTGGTGTAGATGGATTCCCGGGGTCTGCATCACTGCTGATGACATTAATGGTCTTGGGCTCCCTGAATTTTGATTGATTGCTGTAATCTGCAAAACTATTTCAGGACATAGATTTATTATTATTAAGCCTATAAAAATGGTGTCAGGGTCAAGGCAAGCCAATGATGTGTGCTGTGATGCAATGGCCGAAAGCTACTCTGTAACAAACGTGAGTGGCAGAAGGGAACAGCATTTCGTCTCCCACTCTGACCTGACACCAGACCTTTTCCCACAGGGATGTACATTTAGACCCCATGTATACTGGGTAGGGATGGGAATGGATGGAGGGAGGGAAGACAAAATGTGTACACACTAATAATTGTTCTCCTACACTTTGAATCCCTTAAAGACATTTTGTCAGATTTCATTCAGTTCATTTAGATGTAGTAAGAATTTTCTCGATTTCTTTCTGGCCTCTAGATACTATTTGGCTTTCCTAACTCAATCCAGTTGGTCCTGGAGCCAGAGAGATTTAAATATTGACACTAGTCCATTGAAGATCTCCGGAAGAAAGGAGGCAAACTAAGCAGAAAGTTGCATTAGTATCCATTGTATCTTTTCTTCTATCTTCCATCCAGAGCGTCTGGCTCCAAAGTTAACGAGTAAAGAAATAGATCACATACTAGGCTGCATTTTGACAATCTGAAGATTGTCATTTCAAATGCCTCTTCAGAAAGGAGTGAAATAACCAGTGAAAACATTAATCCATGTATTAGTTTGCATCTAGGATATAAGGCTAAAATGCTCTTCAGTTTCATTCTCAAAACAACAACAAAAAGCCAGACAATTATATGTCGGCATGTTTTTATAGGTGTATTAATAAACTGAGTTCATAGGACAACCATCTTATGGTATAGCTAAGGAAGATGATGGCTAAAGAAGAGATAAAATGTCTTCACTAAAAAGAGTTGTTGTCACTGGAGAATGATTTGGCTAAAATCATAAATAATGAATACGTCAATGGTGTCCAACTGCTGGCTGATATTTGGGTAAGCGTTCCTCAGAAGCTCATAGGTAGAGGTCTTGGTTCTCAGCACTATTGAGAGTTCTGAAAAATGCTATGACACGGGGTTGAATAGGAAGTCTTGTCTCGGGGAGTATGGCTTTGAAAGGATAGATTATGGCTCAGCCTATTTTGCTTCCTTGCTTTAACTTCTGACCATGAGGTAAGGGCTGCTTCAGCCTAACATTTCCATCATTGTGTATAGCCTTGTCACAGTCCCCAATGTAACTAGGCAGCTAAGATCTTCAAACTGTACCCCTCCCAGGGTTTATCTCCCTAATTGGTTGTCCACTACAAAGAGGTCAACCCTGAAACAGTATATATATACAAATAACAAAAGTGAACTGAGAAAGTTATATTTATATATTTGTTTAAACATGCATATATGTATTTTAAAAATATATATTTATGTAACAATAATCAGGGAAGAAGAGGGTATTATTTGAGAGTGAGGGGACATGGAAAGAGTTAGGAGGCTGTGGGGAGTAGCTAGAAAGGGAAAAGGAAAGGAAAAGTGATGTGATCATGTTTTCATTGTATGTACTAATAAATAAACATAAAAATATGAAATTAATTAAAGAATAATTAAAAAACACAAATCCAAATATAATTTTTCCAGTTTTGAGTGGATTATCTCATATTTAGTTATAGCAATAGAAAGATAACTGATATACAAAATATAGGAATACAAGGCAGGATAGAACTGTGAAGATAAAAAACATTCACGTGGGCTCCTCTACTGATTCGGGGATCGTTCGCAGAAAAGATGGGTAGAGTCTTGGGAAGTTACCCCTAGAGTTGCAGCCAGGAGAGTGGGCACTGTGAATGAAACCTGAGGCTTTGCTCAGACTCTTAGGCTATAACATGAAAGATGCACAGGAAATAAGCCATAAACTCTGAGAACCTACTGAACCTGGAGCAAATAGAAACCCTCTACTTGGGCAATAGAGAGGAAGATTCCACAGTGAAGAAAAGGTCAGACAAGAGTTAGGTTTGGATGTCCTGAACACCAGAGCATCAGAAACTTGAAGGAGAAGCCGGAACTGACCTGCGGTGTTGAAGAGTAACTTCTCTCTTACGAAATGATGTAAAAGTGATGTTAAAATTTGTTAAGAACAAAAACCTGAAGAACACTATCTAGCCACACTATTTTCAAGTATACATGGATTGTCACCAAGGCAAGTTATATTTTAGGCCATAACTTGAACGTAACACATTTAAAAGATGAGAAACTCTGGCACAGTGTACTTTCTCCAAGCATGACAGAATTATGGCAGAAGTCATGACCAGAAAGAGAGTTTGGAAAACCCACAAGTATTTGAAAATTAAGCAATATACTTCTAAATAACCTGGAGCTCAAGGGAAATGAAAATACATATTTTATCCCTTGAAATAAAAACAAACACATCAATTTCTGTGAATACAGTTAAGGTAACACATAGAAACATATAGCACTAATTTGTAGAGTTGATTGATAATTAAGATAATTAAACTTATACTTTAAGAAGCCAGACATGGAAGTGCACATTAGACCCTAAGTAAGAAGGTGGAAGAAATAACAGACAAGAGGTTAATGAAGAAAAATGGTAGAAATTGCTTTCTACATGTTCATGTTTGCTGTGTGCTACTGATCATTGCAGCATACCTTAATGGGTTCCAGGCGACTATGCCCTTAGAAAGACCATCAGATTTTCATGAGATCAGATCTCCCCCAGGATCAAGATAAGAAAAGAGTCTTTGGAAACCAATGGGGTTGTGTGTTTTGTTGCTACCAGGAAGGGAGCTAGCAGTACAGTCTCCTCAGCAATCACAAACAAAATATTCTGGGTCTGCCTCAAGAAACAGATACCATTACACTCAAACTTTCTGTATCAGGTCCTCATTCTGTCTCTTAGATGACCAGTGTACAGGGTGCTGTTGCCAGGAACAATGCCTACTAGGTTCTAAAGTTTGAGAAATCATGAACACGGGAAGAAGAAGGAGCCACATAAAGCGGCTGGTTTATTTCCATGTTGAATATAATAAGGGAAATTGGCTAGAATAAAGGGTGCTCAACTGAAAATATTTTGGTTTAGATCAAATACATAGTCCAAATTTTTAAGTGGCATTTTATATTGTTTCTACAGTCTATACCTAGGAATTGTGTAAGAATTTAGTAACCACCAAAAACCTTCTTACTTTTCTTTTGTTCTTATTATAGGAATTGTGTAAGAAAATAATAGGTACCAATAATCAAGGGAAAAAGATTAGCCTTAGTCAAGAAATGAGCTACTGAGGATGCAAGGACTCAGAAGCATCATTAAGATAATAATTCTTCACATTTTAGTACAGTGGCATGTGGATTCTTCGATAATGACATGGATAGAGGGAGCTCGGAGCCATACTTTCCCCTTGAAGCACAGGCTTGCTCAAATGGACTAGTGAAGTGTCTTCTTAGAACTGTGAGCCAGCAGTTTCATCTCCACCACACCAGCATGTTTTGGTAGGCTATATTTTAGTTTTAGTTTTAAAGAAGCTCCATCATTGTCCCTTGGGAAGAAAAGCTCACTGGCCTTCAGTGAGCTTTTCAGTGGCCAGACCAAGTGGCTTTTTACATGAGGTCTCTTAGGACACAATCTAGACCTAGAAACAAAATCTGTATAGGTTAAAAAAGAGAACTTAAGAAGGGAATCTAATCAAAGCATGGTGCATGCATGTGTGAGTGTGTGCGTGCATGCTTGTGTGTGTGTGTGTGTGTGTGTGTGTGTGTGTGTGTGTTTCCCATAGTCAGGCTACTGCCTCAATCCTAAGCTTCGTGTGTTGAATGATAGCTCCTTGTCTTTTCACATAACTTCCAGTGCTAATGGCCTAAGCCCTGGGTTTTCAAGCACATCCTCCCATGAGTCTGTTCTGCAGCCCCATGGCAGTTATTACACCAGCTGGGAAGTTCTCAAAGTGCAGACTGGGCATCACTGCCCTCTACTCAACTCAACTAGAGCATTTACAATAGATACAGAACAACTGGGAGCCAGCTACGCAACAGTCACTAAGAGGAACATTGCTCTGTTCTCTCAGAGCTTTGGAAAGGAGAACCAGATGCCGAAAGCATAATTACGGATGATTAAACATGTAAACTTGATTTAAGAATTTAAAAAACAACAAATGCTCTTACCTTACACATGTGGGTCAGTACAGTATGTACACATAATAAATATTTGTCAGATGTCTATTACTATGTGGATCATTGGATAGGAAATGAATATCTAAGTGGACTCTAGTCAGTTACCAATCATGTCCAAACATCCTACTCAGATAATTTCAGGAAACCACGGTGTAGACCTCTTTAAAGCTAGTTTTCTCCAGGCTTCATACACTGATATCCAATACAACTCCCTGGGTCAGCACAGCATATTAGCTAGTTCAACCATCACAGGATACTGATTGGAAACACTTTCTGGGAATCTCTAGGTAGGACTTCCATGGCTGCACATGAAGAAGAAATGGGTCCTACCTTTTCACGGCTGATACTCAGGCCATTGAGGTGCAGGTGCTGATATGGGTTTTCTATGGCATCTCACTGCCCAGGTCTCATGGTCCCTATGTCACCTAGACACAGAAAACAAGGACCAACATGCAGCTGCATGAGTAAGCCTCTGTCACTGTTATCTACCGAGCAAAAAGGAAGGGGCCTCCTTCTCATCAAGATCTGATATGAGTGCTATAGTCTGAAGGCCCAATGTCTTTGGCATCACCTGAGATTCAAGGTCAGGGTAAGGGCACAGCCTCCACATACGATGATGCCTGGCCAAAGCTTTTGGGCACCAGCATACTTGCTCATAGGTACAGAAAGTACTTGCTGGACTATGTGAACATCTATGAAGTGTGGCAAGAAAATCTAATTCTAGGAATTATCTACACTGAACATATGAACATGCATGTTGCTTTCACTTAGGATGCTACGGGCTTCTATTCCAAACAGCTATCTGAAATTTGAATTAAAATATCCATCCTGCGTTTTTATTTGCTAAGTGACTTTGCTGCTAGCTTGTGCTTGCTTCTGTAAATTCTGTCCATGAGACGGTAGTTTTGAATACGAAGACTGTATTATAGATGCCATGGTGGCTGGTTTTGTAGGAGCCCAGCCCAGATACAATACATAAACTTTGCTGGGAGGCACCCCAGTTACTGGCTCAATGGCTGGGAATTCCAACTGGTGACTCTTACCTTTCTCATATAAAACTAAGACATGTGTTCCATCAGCAGTGTTTAGTGGGGCAGAATAGATCCAATTACTGATTTTTAACTGGGAGCACCTTGGTACTGCCTGGGGGCTGCTTTGATTTCATTTGTAACAGCTATAGGGAAAGAGGCAATGTTACTGGCAGAGGACAGGCTAAACAACCTATAGAACACAGGAAAACTCCACATCGGAGAGCCATCCTGTCCAGATTGTTAGTGGTGGTGGGGGTTAGAAACCTAGACCAGAGGAAGCTTAACCACATCCTAGAAGAAGGCCCACACCCTAAGCAAATCTGTGTGAAGAGGAACACTGTAGGCCTCTATTTCTAACTTCCTTTTCCTGACAAAGAGTCCAGTGTTCCAATGCTGCCTTGAGTTGAAAGAAAACACTATCTGCCTACTGCACTCCACCTCACGTTGCAGTATTAATGACATAGTAAGCTGACTTCCCAAACACGTTTCTCTTGCTCTGGAGATGCTTTCTCAGATGGTACAGCTTCCCCATTTCTGAGCCGCTCTCCCCTCTCAGCCTGGAAACAGAAGCCCTATATTGGGCAGGAGAGTGGTGTGCCCAGTTATACGTGCTGACCCTTTGAAACATTAGAACATTCTCAGATAGAAATGAATATGAGATGAAATGGGGGTTGGGGAAGGAAATTCCTGCCTAATAAACACAGACAAGCTTGGCTGCCACTGGGCTGTGTTGTTTCTGTTCCTTCCCCTCTTCTCACCCAAAATACAGCTGTGATGGGCAACAGCAGCAAAGCCACACACAAAAGGAGCTTGGGTAGGAAGCAGGAAGAGGGGTGGGTCAGGTGGGTGCATCATTCTGCACTGGTTATAACTAGGCTTCTTGCCATGAATAAGTAAATAAATGACTTCTGAATTTACCATTTCACTACTAAAAAGGTGGATTTCTGTTGTGCACAAATGAACTCATTCTTAACTGATAAAAAGTTTGAGAAGAAACAGGCTTAACCCAAGAATTGCATTTATTTTCAAAATTCTAGAAGCTTTAGGAGTCTTAAGGTGTGATGAGGTATTTAAAAATGAGGACTTTGCCATTTCTTCTTAGCTCACGTGCTGTAGGCTCTTTTGGACCCATAAATGCCCTAGTTCTGAACCAAGGGCCTCATTAGAAAAACACTTCACTGACTATTAATGGTGTGAGTTGTTGCCACAAAGAGTAGACACACTAGAAGCAGGTGACTAATTATGGGAAGGCATGAGGGCTACTCCCAGGAACAATGGGCCAGCCTTTTAAAGTATAATCTCTCTTGCCATGAAAGACCAGAAAAGGTGCTTTTTCTACAAGTGACCTCTGACTGAACAGGACTGTGCTGCTCCATACAAAGATGATCTTGGAACTGATTTGTATTGTGTTTTAACAGAAACTCAAAGAGCATTATGAAAGGAAAAACCCGTACTCAAAAATCAGTGGCCTATTTGCAAAGAGAAGATTCTTGGTCATTCCTATCTTTTGTGGACGTCACTAGGGGCCCAGCTCCCTGTGAATGGAGTATGCAACGAGAACTTCATGAATACATTGTGTCCATCATGACCTTTTACCCTCAGCTCATTACCTTGGAATAAAGAGGACAATGGGGAGGCCCAAAGACAAGCGTGAGGATGCCAGCCCCATTCTACACCTTCCCATGGGCACTGACCTCGGAACTCCCCCTTATTAGGAGGTGACCTTGGTCATTCTTTTCGATCTCTTTGTTTTGTTAGTTTCTTCTACACCAATTACGTCAGTCACAGAACTATGCCCATGAAGGATCTGGCTCTGGGAAGGATGCCTGAGTGTCTCCTGAAGAATAGAAGGTAGAATCCAACATAGTGGTGCTACCCAAGCACCTCACTGGACAAACTGCAGGGAACACAGCACAGTCCATCCTGGCTTTCCAAAAGCCAGAAACTCATACCAGACTAGTGACTTAAGCAAGTAGTTCCTGGATGTGAGCTGCCCTATCATCGAGTCTGAGCTGCTGAGGCCCCACTTCTTAGGCCTTAGTTACTCACTTAGCTCTGATCTCTGAAGGCTTAGACGGACCCTGAAGGCTTAGATGGACATAAGAGTTGGATTGCTGCCTCATGCACAGAGAATGAAGAATGAGTAGTTGGGGAAAGGAGAGGGGAGACCTGTGCACCCAAATTTTAAGGGCTCCTTGAAATTGGTCAGTCTACACAGATGGTCAGGAGATCTCTTGTTTCACCTGCCAAATGGAACATGCAGCTTTAAATTGGAGGACGTGGTACATGTAAACCATTAACAGGTCTCCTGACATGGTGACAATGGGACAATATGCCCTTGTTCAGGAGCCCTACTTGAATTATGCCTTTGTGCACTAGAACCTGTTCAAACTGCCTCTGGGCTAGAAGCCACTGTAAGCAGACTGTGTTTCACCTCAAGGTTTTATCTAAAAAGCCTCACCTGAAAAACACAATAGTCCTCCTTACCTGACGTGATTTCTCTTAAAGGGGTGTGTGTCTTGCAGGGAAAAGGAAGAGGAAGTCAATCAAGCTTCCATTCCAAAATTCTCAGTTAGGTCAATTGGTGCACGTGTATAATAAGTGGCCATAAGACAGCATGAGAAGTCCCACGTGGACAGAGATGTAGCCAAATGCTGCCTGACATGGAGAAGTGTCCCTGACAGTTATAGATAGGGTGGAGATGAGGTAAGACACTTGCCATTCTGGGCAAGCACAAGCTCCTGTAGAAAACAGGTTTGGGGACCTTTGTCCTTCCCAGAAAGAAGAGGTTGTCCTTAAATGTAAGCATTCCTGCTTGCCTGTGAGTCTTTCTTCAAGAATTCCACAGCAATCTTTATGCATCAGCTCATATCGAAGGAATCTCATGTCCCCTGACAAGGTTAAAGAATGACAAGAAAGAGCCAACTACAGTCTGGTCAGAGAGACCTGGAGTTACCTCTCAAATCTAGGCAGAATTCAGATGAGGTGAGATATATTCAGCCATAGCACCTCCCTTCTGGAGATATTTCATGCTCTCCAAGAATAGGCACACCGAAAGCCCCCTTGGGCACCCTTATGTACTCTCATCTGTATGTTAGATAAACTGCAACCCCATCCCCCTTTAAGGCTTATGATTGCATGGGACCTTGTTGCCACTGAAGAATATTTTGGCAAGCAGTCCCAAAGGAAAGCTACAAATATGACAAATATGTCATTCTAGTCTCAATATCTGTTTTCACATGGCCTAATGATGAGCTATTTAAGCATAATGTATTTTTACTATAAAATACTACAGCCTTTTCAAAGAGTAAGGTTATTCCTTATTGATATGGGATGACTCTGCCGTGGTTAGACAGAGGCCTCCAAAAAGACAGAACCCTGTCCTAACACAGGACTTGGAGAATGTGACCTTAAGGGCTCTGTGATATGATTGACTTAAATTAGAAGGTGTCATACACTTAAACCATAACAGACCCCACAGCAT
>JANHMN010000014.1:23985787-24005354 GCA_030674055.1 Rhabdomys pumilio | reverse complement strand
ACCTCGCCTTCTGTCCCCAGAGTCCAGCTCAGCTGTGTCTGCACAAAGGAACTCTCCCATTGCAGCTCTGAAGCAGGAACTGCCAGCACTCATGCAACAAGCTTTGCATGAGTAAGTCATCAAGAGACAAAGTGGTAGCGGGAACCCCACAATGAAGCATTAGTATCTGTGGTAGTTTTGTTTTCAATCACCAAAGGCCAAACTCATGGCCTTCTACATGGTAGGTAAGCTCCAATTACTAAGCTTCATCTGAAGCCTTTGGTTCTCCTGAGTCAGGATCTCAGGCAGCCGGTCCTGGTGGCAAGTTCACTAATTGTGTCTCCTCGTTGCTTGTATCACTGGGCTGCACTATTACACCTAGAAGAATGTCGACTTTTGGAGTCTAATTTCTTGAGTTCTTTGTATATATTGGATATTAACCCTCTATCGGATGTAGGATTGGTAAAGATCTTTTGCCAATCTGTTGGTTGCTGTTTTTGTCCTATTGACAGTGTCCTTTGCCTTACAGGAGCTTTGCAATTTTATGAGGTCCCATTTGTCAATTCTTGATCTTAGAGCATAAGCCATTGGTGTTTTGTTCAGGAACTTTTCCCCTGTGCCCAGGTATTCAAGTGTCTTCCCCACCTTCTCTTCTATTAGTTTCAGTGTATCTGGTTTTATGTGAAGGTCCTTTATCCACTTGGACTTGAGCTTTGTACAAGGAGATAAGAATGGATAGGTTTGCATTCTTCTACATGTTGTTCTCCAGTTGAACCAGCATCATTTGTTGAAAATGCTGTCCTTTTCCCACTGGATGGTTTTAGCTCCTTTGTCAAAGATCAAGTGACCATAGGTGTGTGGGTTCATTTCTGGGTCTTCAATTCTGTTCCATTGATCTTCCTGCCTGTCTCTGTACTAATACTATGCAGTTTTTATCACTATTGCTCTGTAGTACAGCTTGAGGTCAGGGGTGGCGATTCACCCAGAAGTTCTTTTATTGTTAAGAATAGTTCTCGCTATCCTGGGTTTTTTGTTAGACTCCAGACAACCAAATAACCCTATTTAAAAAATGGAGTACAGAGCTAAACAAAGAATTCTCAACCGAGGAAACTCGAATGTTCAAGAAGCACCTAAAGAAATGTTCAACATCCTTAGTCATCAGGGAAATGCAAATCAAAACAACCCTGAGATTCCACCTCATACCAGTCAGAATAGCTAATATCAAAAACTCAGGTGATAGTAGATGCTGGCGAGGATGTGGAGAAAAAGGAACACTCCTCCATTGTTGGTGGGATTGCAAGCTAGTACAGCCACTGTGGAAATCAGTCTAGTGGTTCCTCAGAAAATTGGACATAGCATTAACAGAGGACCCAGTTACAGCACCCCTGGGCATATACCCAGAAGATGCTCCAACATATAACAAGGACATATGCTCCACCATGTTCATAGCAGCCTTATTTATAATAGCCAGAAGCTGAAAAGAACCCAGATGTCCTTCAACAGAGAAATGGATACAGAAAATGTGGTACATTTACACAATGGAGTATTACACAGCTATTAAAAACAGTGAATTTGAGAAATTCTTAGGCAAGTGGATGGGACTAGAAAATATTATCCTGAGTGAGGTAACCCAATCACAAGAGAATACACATGGTATTTACTCACTGATAAGTGGATATTAGCCCAGAAACTTGCAATACCCAAGATACAACTCAGAGGCCACATGAAGCCCATGAAGAAGGAAGACCAAAGTGTGGGTGCTTTGGTCCTTCTTAGAAGAAGTAACAAAATACTCATGGGAGCAAATATGGAGACAAAGTGTGGGACAGAAACTGAAAGAGGGGGTCATCTGGAGATTATTCCACCTGGGTATCCATCCCATCTGTAGTCACCAAATGTAGACGCTGATGTGGATGCCAGAAGGTCCATGCTAGCTGTCTCCTTAGAGGTCTGCCAGAGCCTGATATATACAGAGGTGAATGCTCACAGCTAACCATTGAACTGATCATGAGGTTCCCAAAAAAGAAGTGTGAGAAAAGACTGAAGGAGTTGAAAGGGTTTGTGGCCCCACGGGGAGAGAAAGGATACCAACCAACCAGAGCTCCCAGGGTCTAAACCACCAGCCTGGGAGCAAATAGGGAGGGACCCATGGCTCCAACTGTATATGTAGGGGAGGATGGCATTGTCGGGCATAGGTGGGAGAGGAAGTCCTTGGTTCAGTGAAGGCTGGATGCCCCAGTGTGAGGGAATTGGGGGGGGGGGGGGGGGGAGTGGGCAGGTGGGTGAGAGCACATCCTCACAGAAGCAGGAGGAAGGGGGATGGAATAGGGGATTCCTAGGTGGGGGTGAAATGAGAAAACGGAATCACATCAGAAATGTAAATAAATAAAATATCCAATTAAAAAAATGTCGACTTTTGCAATTTGCTGTAATGTTTCTAATATACACAGGGTTAGAAATGTGACAGAGATACTGAGATAGTGAATGGAAAACAGGCATCTTCCAGTATTCTCATACAAGTTCTAAATGGCCAGATTACTAATGAAGAACACAAATCTAACTTTTACTTTACCTCATAACTGGAGCTATGAGAACGGGATGCATGAATACGTGTTTGGACTCATATAAACATTCCAATGTCACTTTGATTTTCTTGTATGACCTGTATAATATTACAAGAAATATCAAAGAAATATTAAGAGTTCATTGTGTAAATATAGATGTGTAACTAAACTCAGATTTACACAAAACTTATTTGAATGAAAAGTTAAATTTTTTAGAAAAACTCTCCCAAATATCTTTAGTTTTAGATGTGAGAGGAAATTATCAAAAAATGTATACTAATGCAATCATAGAGTGTAAAATACTTTTAAGTGAAGTAATAGCTGTATTAGCAGATTTCTCTCAAAATTTAAAACTATTTTCAATCTTGAATATGTCATAACTAATATTACTTTGAATATATTTAAGAATGAAGTCACTAAAAGTATAAATTTAGTGGCTTAATGAATTTCAAGAAATTGAGGCAAAATATACCTTGCTAGCAATCAAAAGATATTAACTTGCTCTTTGTGTTAATTGAGTAAAATTGTAGGGCCAACCTTGTTTCCTCGGTGTAAGGATGTTATTATGCATTCATTTCTCTTAACACTGTTTGTATTTTGTAAATAATAAGGTATCCCTGGAATGGTGCTCTTCTTTTGCTTTCTGATTATAGATGCTACATGTTTATCTTGTACTGAGCTCTGCCAATGATATCGGTAGTCTTGGCTGTGAGATGAGCTGCTCATCTTACCAAACAATGTAGGAAGGTGAGGGAACCACCTTCAGTCGGCTTACATTCTAACGTTCCAAGTTAAATATAGTAGAATCTAAATATCATATGCTCTAGAGATGAACCCTTGATTTAGCACCTCACAGGTTGGTCCTGGAGCTCTAGCGGAAATCCAACTGATTCTAATTTAACTTCTCACTTCATTATGAGACTGTGACTCGGGTATCATTTCAATTATCAACATTCACAGTCAATTTGTTATTACATAACTGTTTACGTCTGAAGGAACACGGCCCCGTGGAGCCTCTCTCTGTTACTGGTAGAATAAAGGTGAATTGTAAAATACGTCCAGAGCTGGCTTACTCTATGTGGCCAGAAATGAGTGACAGATATGTGGTCCTGCCTTATATCAGAGTCCTCTATCTGGCTCAGCATCACCCACCTCTGTCCAGTCGTCTCAGTTTGGGCCTTAAATGGAGGAACAGCTTGTGCCATTGTAGCCACGGTCACCACTGTAGACAAAACATAGAAGAGTCCACAGTGATACAGGAAGCTAGAAAGGTCCAGAGGTCAAGCTCTTATAAAACCTAGTTCCACAGGAACTGACTCACTTCAGGAGCCCAAGTGTTAATTCCTTTTGAGGGTAGCATCCCTACTGACTTAGTTACATGGGCAAGTACTACCTCTTAAAGGACCCACCACTTCTTAGCATCACCATTCTGAGGACCAAGATGCTGGTGTGGGGCACAGACAAGCCCTACAGAGACACCACACAGATACACAGATAGCAGACTCCAAAATGACTAGAAATTACTTATATTTTGGTTAACTTTTTCTGAACCTGAGCTACTATCAGTTCCTTATCTTCTGCTGCCATTCCAGGTTGAAATACAGATGTTGCTCCTGTCTCTCTCTACTTTGACTTTTCTTTCCCACAAGGTACCCGCATCCCTGTCACCTCACCAGACATACCGACAAACTCCTTTTAGTCACAGATCTCTAGTATATATCACTTTGGAATGTTTTTTGTGCTGTACGTAAACAGAGGTACACATGTCTGCAAGCACACATGAAGGCCAGAGGAAGATATTGAATGTCCTGTATTACTCTCTGACTCATTCTTTTGAGGCAGGGTCTCTCCTCTACCTGGGAGCATTCTTTTTCAGCCATGCTTGTGGCCAGCAAGCCCTAGGGGCCCTTTTGTCTTCTTCCTATTAGAGTTACAGGCATGCATGAGATTGTATCCATTTTTTTTTTAATGTGTATTCTGGAATCCAAACTCAGATCCCCACTGTTGCATAACAAGTTTTTATAAACATGGACCCATCACTCTAGCCTCTCATTTGGGAACTCCTTCCCAATTTCCAACACATTTCAATTACGTATCCTTTACTCTCCCAACCTCTGACAACCATGGATCTCTTAAACCATCTCCGTAGTTTTGCTGTGTCCAGAATGTCATAGATCGGGACTCACACAGTCTGTAGACTTCAGATTGGCTTATTCGACTTAGAAATATGCATTAAGAGCTCCATGGTTCTTGTTTTCATGGATGGATGAAACACATCTATGTAGTTCTGAAAACTCTCCATTGTCTGGGTAAAGCACAGTTTATCCATTCACCTATTATCAAAGAGCATCTTGGTTCCTCCAGGTTTTGACAATTACAAGTAAAGCTGCTATAAATACTCCTGTGTAGTTTGTTTTGTGTCGCTATGAATTGTCAAGAAGTATAACCTTTATATCATCTAGAAAAGGCATGGGTTTAAAGAAACTGTCAAACTACCTTCTGAAGTGACTTCCATTTTGAGTTCCTCTTAACAGATATTCTTGTTTTTCTACATCTGGACAATGCCTAATGTTTGCTGACTGTGGTTTGATTCCTGGAAATTCTCATAAATATAGTTTGATTTTCCCCATAATAATTCATGATGAATATTCATATTTTCGCAAATGACCCATTTTGCAACAGAACAGCTTATTTAGCTGCACAGAGATAGTACAAACATCATAAACACTCCATAAGTCTACAAGTCAATGCCTAACAGATCACACCCCAATTTCTTAATAAATAATGGAAGGTAGAGCAGGCTGAGAGCTCAGGGACTGTTTCAAAAGTGTCTCATCAAATATAAGTACGGATAGATCTTTGTGTAGCAACACAAGGCTGGACTAACTCCATGACAAAGTGGAGTCTGTTGTCACTTAGGCACTGTGGTCTTCTCTCCAGTATATTTTAAGGAATGTTTCATTTAAGATGTTTCCATCACCTATGAGTCAGCTGAGTGTACTAGAGATTGAATTTCAATTATAGAAAGAACTTACAAACCCTGTGTATTTGAACCAAGGAGTCAGTTACCAATAGAAGTTATATTCTAAAAGCTATCTTTAAATTCCACAATCTGAAACTCAGGGTGACATGTGTGTGTTTGCATAAGATTTTCCTCTTCCAAACCAAGTTCTTATCTTTGGTTTTTTGAAAAATGTCTTTCTTATAGCAATACCTCTCTCTCTCTCTCTCTCTCTCTCTCTCTCTCTCTCTCTCTCTCTCTCTCTAAGATGTTCCTAAAACAAAACAGCATCAGTATTCTTTGATGTCATAAAAATAATCATCACAATGTATCTTGGAATTCTTGTCATCCTGCATCTTGGCTGGAATTGAGGCATGCTTGTCATCATTATCTTCCCATCAGAACACAGAAAAACAGCGTTCCCTTGATGAAATAAAAGATTATTAAATGTGTTCCAAGAAGGTCTCCCCAAATAATGCTTATTTGTATAAGACTGATTAGTTTATTCTCTTGCTTAGATCTTCCCATTCTTAAATCTTATCTCAAAAGCTCCTGTCCATTTGGTCCTTTCCCTCTTTCCCTGCAGTGGCCATTCACACTGTCTTTCTAGTTTCTTACTTGTCTTCAGCATTGCCTAACCTCAGGGTCTTTGCATCATCTGTCCATCTGCCTGTAAGGGTTAGCTCCTTCAGTTAATTTAGGTTTTAGTTCAAGTAAGTCCCCAATATCAGTAAGGTCTCTTGTGGTTCCCTACTGAAGTAGTGGACACCTCATTTTCCTTTCAGTCTCTCTAGCACAATCCCTGCTGGATAAAAACCACCATATATCATTGTCTGAGTGGATCTTTATGCATTTAATTGCTTGCTAGTTATTCTCCTCTATATGCACAGATGGAAATGGTGATCTGTACGTTGGAAATCATGGGTCATTGCCATAAAAGTCAGAGCATGGTCTCTTTTGTTTACATTCCCAGATCCTAGAATCCAGCTAAGAACAGAGGAAGAACAGATGAATGACTCAACTGCCTTCTGTCTTGTGGTCCTCTATGTTTTCACTATAACAGGGGGAAATCTTGCTTCCATGGGCCTCTAGTTTACTTTAGCAAAGGGACATCTACCCACAATTCCAAGTGAGTGTCTATACTTAGACAGACTCCTAGTATTCATAGGGGCTAAAAACACCTAGAGGCCTGAAAAGGTAAAAAGCTCACTGGAAGATTTCTTCCATGTACTGGGAAGCCTCACTGATTAGATTTGGAAACTCTTCCTGAAAGCCTTACATAGGACCCTGATTCAGAATATTCATCAACTCCACGAGAAAGTTGTGCTATTGGCCATCAGTGTAGGAGAGATTAAGAAATCTAAGGAGCAGTGCCTCTCTGAAGAGGAGTTAGTTGTTCACATTAGGATGAAGTATCAGAAGGAAGGATGTGATGTTAACGATTAAAATCAACTTATATTGCATGTAAAAAAACATAATCAGCTCCATTTGGAGGAGGAAGTCTGCACAGACTCAACTCAAACCCCAATCTCAATTAGGATGGTCTACAGGAGCCCATTTCTCTGCACCATAAAAGCCTCAGATGTGATGCTTACATCAGTAAACACTGGATGGAGAGACTGGAACCAAGCGGTTCCACTACTGACTGACCTTTTGACTAAACCCAGTGCATGCTGTGCTGGTGATGTTTTAGACGTTCCATTGCTTTTCTATGTATCACCATGTTGTTTAACAGGATTTGGGCTTAAGCCTGAAACGTTGAAGTTTCCAAAGCTCCACAAAGATTTCACTGTTAGCCACTGGTACTTCATCGATTATATGAATCCCAATTTGAGCCTCTGCTAATTTATGTTACTTCTAGTTCAATTCATAAAAGTTTATGCATATATTTCTGTATCAGTGTGTCTAGGTTTGCTATAAATCACCCTAAAGTTATTGTCCCATGAAGCCAAATATAAAGAGATAAATGATGCAATTCATACTTAGTTGTAGTGAATTACTAAAACAGATACAAATTCATTGCTTCCTCATACACATGGCCTTTGACATGAGGCTTCTCAACTCTTCTCAGAAAGAGAAAGTCCACCTATGACTCCTACATATCTGGGTGGGCATTGTAACCTCCTGTGGATAGAAAACAACTATGCTGGTTCTGAGTCTAGGCCTCGGAGGCTTGTTTGTCTTCTTTCCTTCCTTTGTTCCTTTGTTTTCTCATTCCTTCCTTCATCCCTTCTTCCTTCATTTCTTCTTCCCTCCTTCCTTCCCTCTTCTACCTCTGTCTCTCTGTCTCTGTCTCTGTCTGTCTCTCTCTCTCTCTCTCTCTCTGTCTCTCTCTCCCTCACTTATTTACTTCTGTACTCTTGAAACTACCATGTGATTAAGACCATACAGCTGTTCACTGGTTGAGAAACCCATGAGCCATCACAGAGATGTAGTACTACTTACTACTGACTGCAGGTTCGTGAGGAAGCCCTACTAAAGTCAGAAGAACTCAGCTGAGCCCAGCCTAAATTAGCAAAAGAAATAATTTCCTTATTCTCCCTCCAAACCCTCCCATACTTCCTTGTCCTCTTTCAAACTCATGGCCTTCTTTTTCATGAACTGTTATTTCATACATATATGTATATACACATGCATTCCTAAATACAACCTGCTCAGTGTGCATGTTACTCGTGTTTTTAAAATTAGCTTTCATGGTACCAGAAGGCACCATACAAGCTTCCAAATTAGGGAGACAACTAACAGTCCTCCCCAACCATGATGCCTATGGACCACAACAGCCATCAGGTTCGAATTCTGTGTCTGAGATTCACAGGGTAGTCAATTCACTATGTGGCTCAGGTTGTCCTTAACCTCCCAGTAATCCTCCTGCCTCAACCTCCCAAATGTTAGGATTACAGAAAAAAAAAAAACTATTATGCTTGGCTTCATGTTTTTATTTAAAATGTAACCTAAGACCAAATAAAGGAAGGAACTTAAGATCAAAGAAAGGAAACGAAGTTACAGAGCTGAGGCAGATTATGAGGGAGAGGGTAGCCCCTGTCCTAAATCCAGCAAGCTATGTAACCTTTGAAGACTCCAGCCTGCCCTTGGTTGTCTTAACATCCCAGTAGGCCACTCATCCCATCCCTCCTCACATGGCTTTTGGGAACACACATAGCTCACTTGCAGATTTATTTGATGATGTCTTGAGAATGTCTTTGAAGGTACACAGATGAACATTCTGTTTTCCTCACTACAAAACTCAAGCAGTACTAAGTCGTGGGCTGTATATCATTTATCCCATCGGCTTTTTTTCAACTAACCATCCCTCCCAAATGGCTTGACATGAACCTGCCTTCCCAGGGTCAAACAAATAATTTCATAACAGACGAGGTCTTGTGGGTACCAGTGCCTTTTTTTTTTTTTTTTGGCTCTGCAACCCATGATGTGAAAGATACAGGTTCCTCTCCAGAGGAAAGAACAGCTCAGGCATTTCATGCCAGTGGTGAGCTGAAGGCTAAGTTTCATAAAAATGTAAATACAATGAGAAAGAACGGAAAGTTGATCATCAGCCATGTGTGTGTTCGGGAGAAACACAAATGCATAACCACAAACCAGTCACTTTAAAAAAGGTTTTACTCCATTCTACAGAGAATATTCTCAGTTTTTCCTTGAGGTTTGCTTGGCTTCATGTTTATTGAGCATTTTATTCCATTTGTAGACATCTCACTTCCTGGAAAATTCTGTGTGTAAATATATATATGCAGGGGAAATGTTCTTGGGGATAGTAGACTAGGGATAGATGTATACAAAGAATGTAAAAAGGGAGACTAAGTAGTTGGTAGCATGTAGAAGCACACACACATGTATGCATACACACACACACACATAAATGGTTATTCAATTGAATTTGAGAGCTTTAGACTCATTGGATCATATTAAATTTTATTATTATCAGCCTTCAAAGGAATTCTTATACCTCAGTTGCTACAATGATAATTCCAACTCAATCTATTAGTAAACAGCTTTGTACAACTGCTTCTCTCCAGCTTGGTCCTTGCTTTCTAATGTTGAGTTGTAAGTGTATATTTAAAATATAACTTACTGTCCTACTTTGATTTCTGTCACTATGAAGACATACTGGTAAAAAGCAACTTAAGGAAGAAAGTTTTTGTTTGCTCGTTTGTCTTGTAATTCCCAATTACAGTCCATTTTTTCAGGGAAGTCAAGGCAGAAACCCATGTTACCTTCATAGTCAAAAGCAGAGAGAGAATAAACACATCCTATTTTTTGTTGTTGTTTACTAGCTTCCTCTTCTCTTAAACTTGTTCTGAGGCCCCTGACTAGGGAATGGTGCTGCCCATAGTGGACTGGGTATTCCTACATTTCCCACAGATATGGCAATATCCCAACTAGATCTAGGGAGTTTCTCATTAAGAACCTTCTTCCATGTGATTCTAGGTTGTGTCAAGCTGACAAACTAGTTACCATGCTTCTGATATTTTAGTAATGTTCAGGTAAGAGTCTGTTTCCCCAGCAGGAAAATTGGCTGAATTAAATTAGGTTCAGGTTGGTTGGAGACAACTGAAGGGCCCCAGAAACTGGGAAAGGACAATAGGAACTGAAAACTCAGGTGAAGAAATGACACTAAAATGTGAACATGTATACTAAAAATTAGTATACATGTTAGTATACTAATTAGACTGTTTTGTAAATTTGTTGCCTAGTCCCCTTTTAAAGAAAAAAACTTCATAATTTTCCAGTGTTGAAAAATATTTTGTCATTTTAGTTATGCCAGTACAAATCCTCTAGGCACATGCATGCAATGCAATATATGTATAAATTTCAAAGAAATGCAAAAGTTATAAAAATTAAACAGGAAAAGTCTTTGTCAACTATACATCAAACAAGAGATTAGTATCTAGAATATATTAAGAGCTGCAAAAGTTAAGTATCAACCCTCCAAATCATCTAATCGACAAACAGACCAACAAACTGGATAGGCAGTTCTCTAAAGAAGAAATACAAATGGCTGATAAATTTAGCATCTTTGCCTATTAGGAAAATATAAATTATAATTGCTTTGGGATTATTTATTGCTTTGAGATTTCTTCTTACCCCAGTCAGAGGTTATAGTCAAGAAAATTAATGACAGCAAATGCTGCTGAGGATGTGGAGAAAGAGGAACTCGTCTGGGTGTGTTTAAGCTTATGCAGTTACTATGGAAATCATTACTTGTGTTTGGTTATACTTGAGGACTCTAAGTAAGCATATCAGAGATGCTTGAAGGCTTTTGTTTATAGTTATGCCAATCACAATATCCACAATATGGAACCATACTAGATGCTATCAACAGATGCATGGATAAAGAAAAAAAATTTGAAACAGAGTCTGATTGTGGATTGCTGGCCTGGAACACTATGTAGATCAGGCTGGCCTTGAACTCCCCAGATACATTTGCCTCTGCATCCTAAGTGGTAGAATTAATGACATGTACCACCATGCTTGACCATAATGGGATTTTTTTTTTTTGCAACCATGAGGAAAAATAAAATCACTAATTTGTAGGCAAATGAGTGGAACTGGAAATAGTTACATTAAGTGAAACATGCCAGAGTCAGGAAGACAAATACTGCATGCTTTCTATTTCTATTATGTGTAGAACTTAGATTTTAAATTGTGCAGTGGAAGTGTAGTTAGAGTTTCATGAAACTCTAACAGGAATTATGGAAGGAGAGGGAGAGGTCTTCAGAGTCATAGGAAGTAGGGTAATGGAGAACATCTAATAAGAAAGCAGAATATATTAATGGGGAGAAGGGAAGGAAGCAGCCAGAGTGTGTAAGAACCTGGGAGCAGTCCCTAGAGGTGGAGGGCAACTAATAACAAAGTATAATGACATATATACATGAAAATGCCACAATAAAACCTATTATTTTATATGCCGAGGTGAAAAACAACTAAAGGGAAAAAGTCTTTAGGGTTTGGGCTATAGAAAGTCATTCATGGAACTAAGACCCAAACTTTGAGGGCATCTTCAAACAGCAGAGGAAGTCTCTAGCTGTTATCATGCCAAAGACATATTCCGTTGTATTATAAATGTTGTTTGGTTAACTGTGAGAAAAGGAAAACACCAGAGAGGTTGATGAACATTGGAAGTAGGCATAGAAAACACAAAGACGTGCCCTAACACTAAGTGCAACCATAAACAGTACCATGCAAGTAAAAAAGGCTACTAAGATACATGAAAAGACACCAAACAATGATGGGAAGACTCCAGAGTAATCAGGACCTGTCTTCCTGCAGGATGGAGAAGGATAGCTCAGAGCAAAAGCACTCTTCAACATGATTAAGCAAAACCAGTAAGTCGAGGTAGGGAACTAAAAAGTCCTTTTCCCAAAGTTCATGCCCAGGGAAGAGCTGAAATATGAAAGATTATTCAGACAGAAGAGAGAAAAAGAAGACATGGAAGAGGGTGCTTGTAGAAGAAAATCACCTAATTTACAAAAAGCTTCCTTAGGCTAACATTTCAACAACAACTACGCAATATATCCTGAGCTGAGAGCCACCTTTGCCTGACAATATATGGCATGAAAAAGATCTGTTCCTGCTGCATACAGCTCTGAGTGCAACTGTTAAATGTATAGACACTGAAGTAAAGGTGAGTGGGCTGGGCACTGTGACACAAGGAAGCAAGATTGCCTGATGAAAGTATGTCCAGACTGTCAACAATCCCAAACACGAGGGACACATTAATGTGATCCTGGTGGCTTGATGATGGTTTGTACATGAAACTTCGGATCATCACTGAAGCCTACAAACCAGTGAAGAAAGCCTCCATGCTTTAAATATTATCAAGAGAAACAGTTACTAGATTGTAAACAACAAAACAAGATATGAGAAAGCTTCGTAAAATATTTAATTCAAATCTTTAAGAATAATTTGATAAAATGGTTTTACCTAAAACTAAATCATTGTATTTAGTGATAGAAAACTGTACTTACGTAATTAAAAGAACTCAGTTCTTTTGCTTTTGATAAGGTATTATTTAAACTGTTATAGTTTTCATTTCTTATATTTCTGGTTGCAAGCCTAACCTTTAACAGCTGAGCCATTGAACAATCTTTCCAGCCCATGGTTTTGTTTTTCTTTTCCTCATTCTCTTTCTCTTTCTCATTCTCCTCCTCCTTCTCTTTCTCCTTCTTCTTTTATTTATTTATTGCATGTATGTGAGCACACTGTCACTGTCTTCAGACACATCGGAAGAGGGCATCAGATCCCATTACAGATGGTTGTGAGCCATCATGTGGTTGCTGGGAATTGAACTCAGGACCTCTGGAAGAGCAGTCAGTTCTCTTAACCACTGAGCCACTTCTCCAAACCCCAGTTTTGTTTTTCTAATAATTCAGTTTTACCAAACATTTTATTGGATTTGGGGGCTACTTAAAACTTTGTATCAAAGTGCAATCCCAGGAAAACAAATTGTTGTATATTCATAATTCAAAATTATGATTTCTTTGCATTTTTTAAGAACTGCCCCAGACACATGGTACCCAACACCATGCTTGCATAGGGTCTAGTGCCACAGTCAAGGTCTTTTGAGGTAGGCAAGCATAGGCTGCCACCTGCTTTCTTCTACACATTCCCATTTGAACTTGATTGATGCTTCTTTCACATTTGCTATAATAGATTTTGTTCTTCAGTAGTGCTAAATGTATAAAAAATAAATATAAAATTAGGCAAGGAAACTAACTGAGTGGGTCTTCAATTACTAATGATATAGTGAGTATATCAGAGCATTTGAAGGCAAGCCCCAGGCTCAGGAGTGGCTGGCCAACACAAATGGGAGCCCATATTTGTTTGTTGTTATGCCTCTATGGTTGTTTCATTTGACTTTTTGCATTATGAGAGAGGAAAGACATCAAGTTGGCTGGGTAGGGAGGTAAGGGAATCTGGGAGGTGTTGGGGGAGGAGAAAGAAAATGATCAAAATGTATTATTTATACTATACCTAGAATGTTTAATATCTAGAATGGATCCTAAGTCATATGTGAAAACAAACTCTGTATCTTAGAGAAGATATCTATGTTTATGTAACATCTTCTAATTTTTTTTTTGGCCTGAGACAATGTGGCCTTCCTAATAATTTCCCTGTCTAAGAATTGTTTGTGAAAAATAACATTAAAGTATTTAGAAGTACAATACAGAAAACTTACTTTAACAAGAGGACCAGGGAAGATAGGACTGAAAAAGGTGTCATGAATAATTGAAGATAAAGGGATCCAGGCAAAAGAGTCTTTTGATTTATATTTCATTTTATGCTTTAGATAATACAAATAGAAGTTTTAAATTTAAATTTTACTTTATTTTGTGTGTTTGGGTGTTGTCTGCATGTAAGTCTGTGCACCATGTGCATGTCTGATGCCCAAGGAGGCCAGAAAAGGGAGTTGGACCCCCGGAATGTAGTTACAAGCAGTTTGTGAGCCACCATGTAGATGTTGGGAATTGAACCCAGAGTTCCTAAAAGAGCTGCAAATCCTCTTAACCACTGAGTCATCTCTTTAGTCCCTGATTTAAAATGTTTTAAATGTATTAACTTTTGAAATGATAATTTTTTTTAGTTAACATATCTGCAAACCCCCATTAATAGACTATTTTCTTGTTCATGTATTGCTGATCAAACCAGTGATTATATACGTAGTGATACTTCAGTAAGTATCAAATGGTACTATTTTTCTTCAAGATTATTTATTTTGAACATAATGAGAAAGAATAAAATTCATAATGTGTTATATCTCATTTTAAAAGTTAGCCTAAACACCCAGAAGTAGACTTTACCTTCTGTTGTGTGGAGACAGAAATCCTTCAAAAGACAGATGGCCTACGAGGGCACCCCAAATTTTCTCCATGCCTCTTACTTCATTTGATGTTTCATTTCCAATGTTTGTGGATAGATCTCCAGTCTGCACCTGACTACGCCTCTGTGCTCCTAAGCACACACCAAGCTTGCAGTTTGCCGTGACTCAGTGTCCGGCTATGTAGCCTACTTTGCTGTAAAAGGATCTAGAATCTTGATAGCCCATGGGGCACCGTTTCCTAGTACCAGAATGAAATTGTTCTGGCAACTGGTGCTCTAGAGACTGCAGTGATTTCGACATCTGAGTTTCTGGTTGATCAGCTCAAGGTCACTGACCAAATTAACAGCTCTGAGGATTACAGCAATCTTGAGTGAAACATTCCAGAACAAGTCATACTATTTACAGAAACAGTTCTCAAAATTTCCCAACACATTCCTTACTTTGCACAGTTGACTTATAATGATATTATTTACTATTGGCGGATGTAAATTCGTCTTTGCTTATATACCTAGAGAGTGATTTGTACTCTTAGAATAGCTTTTAGTTTGTACATCTGGAACATCCATTCTTTGTTCTATTAGATGCTTTCCCAAATCTGCTCCTATAAAATTTTTTTTGTGACAGTGATTGCTGGCGGTTCTCTGTGATCTATCTCCTCCTTCTTTGCTAGAAACATGACTTTAAATGGGCTCACAGAGCTCTGAGAAAGGTCATGTTACTGCTTCCCAGCCTGTCTCGCAGCTTAGTGTGAGAAGCTAGATTCAGGTGCTGGCCACTATGCAGCAAGTAGGAGGTTAAAGTAGCATCTTCCAGACGCATCAGAGCCGAAGCACACAGGAACTCACGGGGACTGTGACTGCACACAGGAGACCTGCCTAAGTTCAAGCCAGACAAACTCCCAGCACAATGGAAGGGAAGAGGGCACAAAGTCCCACTCCTAGCCCAGAAGCTGTTGGAAATCAACAGCCGCTGGAAAAATGAATATCGATTTTCTTCAATGGAGCAACACTGGGCATATCAGAGCATTCGAAGGCAAGCCCCGGGCTCAGGAGTGGCTGGCCAACACAAATGGGAGCCCATATTTGTTTGTTGTTATGCCTCTATGGTTGTTTCATTTGTCTTTTTGCATTAAGAGAGAGGAAGGACATCAAGTTGGCTGGGCAGGGAGGTAAGGGAATCTGGGAGGTGTTGGGGGAAGAGAAAGAAAATGATCAAAATATATTACATAAAATTCTCAAAGAAGGAATACAGACATTAAAAATACTTTAAAGTAGCTTTTCCTGTACTGGTTCATAAGAAGTTTTTTTTTTTTTTTTCCTTAAAAGCTTTTGAGTTTTTCTAATTGTAGATCTTTCTGTTTCTTGCATGCAAACATAAATTACAACTCAGATTACAATTACCATTGAATAGTATTGATACAGGTGATCACACAAAGATATAGAATTATACAAAAGAGCTGGATGATAGTGGTGCACACCTTTAATCCCGGCACTCTGGAGGCAGAGGCAGGTGTATATATGTGAGTTCAAGGCCAGCCTAGTCTAAAAAGTGAGTTTCAGGACAGCCAGGGCTGTTACACAGAGAACCTTGTCTAAAAATAAAAAGCAACCGACCAATTAACCAGTCAAACAAACTTATCATATCTACCCATGAACAAAGGAGTACAATAGCTGCATATTAAGGTTAGATTCCTCATTTAGAAGAGCATGGAATGGAAGTATATCCACAACCTACATCACATAGATTGGAGGAAGGTCATCGGTTCATTTTTTTTAAGATTTATTTTTTATAATTTTTAACTTCGTGTATGTACATGTTTGTACACATGTGACTATGTGCACTTGAGTGTAGCTGCTCGTGAGAACTGGGGGCTTTAGATCTTCCAGGAACTGGAGTTTATCGACGCTACCCACCCAATGTGTGTTCTAGGAGCTAGACTTGGGTCCTCTGGAAGAGCAGTAAGCACTCGTAACTACCAAATCATCACTCTGTCCCCCTCAAATGCATTCTTGAAAATCCAATAGAAAGTGTTCTTTGAACAGCGTGGTGATTTCCAGTGAGGTAATCTATACCCATAGCTTCTTGGGAATTAGCTTAGGGGTTGAGAAAGAAGAAGAAAAGAAAGGGATTTTGAGAGGGTCTGTGGACCAGACTCACGGCAACCTCGCTCATTTCCCAGGAAGCAGACTCAGCTAATCTAGCGCCTCCTCAACCTCTGACCTCCTGTACTGTCCCATATGGAGGAAAGTCCTGGACAACTGCATTTGTTGTTCCTTTAATGCCCCTACTTCGAAAATAAACCCCAGCTGCTCCAGAAAGGCTGTGAGCCTGACCCCACACTCGGAGTTCTGAGAGCGAAGAGCAACCCACTCACAGAAGCATCTGAGGCCCCAGGGTTTTCTTCCTTCTCTGGGCACAGCAGCTGCAATTCGAAAGCAGCAGATTAACACAATACTTGGTCCGCATTCAGGAATGGCAGCAGAGGAGGTAGCCATTCCTGGGTCCTAGGATCCATGAGGGAGGGTGTGAAAATGGCAGGGTCATTGAGCTAAAAGAGCCATGGAAAGCCCCGCCTATGGAAAAGGTGGGGTGAAGCTAGAGCAGCCTCCTGTCTTCTCCCAGCTTCGGCACCAGGAAGAGACAGCTGGTCTGGCCCAGGCCTGATGAGAAGAAATGAAGCCGAAACAAAAGAAACCGGAACTGGAGGCTAGGAATGTCCAATACGCGTGGTAAAGTCGCAGTGATCTACATAAAGAAAACAAAGTACAGATGCTGAAAGTTTCAGACTGTTCTAGAAAAAAAAGTGGCGCTTTTTTTTTTTTAATAGCATCTGATTAGAGTCTCTCATCATTGGAAATGCCTGAATGTGTTCTTCTTTAGAGGGATGATACTGGGTGTCCCAGAACTTGTATATGGGAAGACCTTCCTCCCGTGTTATGAAGGCAACACTTCCCTACACACATAAACAGTCCTTTATATTTGATCGTCTACCTGTGCACTGCCCATGCAGAAGTGACCAGAGAATCTGACCTTGGCAGCCGAAGACTAATGGGAAACAAGAAGAGGCCGATACCAAGCCACCCACCCAGCAAGCTGTTGGCAGTTTCTAACTCAGGATGGCTGGGTCAGCTTGATAAGCCCTCCAAGCAGCAGACTCTCCCTGATGTATAGGGCTGGAGGTGACAAAGGTGGGGATGTCGCAATGCCATCAGCCTTGCCTCAGTCCGTTTCTAGACTAACTTGTTTGAATATCTAGGGACCTGTATTACCCCTTCTACTCTCCTCCTTTGCTTTGGTTGGCTCACAGTGTTTCATGTCAGCCACTTGAAAATATTCTCTCAGATTCTCTCCAACAAAGGCTTCACAGGAACCTGACATGGAAGTACAGGATATAATCCCAGCCCTCAGGAGACTGAGGCCGAAGGAAAGTCTGAGGCTAGCCCGGGTTCCATGACAAAACCTGTCTCATAAAGCATGTACCCCTCCTCCAAATAAAAGCAAGGAAAGTATCTTCCATCCAAGGCTATAAATAACAGATCATTTCTGTGATCTTCAAGATTACTGCTCACTTCTCCAAACTAAACTCTCCAATTTCCTGAAATTAAACCAATAAATAGATATTGAAGAGTCCATATCATAGGCAGTGTGGGTGTCATGAGACACAGCTACTGCCAAAGCTCTGGCCCTGTTTGGGAAGGACACATGCTTGTGTGTCTACACATGCTTACGTGACACATGCACATTATTGCTCAAAGAGATACCATCCCAGTTTAGTTTGTCGATTTTCCAAATGAATGTACACGTATGGCTATGTTGTTCAGAAGAGGGAGGTTCCTTCAGCCTCCAGAGCAGAGGGGGCCAAACACTTCAGAAACCAAATATAGCCATGACTAGCTAGTGTTATGGATTGAACTGTGTCCCTCCCAAGTTCACATATGGAATCACTAACTCTTAACAGCTCAGAGCGAGACCTTGTATAAAGATACTATCTTTTCAAAAATGCCCAAGTTAAAAATGAGTCTATCAAGGTTGGCCCTGGCTCTAACTTACAATGTATCCTTAAAGAAGGAAAATTTGTTGACAGATACACACAGAGGAAATGTGATCTGAAGGGCTACGGAAGGAAACAGACACCTGAAAGCCAAGGAGTGATGCTGTGGACAGATAATAGGCCTCAAAGGAAGCCAGCCTTGCTGACACCTAGATTTCAGGTTTTAAGTCATTTCTGTTGTTAATGTCGCCCTCTATGGTACTGGGGGATTGAAGCTAAGGAAAACAAGGCAACAAGGCAAAACAAGGCAAAAAAAGGGTAAGAGGCCAGTAAGCACAGCAGGGTGAGGAAAGCCTCAAGTGACTGAGATAGCGCAAAGCAAAGAAGCCAATCACAGTACCAGACATGTTCTAAGAAAATCAACATACAGAAATAAGATGGATGTGCAGAAGAGCAGGTGGCCCCACTTGATAGGCTACGAGTCCTCGTATCTGTGTGCACGGGACTTGTGACAGGTTCTGAAAAGAGAGGGGGACTTTTGTGGAGTTTCACCAGGAGCCCATTGTAACAGGTACTGTGTTAAAAAAAACGATGCTGAGCAGGGAGGACTGGAGTTAAGAGACCTGAAGAGGTTCACTCTGTTACGAGAGGTTCTCAAGCTTGCCTAGGGTACAGTTGCCTGGAGATAATGGCCATAAGGATGGATACTGGAGGTTTAATCCCAAGAACCAGTGATAGTCTGAATGACAGAACAGAAGTAGCTAATGTTCTTTAGACTATTGAGTTGGAGAGATTGTCCTGAATTTTCCAGGGAGGCTCCAAACAAAATCTAAGTGTGCCTTAGGGGAAAGAGACAGAAGGGGATTGAGAGAGAGAGGGTATGTAGGAGGGAGAGAGAGAGAGAGAGAGAGAGAGAGAGAGAGAGAGAGAGAGAGAACAATGTGATCAGAGAAGGATGAGGATAAAAGGCGGGGTGACATGCCAAAAAGGATCAGGAGAACAGGGCAGCTCTCCAAATGAGAGAGGCAAACAGATGGATTCTCCACTCTAGCCGCCAGGAGGAGTGGCATCTAAATTTAAGCCCAGTGAACTCCATTTAATAATTCTGGCCTACAAACTATAAGAAGCATACACTTGTGTTCATTCAGGCCACCAAGTTGGTGTTAATTTGTAAGTGCAGCCACAGAAAACTACCA
>JANHMN010000014.1:23927576-23985777 GCA_030674055.1 Rhabdomys pumilio | reverse complement strand
CACATATACACACTCACACATAAGCAAACACACTTACATGTGCATATACACATATACACAGATATACTCATACACATATACATGTACACAAATACACACATATACACTCACACACATGCATATATTCATACACACACACACACACACACACACACACACACACACACACACGTAAGTAGATAAGGAAAGATAAAATACCCATAGAGGCAGAAGAAGGAGAATCAGTTTTTCAACATAAATGCCCATATGTAGCAGTAGTAAAAGAGACGCTCAAGCTCAAGTCTCCTTGTGCTAAGGAAGATCGAAAGTGGTGACTAAGAAATGATAAAGTTCAGAGGCCCCAGATGACCTTTGAGAAAACAATTTTGAAGACATCAGAGAGATGAGGGACAGACATCAGATGACTGATCTGGGCAATAGAGTGAGTGGGTGTGGAAGTAACAGCAAAGCCTTTGGGGGCTTTAGCCATGAAACAGGAACAAGGTCAAGATTATAACAAGGTGAATTCTGGGATCAAACCCAGCCTATCCCCACAATTGTTCTAGTACCTGTTGGACCTTGGACAGACAGACAGTCTAAGCTTTCAGAGACTCAACTACCACATTTATACAATGGACAGAATGATGCTCACACCCAGGATTTGGGAGGGGATCAATGAAATTAAATAGGCATTGTGTTGATTCCAGAGCTGGGCACATGGGAAGTGCTGACCACTGATATAAGGACAGAGGGATGAACAGATAGAGGCAGGAGAGCTCTGGAATCCCACTTTTCAGTGAAACAAACTTCAGGGCAAAAAGCAGGACTCAGGTAATTTTCACATCAAAATAGAAGCAATTCTCATTTAGCATATAGTCCAAATACCTTATGGGCACGCTTATACTAAAATCATCAGCTGATTGTACTGGCTATCTATTGTTTCTGGGGCAAGTCATCATACATTTAGTGTCTTGTAACAATGTCAACTTCCAGGTCGGTTGTTTAGAATGTGGACAGGGATCTTAGTGGGCTGTGATCCCGTTGTTGTGGGGGCTATACTCAATTTTGGAGTCTACAGGAGAAAACTCATTTTCTTTTCTTTTACAGAGTCTAAGGCCACCTATATCCTTGCCTCATAGGACTCTTCCTCTCCCTTCTAGCCAGCCATGTGTTCCTTCATTAGCCACCTCTCCTTTGACTACAACTGGCCAAAGTTCCTCATTCCTAAGGACTCAGTCGTATACATAGGGCTGGTGCCCTGTGTACTTCAGAACACTCTCTTTGTCTCTCAGTGTAGACCCTTTATCACACAAGAGTTCCATTTTGCCAAGTAAGGGAATATGTTTGCAGGCTTCAAATATTAGGACATGAACGTCTTTTCTGGACTATTCCTCTACATGTAATGTTATATATCTATAGCTCATATTTAACTAGGCACCTCCTGTTTGTTTCCTGAGTCTAGTGAATCTACCTGTAAAACTTGTTTGGCTAGTACTAAATCCCCTTGATCCAGGACCTTCTCTGTATTTCTTACTTTCTCCTCATTGTGTCTTTCCACTCTGTGACCCCACATCAGCTTCTATGCTGCATTGCATGCGTTTTTGGTCAAAGTTTTAGGGAAAAGATTTCAAGATGTTTATAAAAATTAATGCTACAGACACATACATGTAACAAAACACTACTTCATTATCTGTCAGTGTTTCACTCAGACTTCATGCCAGTGGTAAGAAAACTCAGAAGCCACACCAGGCAGTTCAGTTAGGAAAGAGATTTAATACAAGGGACTGGGTCCATCTAAAACTTGTCGAAGAGCCAGGAGAAGTCAGGAAAGGAAGGTGAGGGGAAGCCACACGCTTTCACGTTTGCTGTTTGCTCTCAAATCTACACAAAAGCTCAGAGACTTCAGGAAGCTAGTGCTGCTGGCTACATCTGCTTCTCACACTGGGATGGATGATTCACAGCAAGATGTCTGCAAGTCAGTGAGAAATCTGATAACTGCTGAAACCCACGCTTCTGCCCTCTTTAGCAGATGAGATGTCCAGAGCTGGACCCTCCTTACTCACAGGCAAGCACATTTGCTTGTCAGCCTTCTGCAAGACTTCTGTTGGTGAGATTATTAGGAAACACAGTTTCTGGGCTTCTGGCTCCAATGAGAAGAGGGATGAGCATCTGAGACAAGCTGGTACATAGAGCCAAAGAAACAACTTCAAGGACTAAAAAGAAGAAAGCTGCCAACCCAGGAAGCAAAATAACCACAGTGCTTAGGTTTCGGGCTGTTGCAAAGTTCCTGGATCCCTAAGTGTATAGTACACATTAGTTATTTGTCTTCAATGATAACACTTTAACAACTGGCTGTCCCAGCATCCTCTGGTCTTAGGTTTCTCTGACTACATACTTTGGTTCATCAGAGTCTTGTTTTCCTGTCTAAGGCAGATATGTATATAAAAGAAGAATTTTGATAAGTAATAGCTATTTCCGGGGCTGGCTCCTGAACTGTAAGATACTATCTTATCTATTCCTGTCAAGTGAACAGCATACAGAAAAGTTCAGTGGTTCAAAGGACCAACTCACTATTTACCACAAATATTGGTTTATTCGTCCAGACAGGGTACAACTTGGCTATTCTAAATTTCATGGGGTTACCCAGGTCTTTCATTCAGTTGTACTGTTGGCTGAACCAGGCCTTGTGTTTGGCCTTGCTGTCATACCACACGGCGTCCCTCCATCAGTGTGGGCAAGTGAGTCACAATCTTGAGTAACTGGGCTCCTGGGCTATGCTTTACATTCATACCTAATTGTTTTCGTGTGTCACTGCCAATGCCAATCAAATATCACTCCCACCCTTCCGAAAACATTGTCAGGGAATGACATACGAATTAGACTGGTGTTTTACCATGAAGTGAAAGTCTGAGAGAAATTCAACTTGGAGGGAGCAGGGGCAGGCCTTGCCATCTTGGTATCTCCAAAGCTGTATCTCCTACAGGGGCTGGAGAATAAGGGGCAGTTCATAAGCATTTGCTATACTAAGGGTTATTTCTTCCCATTTAACTGCCCAAGAATATATGTTGTTTGTTTGAGTCCTGAAGCTGAAATCTACAACTTGCTTTGCAAGTACTTCTTAAGAAATTCTGAGGTAAACCACAGTTATTACTTTTTCTTTTTGAATGATACAAAAGTCAAACTCAAGCCATCCCAGGAAATAAGAGAAAGTAAAGCAAAACAAAAATGGATTTGACATTGGACTTATAAGTCTTCTAAGCCTGCTCATTTACCACAACATTAATTTCCTTCTGGTTGTTAGAGAATGAATGTGCATGTGAAAAACAGAAGGGGGCACTTGAGAAAGTAGGCCAGACAGAAGGATTATACAGGATCTGCAGTCACCTGCCAGGAAGCTCTTGCCCAGGGTGATGCCAGCACAGGCTCCAGAAGCAAAGGTGGAGGGACCCAGTTGTCCTTTAATCACAGCGTAGCTGCTGTGAGCACAGCCCAGCTGCCTGGGCTGCCTGCAGCCTCTGATAGCTTAGGCTGAAGCAAAGGAGAAGCTGATAATGAAGGCAGTAGCCTCGGGAACCCGTGGGTTGCCCAGGGCCTCCCTTCTGGGCAAGTCTTGCACCAGATGTGAAGACATCCCTCAGGGGCCTGAGTAACTGCCAAGGACAGCCTCTCCTTTTCTCTAGCTTGTCAAATTTGACACCATTTCTGTCTGGCTTCCCTCGGTTTCAAAAGAGAGACTAAGCTGTTTGCCTACATGACAAGAGTCCCACAGAACTTTCTCAGTCAGGGTTTTGAAATAAGTACCAGAGGCAGGACACAGGCAAATACCAAGAAGCACAGAATCTTGCTGTGTGGGTGGGGACCTGGAAGGAACCTGGGCTCCAACTGGATGCTATTTGTTCCTTTTCATTTCAGGCTGCTGTTCCTTTTTTTTTTTTTTTTTTTTTTTTTTTTTTTCCGAGACAATTTCTCCCCAAAAGGTGGGAGCTCCGCTTGTGAAACCAGTCATTTCTGCTCCCTCACACACCCTCAGCTGATGCTGTTGGGATGCTCACCTACGTTCCCTTTCACCTACTAAGCCACCCCAGAAGGCAAGGCCCAGTGCCTATTCTGGGGCAGCAGCTAGAAGAGTTCTAACACAGGCTCTAGATAGTGACCCATGCTGAGACTAGGAAGGGGAAGTCTGAACCCCATTAAGCAGAGGCAAATTCACCTCTCTGTTCTTTGCAGAGGCAACTGTTCTTGAGAGTTTCTGAAGTTCACAAAGCCATGGCCTTCTTCCACACAGAACCTCAGCTTTCCCCCCTCTAAGAGCAAAGACCAACCAGCAGGATCTTTTATGCTTGGTGTAGTCTAATCTTGTGTGTTCATGTGCTCTGATGGTTAGCTAGGGTTGAGGCCAACAGAAACTAGAAAAATCAACAGAAGGAAAAAGTCCCAAATTTGTTTTTTTTTTCCTTGAAAGATCTTTTCTGGCACTATCCTACATATGTATTAAATCAGAAGTGACATAAAGGGACTCACAAGTCTCTGCTGCCTCTTGGAATACAGAAAGTATCTCTATTCCCCCTTTTTAAAGGTATACAGCATTACTTCCTAGAAGTAAGTTTACTTACTTACCCGACACCATCCCTGATCCCACCGGACTTGCTTTTCCTTTACATCTGCTAGCTTGTATTTTGGCCAGCTGGGGGTGTGAGGCTCGATGAACAATCGTTGTGCAGAGAAGCTCTGCAGATCCACTTAGCTGGAAAGGGCAAGACTAAAAATACAGAGAACCAAGGAAGTACATGACAGATACCATGCCGTCAATCTCTGTGCCACTTGTACACAGTTCAAGTAAGGTAGGCACTATTGTCCCCATTTCACAGGTGCATTCAAACTCTCCAGGCTCCATAGAGACAGAACGGACACTGGAAGCCACATCTCCTGTTTCCTAGTGTCCTTCTCCTATCAATGATCAAAGTTTAGAGGAAATGGCTGCACCCATGTTCCCCTTCATTCCAGCATCAAGAGAGCAGAAGACTGAATACTAGGAGGGAGTCACCTTTTAAATCCATTTGACTTATACTTCGCAATGATTAAAAAAAAAAAAAACCCTTCCAACTCCAAGGTTTGCCCAGAAGACCACATATTTAAAACTAGCATTTCTCTTATCATGGGTAACCATTCAATACTGCATGAATAGACATGGCCATTCATCTCCAGGGTCAGCTGTCCACTGTCAGCAGCAAAGCCATCAGTGATCATTCTGCAGGGTGGTACTGTTCTTGGCCATCTGGTTGGTCACTGCCCTTGGCCTTCAGAAGCTCCAGGCATGTTGAAGCTTTTGCTGTTGACTAAAAGGACGGTTTCGTGTTGGACGTGAAACAGAGAAACTAAGAAACTTAAACTTACTGGAACACGGGTTTGGAAACTAGTGAGATAGCATCAGTTAAGGTTCGTTACTGCAAGACTAGAAACAGGTTCCACTCTGACACAGCACAACTGACTGGTGATTTTATGGTGAGAAACCCATCTTGACTTATTCCAAAATTCAGTTACTGTATTGCTGATTCAGTTTATGTGGAATTCATATTCTGGTTTTCTCCATATTTTTGCTGAGGGCTTGGGGAAGCCCACGAATATCCCTCAGATAATGAAGTAGACTGGATCTGTACAGTAGGTGGATGATGGGTATTTTTTTACAAACAAGATGGACTGAAAGTTTTGTCTGGAAAGTTCCAGATTTCTCTTTATTTCAGTGTTCTAAATCATGTCCTCTATGGCTCTTCTTACTCTCAACACTTTCATGATTCAAAATCTTCTGACCCAATGTGAACTTTGAACTAATATGGCGGCAGTTTTCTACAGTTCTAGGTTGTGGATGGATTGGAGATGCAGAAGGCTGAAGAGGAGAACACAAAATCAGGTGCATAAAGTGGAGCTCTGAGTGGTGGCCCACCCTTCATGCAATGGCCCCTGTGACACACTCACCTACTCTTCATGCACTGACCACAGGGATACAGTATGTTCCTTTGCTAAAAGTTGCATGGTTGTTTTAAATTTTGTGTTTCTGATGTTTGAGGTATCTCTCACCTCTGCTCGAGTCCAGCTCTAGTTCGGTGTTTCTAACCACAAAATGTTCAACAGACACCTTAGAAAACAAACACTGGCTCTCACTCATTTTGTTCTCTCTCATTTTCTCTCTCTCTCTCTCTCTCTCTCTCTCTCTCTCTCTCTCTCTCTGTCTCAATGATGTTCCCATTCTTTATGGTGTTCACCCAAGTAAATCTCTTCCCCTGGATATCATACAAAGATCATTTTATTTTGTTTAAAAGCAGTTAATGGGGCAGCTGGTGGAAGTTCCTTATCGGGGCCTATTAAGGTAGTAGGTTTTCAGTCCGATTTTAAAAGCTTTTCTATCTATGCTTTGGTTTCACCTAAGAAAGAGGGTCCCTGGATCTGAAAGGATTGCAACTTAGAGGCACCAGTGCAGAACTCTGAATGTTTCCAGCACATGCCATGTGGTGATTTTGAATGCAGACACCTTTCCTTCTATGGGTCAGGGTGGAGGAAGCTGCCTGGGTGGTGAAAGCTGGAAGAGACACTGAACTGTGTATTCCCCAACAGCTATAGAAGGAGTTGACAGGAACTGGGTAGCCCACTGTGATGAGTCACGGAAACTTTTGGGGGTGTCTTCCAGTTTCCCTTGGTTTGTCACGACTATGCAATCATGTTCTGTCTATGGAAGCAAGGACTAAGAAGTGCTTCCAATCTCTATATCAATACCAGCCTCCCCAGCTCCACACTGGTCTGCCATTCACATGGGGAACTTAAGATTCTTGCATTAATTCACATAGGTATAGTCATGTATCAGACAAAATGAGGCCTTCTCTTTTCATTGTTTTTAAATTAAAAAATGTGAAGGAATACATAAGACATCAACTTTTTCATCTTGTGAATCTGAAATTCTGTACCCATGAAACAACGGCCCAGTCTCCCTCCCTCCAGCGTCTGGCAACCACTGTTCCAACACACTGTCTCTAAACTCTGACTATTCCTGATATATTATGCAAGTAGAACAGAATGGTATCCTTGAGGCTCCCCCAAGGCACCACCTGTCAGCACTTCTTACAGACTCAGTAATATTCCACCGGATGCATGTGGTACTTTTAAAACTTCGCTTACCTGCCCACGGACACTTGGGAAACTATCGTGAATACCTCTGCTATGAGCATGAGAACGTGTGCGCTTCTCTGTTCTAGGTTCTTTGAGATAGAGAGCTAGAAGTGGAACTGAGATACATGACAACGCTCTCAATAATGCTGAAGGGGTCTGCATACTACTGTGTCTCAACAGGGCTCTTGTTCATTGTCATGAGGCAGCTACTCTAAGATTTGCATCTAGGGAGGGAGGGAGTTGAGTCAGCTTTAATTCACAGAACTGCTCTGCACCAGCCCCACTTTCCCAGCTGATGGGAGTCAGCCGTTCAATCAGTGTGACAAACTAAAGGGTCCTTGGCAGCTTCTGTGACTCACCACAGTGGGTTACTGAGGTTTTGCCACTTCCTGCCATTGTCAGGAGGAAGGAAGAGACCAAATGGCTCCCCGGTGTTCTGGGATACTACGTGTGCTTGAGACTTGAGGGGGGATGTCTTGTCCACCTCCATCCTTCATTCTTTCCACCTGGTTCACATTATGGTTCAGCAGATACAGGCTTCTGTGAAGCCCCTCTGGGATGTGCCTCCACACAGGTCCTGGAACTGCTTTTCCATTTCCAGTCTTCTTTCTGGGGATCTGAAAATGCCCTAGACAAAGGGTTTTGTATATATACTTATGCTCATGTTTTCATGCTGGTGTCAAATAAGGAAAATGTAGATGTCAATCGATGCCTCTGTCAGGAGCTCTACCTCTCTGCCAGATCACCATGGCAATGGGCTTCCTGAATTTGGGAAGACCACAGCATTATCCAATGTGCAATGGGTACCAGAACTTTCTCGAGTGCCCAGCTAGCTGGGCATAAACCAAGATCTACATCTACAAAGTGACATCAACATTAGGCTTTCAAAGAAAAGGGATGCAGAAACTAGGCTCTCTCCACCCCTTCACATTTCTACTTAAAAGGGGAAAAAATCTCTCCCTGCCCATGACCATAAAGCTCAGAAGGCAGACCTCTTGTATGTGTATGTCACCCCTCTGCTCTGATGGAAGGACTGAGACTTCAGGCCTTTACCTCTCTGACCTCAGTCTCTTTCTCTATTAAGGGCAAAAGAAGCAAACACCCTTGACTGGCAGAGAGGAACACTCCTAAACAAACAAAATTCTATTAAATTGCTAATCACCTAGCATAGAGAGGAGGCAACTTTAAAATCCAGACCTAGCTCAATGCTTCGGTTTGTGGGAACAAGTCCAACCCATGCCCACTCTGCATCTTCACTGCGCTGGTGGCATCTGGTTTATCATTTCCCCCACAGCTACCTGTGTTCTGAATTGCCCTCCCCTTTCTCCTCCTACATGGACCTTCCCAGCTGCCTCTGCCTGGAGAGTTCGCCTAGCACATGTGTTTGCAACGGCCTTTCTTGCTTTCCACGTCTCTGCCTCCTCCTCTAAATTCAATCCAGAACAATTTCTTTTGTACCACCCACAGAGGCAAGGCACACTACTAGGCACATGTTCCAGACACATGGTTGGTGCTAGTTGAAGGAGGTGGAGATCTCTGGACTCAACAAACCTGCTTTCTTGGAAGCACACACTCTTCCAAGCAATCAGCTCGTGATCATCCAAGTGGCATCTCGGACCAAGCAGTGTGTGGTTAGCAGCTCCTGGATCCCTGGCCTGTGAAATACGGGAAGCAGGCATGCATTGCGTGCACAGGCATTCCAATAATAGCTTCAGAAAGAGAGGATGGGTAAATGCCCTGACTCACATTCCCAGTGCATGTTTCAGAGGCAGAGGGGTGTGGGCTGTGGGTGGGGTGACTTCTCTGCGCAGGGGGGATTACCTGGGAAGTCCAGGAAATGGGCAGAGTACACATGGGAGCCCTGGAGCTTGAGGTGCTGGGGTCAGCTACACTGACTCACCCAGGAAGGTGAGAGGGCAATGACCAAATATGAAGCAAATTGCCTTCAGGGAAGCCCTCAGAGAAACAGGAAGCGTGATCAGCTGGTAAAAAGCTCAGAAAAGAAAACTCATCTTGATTTTATGCTTTTGTTCTCTGTTCTCACTGTTTTCTTTTTTTTTTTTTTTGTTTTCAGTTTTTTTCAGGATGAGCATTTGCTGAGCATAGCACCTTGGTACTGAGTCACTGCAACCCCCTGGTTGGAGGGTGTGATTCTGTCTGGGCCTGTAGATGGGGAGAATTCTGGTGAGTGAGTGGAAGAGGTGTAGGGTTTGGGGGACTCTCTTTCCTAGCCTCATTGCTGTACTAACAGGTATTGCCTGAGCCTCAGCTTCAGTTTTATAGAAAGTGCCTAGTCAAAAGGATGCTAGCTGAGCAGGCAGTCTGCTTCTGAAAGACATAAGCAGAAGCCCCATGCTGAGCCATCCCAGCAAAAGAGGCATCTTTTGCCATTGTCTACTCTCAGGTAGATAACTTTTTCTAGTAGCCTAAAGACACTCTAAGTGCTGGGCATGGCTTTGTTTTCTGACATTCCAGACTTAAGAATTTAGTGGGCAGTATTCCATTCAATTATTATAATAAACCTAAGAGAAAGATTGATTAATTCCCATTTTCCAGAGGAGACAATAGAAGCACACAGGGTAATATGATACGCCACTGTGAGTCTCAGATAGGAAACTTGCACATAGACCGTACTGCCTCCTGGCATTGTCTTTTTGTAGACCTGGCTGATTACTTAAATCATGAGAGACTGAGAATGCCCTGTGTTCTCAGAGGAGGCTTAAAGGTTGACAAAGAATGGCAATTTGTTGAGGAATTCTTCAGAAGATGTACCAACCTTCATGGCCAAGCTGCCCCAGGACTGACTTCCAGTCAAGATAAAAATCTAAGTGTCCCTTGGCCGGGAAGCAAGTTTGTATAGAAGGTTCCCAGACAACGTAAGAGAAGCATCTGTGCTGATGAACAGTTGCTACCTCTCCCATTCCCTCAGTGCCTCCAGGGAGTGCTGTTCTGCACGTAGAGAACGATGCAGAAATCTTCAGGGAACAAGCTACAGGCAATCTGCCATCCAAATGGGCCTGAGCTCACAGAGGGACTGAAAGCTTCAGTCCTGATACTTTCCAGCATCAGAAACCATGCTTGGCGTGCTAACAGATTCCCCAGGCAATTCCAGAAACAGGAGTTCTGAGAACCATTCTTTGTGTAACACCATCATGGCCCTTTCATGTCATGGGCTGTAGGTCATCCTCTCAGCTGCATTAATTGACAAGACTGACCTTGAAAACCCTTTTGTTGAATGAAAGCTCAACAGCCCTGGAGTCTGACTGACTTGCTATGGGTTTTCAGAATAGTTTCATCTCTCAAAAGGACCTAGAGACTTATTTGCAGTGGCCCTAGAGAGGGGTTCTGGCAGAGGAGGGAGTACCTGGGATGGAATGAAATGCCTGGAAGAAAAACATAAAAAGGAATGTAAAACTTTCAGTGACCTGATCCATATTTTGGGACTCAAACTTTCTATAGAACTAAATGTTTTTATGTATAAAGACAAAGATTTGATAAATGAGCGTGAATAGGGAATTATATTTTGCAAGGACAGCTTACATCTTTAAATTTAGGCGTGAAAGATTATTCAGGCCAGACTTTGAAGTACTTCCTCGAATTTCCAACTTGGTCCCCCTCCACCATACAAAAGTAGGCAGCATGAGCTCAGTTGTTATTTGCAACGCATTACAAAGGCATGAGGCCTAGAAATGTCTTTGCAATCTGGCAGACACGGCTTCCTTTCGTGGCTTCCTTTGGAAGCACCTCAGTCTCTTTGTCACCTGCCATCTTGGGAAGGATTGCTTACAAACTTGGCATGCAGCTATGGGAAGGAAGGCAGGTAAAATGGATTTGAGATCCTAAGAGGCACCCAAGGAGGGATGGGTGTAGCTTCATAGGCTGGAGGGCAGTTTTTTTATTTTTGTTGTGGTTTGAAAGTAAGTGTGTGTGTTTGAACACTTAATCCCCCATGTTTATGCTATTTTTGGAAGGTTGTGGAAGTTTTAGAAGATGACCCCTTGTTGGAGGAAGTGGGTCACTGGGTGGGTTTTTATGTCCTGGCCCCATTCATTTCCTGTTCCTTTTCTAAATTCTGTTTCACCAAGCTGTGAGGAGGTGAGGGGTCCCAGCCATACACTCTTGTCACCATGAATCTATCTACTGTGATACCTTACCCTCCACAGCAGACAATATGCTCGCTCTCAAACTGAGCCCAGGTAAGCTTCTTCTTTCCTAAGTTTCTTTTGTCTGGTTATTTTGTCATACAATGAGAAAAGTACTCTCACTCCCCTCTGAATTAATTCACTGCCCCCTCATCTTTACAGGTATCTCCCAACTATTACTGTGCAGCCCACCAAGAACTATGAGCTTTCTTCCCCAATCTTGCCCCATTTATTCAAGTTAGTACTTTCTCATTACAAGTCAACGGCTGACTACATCATATATTCTGGCTTCCTCCTGTCTAAAGGGGATGGAGGTCTATACGTCAAAGATGCACACTGTGTTCTGCAGATTGCTATCCCTTTATCAACACCCTTGGACCCTTTCCAATTTCTACTGCTTTGAACAATTCTGAGAACTGTCCAGAGAAGAACTGCAACTGGCCGGGATTCACTCCTCCCAGGAAGACAGACGGCTCCGGGGCAGAGCTGAAGCCACAGCCAACAGTTCTCTTCTGGTAAGACAAGAAAGATTCCCAGGTCTTGACTATCTTGCAACTCACTGCGTTTCATACCTGGGGTTGTATGGGCCAGAATGGAAGAAAACAAACATCATTAGGTTCTTTCTGCTTTCTCCCTTGCTAGGACCGATGCACCAACACAGAGCATGTTAGAAACGTGAGTAGAGACTGAAACTGGGCAGCTTCTTTGGGCTTCAATTCACTCAAATGTAGATCAAATCAGCTAATGACAGAATACTCATCTGGCTCTTACATTGAACAGGTATATTGCATGCTTTCACTGTTAACCTGGCCCACATTTACATGTATGTATATGTAAAGAGTTACCATCCAGTCATCTAACCTATTCAAACTTGACTGACTCTACAAAGTTTTTTTTTTCTTTTATTTGGTTAAAAATACCATACAGTTACTTTTTACATGCATCTATCCATTGTATACTTATACAAACACAATACCAAATCTTACACAACTAATTTATGGGTGATTTAAAGATTTCTCTAGCTTAGCTTGTACCACATCAAACAGTAGAACCTAAGCCCACAAAAGGTGAGATGTTCCGTACTTTATTACTGTGTTTCTTGGAAGACAATAGACAATAGAGAGAAGAATGTGGCTCTCAGGAAGACTGGCTGGGTTTGTATCCTGCAGCGGAATCTCAAGATGGTCACACACTAATTGTGTGATCTTAGATAATTATTTAAGATTGTCTAGCGTCTTTAGCAATGGATGGGAAGAATATTGCCCACTTTATGAAGACTTCATTAAATGGTACATATGCCATGTACTAGGGCACTTGAGTCAATTTAGCTCTTGAAGTGTGATGCTTTTTGATTGGCATGTATATGAGCTGGCCCATATACATTTGCCTATCTGACATTATTTTGTATAGTCAAATCAAGTATTTCAGCTGCCATGAAGGTGCAACAGAGAAATGATCTAATGCGTCTCTGAAGGCTATGAATCAGGCTTTCCTAAGGCAGGCTACAAACTCACAGAGGACTGTGGCCATGTAAAGTTGGGGCATTCTATGCTCTCCCTCAAATATCATATTAACATGTTAAAATGCAAGATGTCATAAGCAGTTCATAGAAAGCTGAGAAGAATCGCCTTTCTGAAGAGCCCATTAAGGGAGTCATACTATCATTGCCATGGCAACGATAGTGGGACCCTGAAGGGAAGGAACAGACCTTCAGGTCTGAAGAAGAGCTTCATTAGGAGAGACAGATGTCATAAATAGCACGGGGGCCCTTCAGGAAGAGACAGACCATTCAGTTCTGACAAAGGAAGTCCAATGCTATTAAAGGTTTTGCCCATATCACAGGGTCAAGTGTATATGCAAAGTCACAAAACAGAAAATCACTAGATAAAAGTAAGCTTATAATTCAAGATTATCTTGGGCCTAGGTATCGGGGGTGTTGGGCTTAGAGCTGCAAAGGGAAGGAAGACTGCAAGCTAAAAGCAGGTTTGCTTATCAACTCTGTCCAGGGATCTCTAGAGGACATAGCCTGATTATTGGTGGAGAGAGAAAGGGACAGCTTGAAGCATCTGTGAGCTAACACAAGTGCCAGAGAAATTTTATTAAAAACAAACAAACAAGAACAACAACAAAAATCCACTTGCTGAAGAGTTTAACTCAGTTTTCTAACACATTACATTTCTTAATACATATGTTAGAACTAACAAATATTCCTAGGGTCATATTTACAGAGGCCAAAATACACTCCCAGAAACCTTTCCAACAACTTAAAAGAACCTAGGTTACTATGGGCACAGGTAACTCTACCTTCCAGGAGTTCCTGCCTAAGCAAATAGGTTGCTGTATAGTGACTGAGTAGATCAGTCAGTCTTAATGACACTGACTTCAGAATTACTTGGGCACACTTTGTAAAAAATGCATATTCTTTGGCTGTACTCCCAATTGGTTGAGCAAGAGAAGAAGGTCAGAACTGTGCATTTCAGATGGGTATCACAAACATCAAACTAAAGTTTAGGTGCACGGGCTAGGTGTTGGGAATTAATGTCAAGCAAGTGGAGAAGGCAGGACTCTCCCCAATGCAGCCTCTGGAGATGATTTAGGTTATGAACCAGAGATTCCTCGGAACGAAAAAGGAATCTTTGCTACCCCTTCCCTTGGTCACTTTAGGAGACTGCCATTTGTTGTCATTTATGTGAGATTCTTTAAATGAACAGACTGCTTTCCTTTGACCAGCTTGCTGAGACTCTGACCTCCCCAGAATGAGTATCTGGATGATGGCAGATGCTGCTAAATGGTGTCACTTAAAACTATACTTCCAACCCCCTGCCCATGCCTACATAAAAATACTCAGTGTGTGGTGGCACTGAAGGAAAAAAGCCATGTGGGGTAGCCAGTCTTCCAGGACTGGAGGATGAAAAAGGTTGGGGTTACTCTTTCACTATGAGCCGGGCATCTTGGAGATGGATGATATGCTCAAGAGACTCCTGGTGTTCCTGTTATTAGTACTAAGTCTGCTTGAGAGCACAAGGGACCACAGTCCTTGCTCTAATCTTTTGGAATTTAAATGCTGTCTTCTGGGCTGTCCAGATAAGCTCAACCTCTGATTCTACAACACAGACATCTCTAAGGTCATGAGCCCTCCAAATGCTCCCATGCCTCCCTGGAAGGAGTCTGGGATCCTATCTTGAGCTAGAACTGTTTGTCTCCTCAGGAGACAAGAGCTGTTTGCTTCTTATTTCTAGCATGCTGATTTATAAAGCATGTGGGATTTCACCGTGCCTTTGTAAGCCTCTGTGGCTAGCTATCTGCATGCTCTGAATGATAAAATAGTTGTCTTTATTTCCACCTTGGCTGGAGACATCTTTGTTTGCTGCCTGAAACCTCCAGCTGTCCTATAGGAAAATGGAAGTCAGACGTTGCATGCTGGGCAGAACTGTGACAGTTGGGAAGACACTGAATACTATTAATTTGCTATGGCCTTTGGGAGTTGGGTGTCTGGAATTGGGACCTGGAGAGGAAGGAGGAAGGACAGTAGCTCACTGAGCAAGCACAGACAGTATGATGGATGGGCAGGGTGAAGCCCCTTCCAGTGTTGCTCTTTGTCCTCTCCCGTTCATGGAATGAGATAGCTCACCACTTTAGTGAGTGGAAACCCCACTTCTACTTTCTCTCTACTTCCCATCCCCCTTTCCTTCATCTGGGAAGAGAAAAGATGCAAAGTAGGAAGCCTGGACTTGTACAGATCAAGAGGACAAGGATGGAGTTTAGGGACCAATTCTCTGGTTACAGGCTGGATGCAGGACTCATTTTGTTTCCTGGGACTGGGCATCATCAAACTCAGTGGCCATCTTACCCTAAAATTCCTCTTTGTTTTCTCCATCAGAGTATTGCATGTTCATTCTGCTCTAGTGCCAGAGAAAGAGGGGTGTCTTTAAGAAATTCAGAGAAGTGGCTGGTGGGTCACAGGACATGACTCCCGTGTAACTATTATCTGTGGTGTAAACTGTATGTTCAAGGAAAGAGGTGGTGGGGGTGTAGGGGCCATAACAGCTCTCCTGTCATGTGGCTGTGGTCTCTTCAAATGGTGGTCTAGCAGCATGTCTGGTTGGATCACATGGTTTCTTTCCTTCCTTCCTTCCTTCCTTCCTTCCTTCCTTCCTTCCCTCCTTCCTCCTTCCTTCCTTCTTTTCTTTCTTCCTCTTAAAGGAAGCTTCTAAGTGGAAGGGCAGTGTGATTTTAAGATGGCATCATTATAATATTAATCACATACCTCACACAACTGGCTCTGCATGAGTCACCATCTGATGGAATTTCTCTCAGTTCTACTTCATTCTACACAATGGTGGCTATTTCTCTTCTCTACAGGATGAGTGTCCAGTCTTCCATGTAAAGACTCACAGGATCCTTTAAGGATGAAAGAGTGTCCCGGGTCTCCATGACACTGCCCACTTTCCATTGGGCAGACCAAGCACCTGCCAAACAGAGCCCAGGGCAACACCTTCTGACTACCATGGTGTTCTAGCTGCCTGCATCTGGATAGATCTTGCTGGAGTGTCTCTATCCTAGGCTCTTTTTGACATAGTGACCCATTTTACCTCTTTCTGTCCGGAGATAGCTGTTTCTCAGGGAGTATGAATCATTTTTTTTTAAATCCATAACAATGCAGGCAATCCCCAAACATCACACACTTTGTACTTGTTCAAAGTCCTTGAACTAGCTTTGAGAAAATTTAACAAAGCTGTTACCCCCGGGTTCACACCTGGTGTGAGGCTGCAGAGCCTGAAATATCACTCGACAAACCGCTTCAAAATCACCACAGAGATGGGAGCACAAAAACCTCTTCCTTCTAACTACTGTGTACATTCCCTTACAGCTGAGCAATACGCCTCAGTGTACAAGTAGAATTCCAAAAGCAAAGCTGATATGGTGTCAGGGAGCAGTTTGATCCTTCTCATTAGTCAGCTGAATGTTACCACATGTAATAAATCAAGGAAAGCTGCATGCCTTCTTTCAGAGGAATTTGCCTTCATTCTCTACCACAACAAGCCAGTAGTAATTTATATACTGCCTGGAGACCAGTAGCACAAATCCTGATAAGTAACTACTCAATCCAAGCCAACTCCCGCCCCATTATCCATTACAGAACTTGGAAGCCCACTCATAAGAGCCAATCATCTTGACTCATACTGTCATCAAATTTATCTATTTTTTCCATCCCCAAGTAACATCTCTCCCGTTAAGCTGAATGACACTAGTGGGCATGTTGATTCCTTTAAGATGTTGCAGTGTGTTTGAAAAATAAGTTAGTTAAATGTGCAAAAAGGTCTGCATTCCTTTCTACTACTGTAGAAATAACTTAAGTGTTACATATTTTCAGATTGGCTATTTGTTTTCATTGATTGCATAGTGCTTTTAGCTAAAGCAAGAAGTTCTAGTGGAGTTCTCAGAAGCCAGTTCTCATGCATGAGGGATGGCTTTTAGTGAGCACAGTGGCCAGCTAAAGTGAGAAAGTAATATCAGAGATGTTTTGATGTTGTTAGGAAAAATACGTTGGAAAGAGGGAAACACTATCCCAAAATAAGAACAAATGAATAGACATGATTCTCAAATACCACCAGTGAACAGGGTATAAAACCAAATGTTTGACTACTATCTTTAAAAAAAATGGTGCTAGCTAGGATTGTTAGTGGATTTACCAAACGGTGTCAGCGTATAGCGTATGATTTGGACATTTGGGAGAACTGAACAAGAATATGGAGAAAAACCAGTCTTCACTTTGAAAGAGCTTGCCGTAGTTTTGTATTAAGGAGGTGACTAAGAAGTAAACCAGAGGAAGATCCCTGAGGTTCCGGAGGACCCACCAAAGGAACTGTAGAACTGGGAAACCCAAGCTGCTCCAGACATTTGCCAAGGGAGGAACCAAGGAATGTTGTAATATGAGATCGCTAGAGTGTCAGTGGCAAACTTTTGTAAGGTGACCCCCAAAGCAGTTATCCTTACGATACAGGAAGGAAGTGCTGATGTTCTGCACAAAAGGTCTGTTGATCTGCCCTTTCCACTGCTGCCCATCCCCACCCTGCTTTTCATGCTCTGGCCCAGGGGACTCACCCTTGAGTTTCCCAATCTGAAACATCTTTCCACTCCCCATACCTCTTCTAGTTAGCACGCTAACTCTCAGGTCTCAGGGCAATGAGTTCAACTTCTGAAAAGCCACCTTGAACCCTCTAACTAAGAAAAGATACCTGGCACACTCACAGGCCTGTGCTCTCCACCAAGACCCACAGATACCCCTTTGTAATTACTCTCCTGTGGCAGCTGGCACACATATCTCCCTGATGTTCTGCACAGGCCACAAAGAGGACTCCACAACTGGCTTACGTGCTTTTGTGTCCCCAGCACCAAATCAGTGCACAGAAAGTGCTAGTTGGCTACATAAATAATTTATTCACTCATTCTCCTCATCAAGACAGCTCAGGAGATGTAACAGGCTGTTTATCCTTGAGCAAATGACTTGCTCTCCCTCATCTTCAATTTCCGTATCTTTGATATGCTTTAACATGTCATCCACTGTGCACCTAGCTCTGGGGTTGCTTTAAGGATTAAGCACTACATGCAAACCACTGGATGAGTACCCACTCCTAAGCATACTCAGTAAATATTTATTATTAGTGTCTCTACTTAACCTTTTTGCTTTCTCATCTATAAACTGATGGTTTTGAAGGTTCCTGGTGGCTCTAAACCTGCTGACTCCTACCTATCCCTAGAAGAAAAGTTCTTTGTTCTCTAGATTTCTCAACTTGGCAACTTTAACCACCCTCTATTAACTTTTTTTTTTTTACCCCAGTTAAAAAATTCTACAGGAACAAGTAATTACTCATCGTCTTATAATAATATGCATGCATTTAAGGCACGGCCGGAACGACTTTCTGAACTTGTGTTTCATCTACTAAGTTGTTCATTTTTCTTAAAGGATTCTGGGAAGTGGGACAGTTTTGAACCATAAAAACTTGTTTTCATATGTAGTCCCAAAGGGAGTTGTTGGATTTGGGTTTTGTTTGTTTTTCCTTTTGAGGTTCTAAGAAGAGGGCAGATAGATAAGCCCTTAACAGAGGAAGAAATGGAAAACTAAGAATAAATTAAGTTGTATTAATGCAAGCCAAAAACTTTGATATAGATCTGTATTATACTTTGTGTCTTGCTGGCCATACCATAGATCATTCAGATCTCAATGCACATAAAAGAAATCGTATTTGTTGCCCAATAGTTGAGGATTAAATGTGTGAGACCCTACCCCTGAAATCAAACTGATTTTCTTCTGTGATCTCATTACAGCATGCAGATACCTTCATGTCTATTTTAGCCATAAGAAAGTTGAGACTTCATGGCATAAGATTAAAAACCTGAAAGTCCCCTTGCTCTTTACATTCCAAGCCAATGCCTGGTAGCCACAAAGCAATGTAGACTTCATGATGAGACACACGACTCTGCTTTTGTTACCTTCCATGTCCTGTAAGTGTGAGCAATGCTCTGTGCTTGTTTCCCATAAGTACATCCTTATTGATAATGTCAATAAAGTGCATTTCATCATCTATTTGGAAAGGATTCATTCCCGTCCTGGCAGTATTTTGCCTTCTAGATGAGGCAGAACAATACACCACAGTGTCCAAGGGCTTCTCATTTGTCACTGGGACCTTTCCTATTTGGATCGGACTTCCTTCTTCCCAGACTTCAGCAAACAAAATATCTTGGTCCAAACAATTGTTTCTGTAATGGAAGCAGTTGCAGCGGTAAGCACCTTCTCCCCACATGCCTGTGTTTTCTTTTTCAGTGCTTAATTTTAGGTTGACTCATAGTGTCAAAAATTACTTCAGGGTTAACTGAAGCTAGAGGGAGAGAGGCATCAAAATTGTCACTGTGTTTGAATACTCACAGTCCAAGAATCTATGGCTTCACTGACTTCACAACTCAGAAGTTAGTAGACTTTTAGCAACTCAGGGAGAAGCCTAACCTGTCAGGACTTATTTCCATTTCCCAGATGAAGGACATGTTATATTACTTGTCCAGACTTTCATTTTTTTCTTTAAAACCTGTGTTACAGTAGAATATCACCAGGGTCTTGAGTATACCTGTCCTAGTTAGGGTTCCATTGCTGTGAAGAGACACCATGACCAAAGCAACTCTTATAAATGACAACATTTAACTGGGGCTAGCTTATAGGTTCAGAGGTTCAATCTATTATCATCAAGACAGGAAACATGGCAGCATCCAGGCAGTCAAGTTGCTGGAAGAGCTGAGAGTTCTACATCTTGTTCCAAAGTCAAACAGAAGATTGCCTCTCCTGTAGTTAGGAGGAGGGTCTCAAAGCCTACTTCCACAATGACACACTTCCTCCAAGAAGGCCACACCTCCTCATAGTGCCACTTCCTGGGCTAAGCATACTCAAACTACCACAACCCCCATCAATGTTATTACTCTCCTACTCAAAACTAGAAGGGCCTTTCTCTCACCTCCCATTCATCCTAGCAAGGGGAAAACTAGATTTGGGGTTTTCTGTCAAAATGTGATTATAATAATGTATTATTTTCTAGACACAGTATGGACAAGTTCTTTTATACATAACTGTACGATGGTAAAAATTATAAGAAAGTTGTAAGCTTACACATGCCCATAGGCTTCTAAATGAGAAACAACACCTCAAGCCCTATCCCTGCTCGACAAACAAAGCTCTGGAAATGATAAAGGAGAAAAGAAAAACCATATACATGTGCTTAGAGCTGCTTCTCTAGCAGGAAATTCTGAATGAGAGTTTCCCAGTGGCCCATTCATGACTTTGTAGTCACATGACTTTGTATGACTGTCTCCAACTAGATATGTGGCTGCCACATCTACAGGCTGTAATGGTTGACAAAGATTGGTTCTCGCTCATCTTTGCCATATTCCCCAGACCTAACCATTCCACCTGCAGGGCAGCCTTCTTTCTTATTTCCATAAGCCTGTTATTGTCACTTTAAAGCAAGGACAGCCACCTCTTAGTCCTCAACCTCCAGACTGGCATATGGGCTAAGTATTAGCTGTACATGGGTAACTTGAAGAGACACACTGAATGCCTGGGCATGCGCAGATAGTTCCAGGCTTTGCTGTGAAGGATTGTAAGATAAATTTCTATGTAATAGGGATTTCCAGATCTTCCCGCTGCAGATTCTTTTGTTGTAGGCTTGGAAGAACATCTCAGTTGAGTTTGCTACAGAGGCTCATACTTCAAAAAACACCCCAGCAACTGCCAAGTAATTAAAAGAATGAATGGATCACAATATAATGAATAATGTCATTAAACTGTTTCCCAAATTCATATTACTATGACAATCACTGACACTCATGTCAAGAATGCCAGTTTCTAGGCCTTCTTAAGATCTCATATTAGCCACCACCAGATGAAGCATCTGGGAATGTTACCACTGCACTGGCTCTCTCTGAACAAGGCTACCAATGGGATTTTGGGGGAATACCACTACAATGGGTGGGTGGTGGTTTCTGTAGTCCTCATAATATTCCTTTTCTGACCTCTGGAGCAGAAACTTAGGGAAAACATATCAAAGTAAGTACCCAGATCCCTTTTGCTTCAAGAAAACTACTTCTTCACTTTACCTCCATTTTGGAGAAAATTGTTTTTTTTTGGTCATTACTCAGAAGACACTTCCTATAAACAGTCAAGCAGTGGGGGTGCCAATGGCTTTTAATATGCCCAGGTGGGTTCTCAGAAGATTTAATGACAGATACTGTGTGAGCATCAATCAAAGTAGATAAACAGTATGATTTAAGCAACCAGGAACTTAGTGTCTAAATGGCAGTCCTGGAATATTCTAAATAATGGCTTTTTAGTAGATTAAGTTTAATGGGTTTGGGAATATTGACATATTTCCAAGATTTTCTTCTACTCCTTCCCTCCGGCCCTCACAATAAAGCCTTGAGGTTGGTAACTATCTTTGAAGTAATGCTCGGTAATTTTTATAGAGTTTGGCTATTATGCCTTTCTCTGTTTAACTTGTTGCATGCACTGTGGCCTGACATCAAATTTCTTAACAGGCCAGAAGTAGTTTTCAAATGTGCAAGTCTTCTGTGCCTGGGGAAACAGGGTGAACTTTTGCCTTTGTAATAAGATACGCTCCAATTACCAACTTTAGCAATTTAATATAGTTGAATAATAACTAAACGAGACACTTTGTCACTCAGTCATTATTCAAGCTTCTGTTGGGGATGAAATGAGGGGTTGCCCGAGGTCAGCTTACTCCTGGGGGGGAAGCTCAGCCTTAAAAACCAACTCTGGGAAATTTCTAAAAAAAAAAATTTTTTTAACAAAAATATTTAAAATTCCAGGAAGTACAGCTCAAACCTCAAACCAAATTTTATAAAATAGGATTATAAAGTGCATTAATAGCTCATTTGATTTTTTTAAATGGCAGAGTATTTTGTGTTATTATTTTTGTATTTAGAAAAACATTGTGGTAGCATAAGGCAATCATCTAAATATTTGATCTAATGGGTATTTTCCAGATAAAGATGATCTAGAGGAGCTTGCTTTCCCTATTGGCCAGAGATATGTGCACATTTCCCCCTCAGTCTGCTCTGCAGGTAGCCCCATAGAAACAGCCCAGGATCTATTAGAAGGTTTATATACTTCTATCTTGCTTTGATACATTACAAGTCTTATCCATGGAGAATTATTTATGTGTGAAGCTTGGAGAAACCAAGACTTTTTATCTTTTTATTTGCTTGTTTTAGTCTCAGATTTATTTATTTATTTATTTATTTATTTATTTATTTATATTTGTGTGTGTGTGTGTGTGTGTGTGTGTGTGTGTGTGTGTGTGTGTGTTTTAAATGTACTGTAGGCTAAGATTTTCCTATATCTGGGACTTAGATTCCTTGGAAAACTAAGATGTTTCATTTCTGTACCTAGAACATATATATCACGTGTCCTCGAGCAGTGGTTCTCAACCTTCCTAATGCTATGTGACCCTTTAATATAGTTCCTAATCTTACTGTGACCTCCAACCATAAAATTATTTTACTACCACTTTGTAACTATAATTTTGATACTGTTATGAATTATAATGCAAATATCTGTGTTTTATGATGGTCTTTGGTGACCCCTGTAAAAATGTGGTCCAAACTAGGGTCTCAACCCACAGATTAAGAACCATTGTCCTAGAGTGTCATGACAGAGAGAACATGGTCATCCAGGAAGGCTGCTCTGTCCCTGTAGTGCGAAACATGGTTGGGAAGAATCTGAATTTGAGTTGCAGGCTAGTGATGAACACCTCAGTAAGACAGATGGTATCTCTCAAGAAAGACCTGGCATCTTTCCAGGATACCCATGTTCTGATTCCCACCATCCCACTCCTTCATTTTATTCCCTGTGTGGACATTACTATTAAAGAGGCCATAGATGCTTCCTGACCTCATACTTTCAGAGTCTTAAAAGGACCACATCTACTTCTGGACCAAGAGGATTCTTGATGTCAAGCATCAGGAGAGTTGCAAATTAGCTCTGGAAAGAGTGCTGCAAAGTGCAGGAGGTTCCGAAACATGTACCCCACCAAAAAAGGACTCGCCACTTATCCCCAATTCTAGCTTATGTCATTTTTAGGGTTTTATTTTTAAGTCACAAACTAGGTTAAGAAAACAAACCACAGGACCCATATAATCTCTAAGTCCGAGATTCTTGGCTTTAAAACATTTTTATAATTGCAGATGTTCTCTCACAGTCAGTGTTCTTTGGTTTTTTTTTTTTTTCTTCCCTTCTAGAGCAGGCTAATACAAGTGCTTATAAATGTTTATAAGTTCATGGTATAAAATATGTATCCCTTAGGTTGTAGCATCCACCCAATAATATGGGCGGCTTTCTTTTTGGCTGAGCACTGGTTTTCTTCTACCAAAACTCTGGCTATATGTTCCAGGGCAGAGAGCTTTCTTGATGCCCTGGAGAGAAACTCTGAAAGAAATTGCCTCAGAGTTCAGCTCAGAGGACAGCAGTGCTACATTAAGCACCCAGATCAAAAGAACATTCAGCATTGTTTCAGTAGAACCAATGTTCTCTTTTCTCTGACCTTGGCCACCTGTGAGCTGGAGAACTGAATATTGAAAAATATAGATGTAGATGGACTGACCCATGGCAGAACTGACCAGGGAGAGTCTAAAATATACAGGAAACCTCTGACAGACCACTTAGAATGCTCTGGGAATGAGTTTAGTAGTGTCTTCGACTATGTCCCACTTAACATTTTCCTTGTCTCCTTAACTTTCTCTTGACCCCAGCTTGAAGGCTACACTCGGCCTCTAAAATCAGCAGCAAATCAAGTTCCTCATTCTCAATCATCCAATCCTGTCATTCCTGAGGCCATCTTCAGCATTTGGTCCCTATTTTATACACCTCAGTTTTATTACGACCCAGCCCATCATAGCTGATAATTCAGGAAAGATACGTGCTTGCTAGTGCAACCCAGACTTAAGCTTACTGGGAAGACCTAACCATACCATAGGCCCTTCTTCTGGCTCTGGGCTTGCTTCATCAATTGCACAACTGGGCACCATGAGAAACACATGACTGCCATCCACAGAGACAAACAAAGAAAATATGAGCCATCCATTTGGCAATAATGTTGGCATCTTCCTCCCTTCATGCTGCCAAGGCCTGACCAGAAAGATCTTGGCCTGCTTACTACTTGGTGTAGTCAGTCTAGACACAGGGTAGCTCAGGTCATAATATGTAGAACAGCTGTGGTGAATTCTATATATACAAGCAAAGACAGAAGTTCCTGCTTCCTATCTCCCATGGAGACACAAACTAGAGTGAAATTTGACCTTATGGAATTAACCCCTCATGTAATTAAAGAGAAAAGTTTTGTATTTTTTAAAATGTATAATTTGCCTCAGAATAGATATTATATTCTGGTTTTCTTTCTAATTTCATTCACATAAGAAAAATAGATTGTTTTCTGTCCACATAAAATGTGTACAATCTTTTTGAATAGGGAAAGCAGACAAATAGGCAAATAAATGTTGAGTAAATAAAGAAAGATGTATGTTAGGTTGGGGAGAAAACTATGTCTTTGGTCATGATAAAATGTTAGTTCAGTAGCCCAAACAATTTTGAAAGCAGCTTAAGGTGGCCAGGAAGGAAACACAGATCACACATACCTACTTATCTCATTTGCCGTCTCTCCAAAATGTAGCCTTCAAGTTAAATGTTATTTTCCTTATTCTGTAGACGAGGAAACTGAGGCTGCCTGAGGGTTGTTCTAGGTCACAATTAGTAAGCGAGTAAGTTAGGGATTGACCAGAGTTTGCCAGACACCAAAAGCTCACTACTGTCAGATTGTCACTAATTTGAACAACTGTCTTCTTCCTGAAGTGTACACCCAGGGACATTTAACAACGTTCAAAGATGAGGTCATGAGGGAGAACATGGTCAAGTTACCATTGAAGAAGTCCTCTCATCCACAGGTCATCAGGGAGAGCATGGTCAAGTTACCACTGAAGAAGTCCTCTCATCCACAGGTCATCAGGGAGAGCATGGTCAAGTTACCACTGAAGAAGTCCTCTCATCCACAGGTCATCAGGGAGAGCATGGTCAAGTTACCATTGAAGACGTCCTCTCATCCACTTCCCAGAAAGTCAAGTTGAAAGGTGAATTTTGTAATTGCTTCCCTTTTAATAGATGATTTATTTTAAGAGCCTAGCCTGGTGATGTAACATGTCAGGGGTGGGCTTGGTTTGAAGAGTTTCTGATTTTATGAGTCGTGTTTTCACTTGAATACACTTTGAGTCTCCAAGAAAATTCCTCAAGATAGTCAGCCACATATCCATAAATGCCCATATGGACACACATCTAGGAATACAAGGTACATGCTTAGGGATACATATCAGGGCATGAGCTAGGTTTGAAGTGTTTCTGATCTTCTGGGAAGTGTTATTCACTTTTATAAGCTTTGATTTTTCAAGAAAGTTCCTAAAGATAGTTAGTCAGATGTTCATAAATGCACATGTGCATACATACTGGAACACAAGGTATGAGAGGAACATATGGGCCTGTGAGTACATGCATAAATGGGGCACAAGCACACATGTATGGGATCAAATAGGAAATGGGTACACACACATGGCATGAACATGTGTAGAATTATATACTCAGGAACATATGACACGGGTACACACATAAAGGGACACATGGGAATATGTGCATATGTAAACAGGAAAAAATATGTATGTATATGCATGCATACAGGAACAGATAGCTTTCAGTTATATCACAGAATGCTATTTGGACAGTAAACAGAGCAAGGTCTACTAAGAAGAAAGATCCTTCCAACTTAGGGCTGGTGGTTTAGAGGTACAGAAATTAATTCACACAGAATAGATTAAGAAGAGGGAGGGCAGAGTTTACTTAGGGTACAGTCAGAGTACTGTAACTCATTCACCAGCCAGAAACAAAGAAGTCCATTACCAAACTAGGATGTGTAGGTGGTAGTGGAAGGTATAGAGGGTTTTGTTGGGACTTTTCAGCCAATAGACAAGTCACTTTTTTTTTTCCCATGGCAGTTAAAGATACCAGGAATTTCCTACTGGAGAAATTCTCTCTCAAGGAGAGCTCAAGGTAGTTGTACTTTCTGGGTCTCTACTCAGATAAAAATATTTCATGAGAGGCTGGAAACTGGTCCAGTCAGTGGAGTACCTGCCTCGCAAGAAATGAAGACATGAATTTGGGTTTGTGATATCCATAGAAAAGTTAGACGTGCTTATGCATTCCTATGACCTTAGCACCGGGGGCATGGAGATAGGTTGATTCCTAGCAAATCAATGAGTTCCGGATTCAGCGAGACACCCTGTCTCAAGAGATAAAATGGAGAATGATAATGGAAAAGCTTCAGTGCCAACCTATGACCTCTATATGAACACGTGCACCTGCACCCGCACATGAACATGCACACATAAACAACCAAACACATGTAAAAATTTTAATGACATGTCTTTGTGTCTCACGTTTAGCTCAAATACTTATTTTAAAAGTACATTTATATCAAGTCCAAGTAGAATCTCTTATTTTGCCTGTTTGAGATTATTTTAGAAGTTTTATCAAAAAGGAGGACCAAAGAGGGAAGGGGGAAGAGAAGGAGGAGGAGGAAGAAGAGAAGAAGGAAGAGGGAGAAAGGAGAAGGCATCAATGGATGTGGATAGGTTTATCACTACAGAGAGAAATTTATGAAGTTCTGCAATAAGGCTTCTTCTCCAAAGGGAGAGAAAACAGAAATTACAAGTGTGAGCAGCCTGGATCTATTTGGTGAGTACAGTGAGAAGTCAGTGAAGAAAATTCTAGAATTTGGTATGAAAATGTTTGAGTGAGGATGGCAGAAAAAAATGTTGCAGTTGTGATTGACTGTTTGCAGGGTGTCACTTCAGAGATGCAGGTGAACTCAGTATTCTGAGTGTCTCACACTCCTGGTGATCTTCTATCGGGATCGTAAGGACAGTAACAAATTCCTAGGCACTTTCTATATCTTTACAAAGACTTTTATTTATTTTACATATTACATATATTTACATGTACTATATTGTGTGTCTATATATAATTATTGAATATTATATTTATCATATATTACATATATTGAATTTACACAGGCACTATCTGTTCTTATTACATGTTTTCCTTCCCCTAGTTCTTTTTTAAATGCCTGCACACATCTTAAGATGAACAGGGCTTAGTGAAAGATGGTTACTTGAGTTTTTCAGGGAACTTAATGGCAGCCCCAGTATGAACATTAATTAAATTAGCTGCATTATTTGCTTTTTTGTTGTTAGATTTCCAACTGCAGTGGAACTGAAAAGATGTCTGTGTTCCATCTTCTGGATTTCGAGCTGCGTGCCTTCTGAATGTTTCCCTTCAACAGGGACCTAGCACGTGCTCCTGCCCTCTAAGCACCATGTTTACCTTCACCCAATTAACCTTCAAAGAGAATACTTCTACAAGTCCCACAGGACCCTGGACATCGGCCTCCATCAGACCCTGGACATCAGCTTCCATCAGACCCTGGACATCAGCCTCCATCAGACCCTGGACATCGGCCTCCATCAGACCCTGGACATCAGCCTCCATCAGACCCTGGACATCGGCTTCCATCAGACCCTGGACATCAGCCTCCATCAGACCCTGGACATCAGCTTCCATCAGACCCTGGATATCAGCCTCCATCAGACCCTGGATATCAGCCTCCATCAGACCCTGGACATCAGCTTCCATCAGACCCTGGACATCGGCCTCCATCAGATCCTGGACATTGGACTCTGCCCAACGGTGGTGATAGAAGGTGGTGAAGAGAGAAGCTTATGGTAAATAGCAGGTTTAAATTTTTTTCTAATCTGATTTTTTCAGCTTTAATTTTATAAAGGGATTTTTTTTTTAGGCCAGCCTTGATGCTTTTTTTTTTTTTTTAAGTTTTTGTTTTCCAATTTGATTTCATCATATTCGTACTATAACGCTTATTTAGGAAGAGAATTCTCTCAAAATCTTCTTGTATATAAACGTTTTTCCCATACTAAGGGATCTCTTGTTTGGTCATAGATAATTTAAGGTCTCTAAAGAGATATCTGTTCTAAGATATGACTGCATGGCCACAGGAGGCATGCCCCCCAAAGGGACTGAAGATTCAACTCTAAGAACCTAAGGTTATCCCTAAAGAGCAAAAACCCAGTGTGCTGGCTAGTTTAATGTCTATGTGACACAGCTACAGTTATCTAAGAAGAGGGAACCACATTGAGAAAGCATATTGATAAAATTGGGTTGTAAGCAGGATTATGAACATTTTTTTAATTAGTGACTGATTGTGGGAGAGCCCACCCCATCATGGGTGGTACCACCCTTGGGCAGGTGGTCCTGGAGTGTACAAAGAAACAGGCTGAGCAAGCCATGAGGAACAAACCAGTGAGCAGCGTGCCTCCATGCTCTCTGCTTCAGTTCCTGCCTCCAGGTTTCTGCCTTGGGTTCCTTTGATAATAGAGCTGTGACATGGAACTGTAAGCTGAAATAAATCCTCTCTCTCCCAATCCTTTTGTCCTGGTTTTAGCACAGCAATAGAAACTCAAAACAAAAAGGAAAGCAGAGACTGTCATTGCACAGGAAGTAAGAATGAGATTTGTGACAAGTAATCTTAGACTCCCCCAAAACATATGTCCTTAGCCCTGAACACATACATCTAAGTTACATTATACAGACCAAGCAGGCTATATTTAGGAAGACACACACACACACACACACACAATGTGTGTATGAGTGTAACAATAAGTCATTAAAAAGGAGAACATAAATTTGAAAAAGAATAAGGAGAGATATATGGGAGAGTTTGAGGGAAGAAAGGAAAAAAATTGTGTAATTTTATTATAATCTCAAAAATAAAGAAAAAAACCTTGATATACCCATGACACTGGGCAGCCAATGCTGAAATGAGACATCCAAGCACTAGCAAGGCAGCAAGCAGGAACTCATAAAGACCATTACCAACTGGGGTCTATCATCTAGACTTACATGAACACTTCTTGGTATGACGCCAGCTGTGAATGGAAAGCTCAGGGTGCTCACATTTATGCTCCACTGGCTGCAAATTCTTCAAACCCCACACTGACAGTTGACCGTGTCTCAGTAGAGCCCACAATCTGTACCTCACCCCCAGCATGGGAAAGAATGGACTCTCTCACTGGATTTTAGTAATGCTCTTGGGTGACAAGATGAAACAGGCAGGACACCATAGCTGTCATTAGGAGGGAAGGGATCCATAAGAAGAATACCAAAATAAAGTGCACAAAGAACAATATTCTATAATGTGCCCATGAGTTTGAATCCTAGAAGAAAGATAGAAGGATTCCCACCACATTCACTTGGCTGGACCCTGAGCAGATATCCGGGAATCTGGTAAGATATTTATTTTTGTTGGCATAGACAGAGATGTTGAGATCTCAGCTGTAGTTTCTGGAAGAACAGAGACTCCCAGATATCCCAGACTTGTCACCAAATCCCAGAGAGAAAACTGTCTTTTCTTTTCTTTCTTTCTTTTTTTTGAGTCCAGTGGTCAAGGGTCCAATAACTATCTTATAACAAACAGATAACAAGGACAAGAGACAGGGTTACTTAGGAACACATACAAAAGTATTCAGTGCTGTTTACTCCCACTCAGTACCTCAGGTCAGCTTTATGTGCCAAGCACGGCAAAGGGACAGGAGAATGAGATCACTGGTGGCAAGGTACTGAAGGTTCTACTGGGTTTTCATGCAGTTTGCCTCCCTGGCCTACAGCTAAATTCCAAGATACTCCTGGGAGTCTGATGACAGCTGCAGTTCCTGGCATTCTTGTTAGATAAGTAAAGTCCAGCTACCAGCTCCCTATCTTATTCAAATGACAAAATTTTACTTCCAAATAATCTTTTATTGCTATTCTGAGAGTCTATACATATATCCCTATGAAACCAGAGACATGTGCCATCCCATAAAGAAAAACCTACCAAAGCCATCCAGGCCTAAGTTCTGAGATAATGTTTTAGAGATGTGTCTAAGAGCTTCAGGAAAGGTCGGTGACAATCCTGGTGATAGAGAAATTGCTGGATAATATAAGTACACTGCAGGGGTTATCAATAAAGTCCCTGCACAGACTGACATCACCCTGGGCCTTGCTCCAACAGTGTGAGCCATCTCTCTGTGTCATAGTGTTTGAGCCATCTCTCGGTGCCACAGTGAAAGCTGGTGCCAGTTAAATCTCTCAGATCCAAAGCCTGTTACTTGTCTTTTAAACATCGTTGCATAATATTTTAAGTTAAGTAATACCAGGGCTGCTTATTCCTTCCCCAACTGTGTCCTTCACTTATTACAAACAAGAAGAAGTAGATTGTTTATATTTTGGGGTCACAATTTGATCCTGCAACTGCGAGGAACATTTATTGCCAGTGGAAATATTCGGAAGAAAATGTGAGGTTCAAAGTGCCAATTTCAATTGATAATTTCTCACCCTCTCTATTTCTTTATAGAGAGATTGTGCTATTTTCTACAAAGAAAACAGTGCCTTCTCTCTACTAAAGTCACCTTTACAACTCTGGGAACTCTGGCATTGTGAGTATGGTCAAGAACATCCACAAAAACTCTGTATCCTAAGCCTGTCTTTTAAACAATCCATTCACAACATACAGTGCAGAATTTTTTCATGGGGGGGAAACATACAAAATTGGCAGAGTGAAATTTCTTACAATGGGCATTGTGGGTTTGGGCCTTGTTAGCATGGATAATTGTGATCAAGAGCAAGAGAAAATAACGAATCAAAGAGAAAGGGCCAGAGGCTGTGAGAAGATGTTACCCCACTCACTAAGCTATTTTGTTTGTGGATCAAATGCTGGCTTCCATAATATCATCATAATAACCCATCTATATTTATTGTTCTGGGTGGAGAAGGCTCTGTACATTGTAGAAAATCAGCAGCACCCCTGACTTCCACCCTGACCCAGTCATGACCATCAAAGATGTCTCCAGACACTGTCAAATGTCCCCCAGGAGGCAGAATCGGTACCTTGCAGAAAATGAGGAACACCGCTTTGGCAGAGTCTGAAAAGAGCTTCAGAAAATTGAGGGAGACCTTGGGGATATTTTTACAGCTTTGAAGATGGGTAGTGCAATGTGCAGCCTTTAGTGCAGAAGTGTGGGGCTGGGCTTGGGTTGTGGGAGGATTGTACCGATGGAATTTTGTAGGGTTGCTAGAGACAACAACCCTACAAGATGCGGGGCCTAGAAAATGCTCAAATTGATAGAAATATTTTCCAAGATGCTTTCACTTGAGAAGTCAATGGATCTTTGTGGAAGTTTCTAGAATGACCACAAAACAACTATTTTCTTACTGAGCAAGGGTTTTCTGGATAAGGAAGTTCAAATAAAAATGCTCGAAGAGTAAAGTCATGTGCTCATGAGGATATTAACATATTAGCGCTCAGAGGCTTTTTAAGGTTACTTGACTTTATTCCGTTGCTTCTGCGTTTGGGCACACTACTGCTACATCTGAAGAAACCGATACAAGTAAAAACAATGAGGTAGGGAGCTCCTACTCCAGAGGTCCAGCCATGCTTTATCATATTGAGAACTTGATGAATGATTTGCGCAAGCAGTTTTCCCCAAACTCCAGTTTCTCCAACAGTATATTGAAGTTGATAACGTCTTCCTTTTCAGCCCTGCTGCAGTGGAAGGAAACAATGTCTAACATGCTCACAGCACATGTGTTACATAAGTATAAATCAGTCGTTCAAAACTAAGAGAGCATGGCACAGCAGTACTTGCACTTGGGCGGTCAAACCTTTGGAACATGCTCCCCTCGCCCTCCAACCCCCATTCTCATTCCTATCAACAGCAAGGAAATGTTGGATTTTTCTGGAAACATATGTTGGAGTGTTTTCTTTGCACCCTGGAAATATTAAGGAGGGAGAGAAGCCTTTGTCTCACAAGCTCTTTCTCTCCCGTTATGGAGCATGCTGTTTTATCTCTAAAATGTGTGGGGTGATGTGGGCTGGAGATTAGCAGTAACACTGCCACACAGGTGTAGGAATTATAAAAGCACTGTGGAACTAACTAGGAGAGGATTGAGACCAGAAGACCAGGCACTAGAAAGCCCATTAAGTCTATTTTTAGACTCTCTCAAGAACGATGCCTAGTCTTAGTAGCATGACCTTGAATCTGTTTCACAGTGGGATTCTGCTTTCTCTCTCCTAAATCTCAAAACAGACCATCTTCTCTTACTGCATATAATTTTTTCCATCCTCATGCTATGGGGTAGATGCTATGATGAGAATTCTGATGTTCAAAGTCTAAATAATTTGCCGAATGGACCGGACTTATTCATAAATGGAACAAGAGTTAAAGTTTAACTTGTCTCCAGGGTTCCAAAGTTGGTGATTTCCCTATTACAGCATGTTGCCATGGACTCATGTATTCCTCTAAACAACAACAAACAGAAAGCCCAAAGATAAAACATCAAACATATAAAAACCACGGTTCACATAGACTGGATTCATATGCAGCCATTTTGATACATGGGCAAGACATACGTAATTATATGTGGTGTTTTAATTGAGAAATGTTCCCAGAATCTCATATATTTGACTATTTAATTTCTGGTTAGTGGTACTGCTTGAGGAAATTGTGGAACTTTTCAGGGGTAAAGCCTACCTGGAGGAAATATGTCATTGGGGGTGGGCATACAGACTCCACCCACTTCCAGCTTTCTCTTTACTTCATGTTTGCTGTTGAAGGTGTGATCTCTCAGTTCCCACTCCTGCCACCTGCTGCCATGCTTCCCCTGTCGTTATGGACTCTCCCTTTGATCCATGAGCCAAAATAAACTCTTTCTCCCATAAGCCATTGTTAGTCATGGTGCTTTATCACAGCAACAGAAATGAACTCATGCATCTAAGGTGTTTCTCTAACCTGACCGTAGGGTGACACGTAATCAGGCAGCCTTTCCGGAAACCACACTGCCAGTCTGGTTTGCCTAATCCTAACAAAATAAATGAACCAGCCCCACCAATCAGTTCACAATGGACTGCTTTTGATGGGATTGGGAGAAAGAGAAACACAGAGTAGTATCTTTTCTACTAATGGAGTTTCAGAGTTGTGCAAATGTATTTGGTAATGTTTAGATAACAAGGGTTATTGGAAAAACAGTAAAGGCTCAGCAAGTTTTGCTGCAAAATACTACAGATGGGAAGCACTCGATAATAAAATGTCTCTTGCAGAAGCGTCTCAAACAGTGGGCCCTCTGGGATCATCTACTTATGGTGTTGATGTTGCGGTCTTCAGGGGCGATGATTCATAAATGGACGACTATATGGAAATGCATTTGTGGCCTCTGGGTTTTGGGTTCCTTTTTCTTTCCTTTTTAAAAACCACAAAGCAGGCTCACTTTTTCTTAGCTCCTTGCTTTGTGACTGAGCAACCCCCTACATCTTCCTGGGCCTCAGTTTTTACCCCCTGAGGAGGAAGACTTGGCTATAAGATCCTTAAGGTCATTTCCTTCCCTTGATTTAAAGGGATTCCAGAGGTTAACAACTGACTAGTGCCCTCTACAGGGGACTTTCTCAGCAGTGTGGGAACCCCGGAAAGATGCTAGCAAAAATATATGTATTTGCTATATATAGATGTATATACAGTGTCTATAGATGTATATGTGTTCTAACCATATACAATATATAGTTTAATTAATAAAACATAGTTGTGAATCAAAAAAGTGTTAGATTTGATCCAGACTTCATTGTTCGGAAAAGGAATGTGGGGACTGCCTTGGATACGAGTTTTACTTAGTTTTGTGGGAAGAGGTTTTCCAGGACGTGAGTATGAGCCCTTTGATATTTAGTTCAGTAGTTGTCTGATAATGATCTTTTCCTGGCTTTCTCAGTTGTCATCAAAATACCCTTCCCTCCCCTTCTCAGACAACTGGAACTCAGCATTTTCTAAGTTTCCTGTATACTTCCATCCCTTAAGAGTTGATGAACTGTGGATTTTTCCATTAGAGTGGGAAATGGCAGTTTCAGTGTTGCCTGTAATTGTGTGAGCCCCTCACTGTAAGGGTGGCTTCTCTGCGAGTAATCAGGAGGCCCTTTTACGACATTGCCGGTAGAAAATGTAGGCACGCTCAGTAATTGATTGATTCCCTTTCACTTCAAGCATTGCTGAAACATTTAATCCTTCATGCTGAGACCCACCCAGAAGTTAGGACATGCTATTCATTCCTAAGGTGTAGGACATAGAAAAAAAAAAAACTTCCTGGAAGGCTTTCAGAGTAAATCTGGGTCTGTGTAACTCTTCTTTAATATTTGAAAAATTAATCGCTATTTTAAGTTTTATTACTACAAAAAGTCATGTGTGCTTTGTGGAAAGTTATAAACTCAGACAAAGAAAGTTTAAAAAATGATAGCCCCATATTCTCACCCTTTACAGATTACCGCTCTGAGCACCTGTATGCCCTACATTTCTATCAAAATGAGATCGTGTTGTACTTGCTGTTTGTAAACTGCTTTTTTAGTTAATGGTCCCTATAGTTCCTTGCCAATAATTTTTTCATTTTATCTAAAATCCAGCCTATATTCAAATTTGCCCTGATTGTCTGCAAAATGTCTGTTTATAGTTGGTTTGTTCAAACTAAACTCAAATGCAGGGCTCTGCATATCTTTTAGTTATCCTGTCCTGTTATGCACGTTAATCTAACATTTTTTTCATAAACTTAATAAAAAGCAGGGAAAGTTGAAGTTTGCTGTGTGTGTTTTCAGATTTTATACTTTACATAAAGAAGATTTAAAAAAAAAACCTGCCTAACTTTCTGCTTTGTCTTCACCTACAATCACTATGCCTTGTTGGTATAACAGATGGTCAGCTTTTAAATGTACAGCCTTTAGTCTAAAATGAAATTTGTAAACCTGCTCAAAATCTTGGAAAACATCTCTGTTTCTCTTAACCGCTGAGCTATCTTCTCTCTCTCCAGCCCACATCTCTGTTTATCTTTGAGTTTACCCAGACCTAAACATAGCAAAGTCAGTCAAAATTTATATCAGATGCATAGCAAGAGAGTATGGTCAAGAAAAGAGGCTTGGCTAGCCCTCATGGTGCTTGAGGTCTAGCAGGGAAGGTAGCCCCTAAGTTAATTGTTAACATGAAGTACCAAATTAGATGATGAAGCTGAGAAGGGAGAGGATAGAAGTTATCTAAGCACCGGGAGAGACTTGGGGAGACAGGCCTGGTAAGGTGTAAAAGAGGGCTTCTCTAAAGGAATGTCTATTGGGAGAGGAGGGTAAAACCTACTTTTGGCATCAGAAATAAAATTTACTAACATATTGGAGTTAGTTTTGAATCATTTCTCTTATGACCAAAATAGAGAAAACATGGACAAAATGGAATGTGATGACCCGGGAATGAAGGTCCAGGCCAGCTTACCCAGGGCCCTGGGCCACGGGAATGCTTTATTGATTGTATAGGCAAGGAGGAGCAATGAAGGTCGGCAAGCAGTAGAAATCGTGACCTGATTGACGTTTTTACTAAGGACATGCTCACTTCTGGGTAAAGAACACACTGAGGAAACAGGCATGGATGAGGAACCTGATAGAATGCCACCTTAGGTGCTAAGTTGAGATTGAATGCCTTGGCCTTGATTGGTGGCTAGAATAGACTAAAGAGGGGGTGACTTAGAGATACATTTAGCTTGCTAGAAAGTGGAACCAGAAGATGTAGGGACCAATGTGATTGAGAAGTGGCAGGGAAGGAGGAAAGACATACCAACAATGATATATCTATTTGGACTCTTTTCAGGAGCTGTGCAAGTAATTACACCCCAGGTTTAAGATGGCTTAGGACCTAGTGAAAATGTGTTGTCTCAAGTACCCAAAAGTCCTTGAGTAGATCAGATGCTTTAACACAGCTAGCCCTGGGAGTTCAGGTCATGTCTTTAACAATACCTTTCTTTCCTATTCTTATGTGTTGGCTTCATCCTTCCCTTGAAGCCCCTTTGTCATGCTGACAAAATAGCTACTGGTAGCTCTAGGTTTGCATCCCATAAGACACTCCTCTTGCAGAAGGGAACTTCTTAATATTCTCAGGAAATGCCCAAGAAATGGAACCTTGTTAGCTGGTCTCGAGCAATATGTTTGTGCCTGCAGCTCAAGAATAAAACCAATTCTATATCAAGTAAATACACACAGAGGAGAGAAGCAAGTTTACCACGATAACTGTGAGTGGACAATAGATATGCAAGAATTACAGCACTTACTATATGTGACTCCCATCCTTTCTATAGGCACAACTGCATGAATGGGAAGGTCATTCCCTTGAGGAAGAAAAGAGTGTTGAGGGAAAGATTAAAGGTTCACGTTTGCACACGCTCTTTGTGGGGCCTGTTAGATTTCACTTGGGGATGCTAAGTGAGCTGAGAAGTATGTGAATCCAAGGCTTAGTAGAAAGTTCTTGGCTGTAGTTCAAGGTTTGAAAGTTACCAGTGTGCACGGCATGGGTGAGATCATCTGAGGTGTGTATCAGATGGGAAGAGGAAATGTAGCTGGGCCAGGAAAGAGAAGAGAGTTGCGGGAGGGTGTAAAGAAAGGGCTGGCCAGCAGGTGAGAAAGAAACCTAGTCAGTATCCTGCCAGTGAAGTGGAGACTTTCTGCTCAAGATGAGCATTCGATAGCTAGTTGCGTGACAGTTCTCTGAGAGATCCAGTCATTCAAGGAAGTATGGCTGAAAGCTGAATCTCGGTGACTGCTGGTGGCACTGGTCAAAAGACGAGGAAATGTGCTAGATTTAGTAAGGAAGAGCAAGGGGGAAGCAAGGAGGGCTGACAAGGACAGAAGAGTGAAGAGGAGTCAAAATGATGACAAAGATTAGAGATTTGCTCTGAGGGGCTTCTGAAGAAGAATTTTCATTTAGTCAGGTTGCTTTTGATAAATGAATGTGAAGTTATAAGGAAAGTTGGAATTATTGAAGTTAAAAGATACAGGTGGATGGGATTTAAACACCAGATGGATGGAGAAATCTAGGAGTGGAGAAGAACCAACTCCTTCACTGTAGCTGGAAGGGAAAAGGAAAAAGACAGACGTGGGAAAGCATGCAGCTCTGTGGCCAGACATGGAAGCCATTCCCGTAGTGTGGTTTTTTTATCGATTCTCAGAAGCAGGAGGTGGTATCATTTCCTAATGTGAGCAAAGAATTACAGGATTAGAGAGTGGAGAGATCTTAAACGTGTGCAGAAACTCAAGGTGAAGTAGAATCTCTGAGGAGGGTTTGTGGCCAGGGAAGGCTATGCTGTCATTATCTGACCTGCTGATGATGTCTCGCCATAGGTCCCAGTAAGGGGGCTACTGTATCTAAGAAGATGGACAGCTTATCCTCCACTTGTGATGAAAGAATCCAGGAAAGAGGAGCTGATGGTAGAATAAACTCACTGTGACATCACACATGGAGACCAAAAGTGTAATGGAGAAGATGGCTATGGTTAGCTGGGAAAATTGGGACTGGGTTCTGATTTTCATAGAGAACGATTGAATGGTAAACAAAAGGATCACCATTGATGATGAAGGGAGGGAAAAGAGGAAGGATGAGGAGGTTGACAATAGAAAGTCCCCAGCAGCTAGGAAATGGTTGTAGAAAGCATAGAGGGTTGGCTGCAAATGACACACACAGTCCCCTTAAACAGAAGGGGAAGCTAGGGCTACAGAAGACCACTGACAGAGCAGCCTTGGGTGGTCTAGTCCTAAAGGCTCTGAAGCTTTGAGTGGTAGGTATTCTGAAGGGGTTACTCTACCTCCCCTGATGGCCTAGCATTTTAAACCTTGCATTGCTATTCGTATTTTTCTTCCTTTTTCTTTTTCTATTAAATTCACTCTGGAAATAAAGTATTTCTCTTTGTATGACTTCCTGCTTTAATAAATGACACCGCTATCTAGCAAGCCCCAAACTGGAATCACTCTTCATGTCCACCCCACATATTGGAGCCACTGGTAGACCCAGTTCACTTAATCTTTGGAAGAAATGTGGATGGCACTCTTCTTATAGCCTTCACTGCTCTCCACATGCCATTGTCTGTTGCAGACATTGGTGACAACCTTGAGTTTACTTAGCAACCATCATCTCTTCCTCAAATCTGCTCTCTTCACATCTTGCTTTGTCTGCCTACCATCTATTCTCCCTCTAGTCCATCTTCTGAAAATATATATCAGATATCACTGAAAATAAAATCTGCTCTTCTCCCCACCACTCAAGCATGTCCTGAGTCGTTCCTTGAATCCCCAGAACTTAACAAGCTTGATTCTTTCTTGGGTCCTTTGCCACAGATGTCTTCTTGACTTGGAATGCTCTTCTCTCTAGCAGGGCTCTTTCTTGTTATTCAAATTTCAGAATTAATGCCACCTCCCTAGAAAGTACTTCCCTGACTGCCTGCCCAGTCAAAAGTAGGGTGAACAATTCCATCTGTCTTACAGAAACACACATTATCCTTACCCTGTCCTTTCTTGTCTATATCTCTTTTCCTTTCCCACCCTTAAAAAAGTTCTCTTTAACCCATTTCTTAAGTTAGACAATAATATATATAGACATCACTTAGAATTCCCTGAGTACCACAATGGAGCTAAATTCATGAAGCCAACACCAGCCTCTTCTTTTTCTTTGTCTCTTCCTGTTTTCCACCTACTTCCCTTCCTTCCCTCTCTCTTTCTGTTCCTTTCTTCCTTTCTTTCTGCTTTGCATAATTAATGTCATGGACCTTCATGACATTATTGCTATATTTTTAAACAAAGTGGCAGTTATGGTCTTTAAAAAAAGGGAATACTCAATTTGAAGTCCAAAGACTTAGGCAATCCAAGTAAAATTCTGTTTTCTCTCTTTCTCTCTCTCTCTATTTTTGATTCTCAGTTTTCTTTTATTCAGATTATTAATAACAACTGTACTCAGGTCACTATTAAGACAGACAAGGTGTCAGTTAACTACAACAATATGATATAAAAAACTTGGCCAACACTTAGTGTTAAAATACCCATTTAACATTTCTTTCTTATATGGGTCAGCTGAGCTATTTTGTTGATCTGGACTGGGCTCACTCACATATCACTAATCGGCTGACTACCCAGCTTAGGTAGCTGGCCTAGGATGGCCTTCAACTGAGGTGACTAAGCTCGGTTCCATATAACCTTCTGCCTCCCAGCAGGCTAGTCTGGGCTTGTGCTGCTGTTGGTGGCAGAGTTCCAAAAGAGAAATCAGAAACCCATACGTGTGCTTTGAGTTTCTGTTTGCCTCAAATTTGCTACCATTCCACAGTCCAAGCAAGTCCACGGCCAAGCTTACTGTCAAGGGCCATGAATAGAGCAAAGTACAGCAAACCCATGGCCAGTAGCACACTGAACCCACACAATGGAATAGAAGCCTAACAATGGGGTGTCCCCTTTCCTGAAAAAAATGTCCTTGGTGTTCCTGTACCAATCTGAGAAGTCTTTGGTGTATTTCTAAGCTCAGCATGACTGTTTGTCTAGTAGTCTTAAGACTCTGAGTATTAGTGTGTTGAAGACACAGCAGCGAACATAAAAGGGCATCATGTTTTAGCATTATATGACAGTGTGTGGGTAAGCAGACATACAGACACAGACACAATTCCACATCCTGACAGGTGCTCCAGAAGAATTGCTTCAAAGCTCTATCTGGGATTCTGGAAAGAATGGTACATTGAGAGGAAATGAACTTTGCTTCTGGCAGTGGTGTAGCCCTCAAGGGATGACTATGGAGATTTGCTACACATCTAAAAGTAGGGCTACTATAGGACCCTGCTGTAACACACGCTCTGGGATGTATACCTGACAGACTGTCAGCCACATCATGGAGATACTGGCACGGTGAGTGTTTATGGCTGTATCGTTCACAGCAGCCACAATACGGAACAAGCCTGGAGGTTCTTCAACAGATGAGCAGATAAAGAAAATGTAGTGCACCTGGAAATAATGAGGTTATGACATTTGGGGGAAAGAAATAAAACTGGAGATCTTTATATTAAGCAAAGAAAGGAAGGCTCACAAAAACAAATGATGCGTATTTTCTCCCATAGGACAGGTCTATATTTGTGTGTGTGTGTGTGTGTGTGTGTGTGTGTGTGTGTGTCTGTTCTATCATATATACACATACATATGTATGTATGTATGTATGTGTATATATATAACATAAAAGTAAAAAAGGGAACTTTGGGAGGTGAGGTGAGGAAGAAATCTAAAGGGAAGGGGAAGAGGAATGAGAGAGAGAGAGAGAGAGAGAGAGAGAGAGAGAGAAGAGAAAGAGGGAGATGGAATATGTCTCGTATGAAAGCAGAAGAAGAACTATTTGGGTGGGGTCAGCAAGAATAAGAAAATGAGGGGGAAGATAATGGGTGGAACAATGAAGAACAAGGGATATCTATGAACATGCCACAGAAAAACCTATTATTTTATGTGCTAACTAAAAAAATAATAACTAAGAAAAAAAGCTATTCACAGCAACAGGCTCTCTTTGAAGACGGAGACTGGGGCCTTTTATTTTTGAATTCCCTGTTCCTTGCAGACTGCTTGGTGCTGTAAGGAGCCCTAAGTGGCCAGAGCTCAGAGGAACACACAGTAAAGGGAGAAGTGAAGCTGAGGGTTTGGTGAGATACTTCTTCCAGTCCACTCTTATGTCTTTTCAGGAGAAAACTGTTCTTTCTCCTGGCACTGCCCTTTTAAGACTGGCTCAAGGGAGTCCTCCTGACATGGTACCTGCTGTGTATCAGTGATTCTGACTAGTGGTGCTAGAATCCAGGCTTTTCTGTCTCATAGCAGTCAGTCATAGTGGCAAAGTCAAAGAAGACAGAGAAGGACAGCCACAACTGGGAGTTTGCCTCATGTCTCCTGGGACTGGAAGAGTGTGGATTTATCATTTTGAGTAGAAAGGCTCTACACTATCCCTGCTTCCTCAGTGTGAATGAAAGATAGGCTTAGGCCGGAGTTAACAGTGTTGTCATTAACCACTGGAGTTTCTCTGTCATGCAGCTGGGTGCTACAGCCTCTCTTAAATGGTATCAAGGCCTCTTTCCATAGACAAGTATGGCTACTTGAAGAGACCAGTTAATTTTAAACATGCTGATATGTCATCCCGTGTTGTATGGATGCATGAAAATATAATTAGAAAAGGTTTCAAACATTTAAAGTATTAATGCGGCTCCTCGTGGGATTTTCCTTTTTATTCTTCTCTCGAATGTTATATCTCAGCCACAGTTTCTTCTCCTTCCTCTCCTCCTAAAACCCCCTTCCCCTTCCTCGGATCTCAGTTTTTTTCAGAAAAGGGCAGGCCTCCTAGTTATATAACTATACATGGCATACCAAGTATAGTATAACTAGGCATATTGCCTCATACTAAGACTGGATGAGGCAACCCAGTAGGAGGAACAGGTCCCTAAAGCAGGGGAAAATGTCAGAAACCAGCCCCACTCCCACTATTAGCAGTCCCACAAGAAGACCAATCCACACAACCGTGACATATATGCAAATGACCTAGGTCAGACCCATACAGGTTCTCTGATTCTTGGTTCAGTCTCTGTGAGCCCCATGAGCATTAGTTAGTTAGTTGATTCTGTGGACTGTTTTCTTGTGATTCCCATGACCATCTGGCTCCTACAATCCTTCCCCTGACCCTCTCTGCACCCTCATTTCCACAGGATAGTTCAGCTGGTAGAGCGAATGATTGTTGTGAGTCTTAACTACTTGGCCACAGAGCCCTGCCCATCACATGAGGAGCTGTCGCAGCGTGATTCTTGGTAGACTTCTCTCTTCACATGGATGGTCTGACAGCAGGACTCCTGGTAGATGGCCAACCCCACTTCATAGTCTAACAGAGCAAGTCAGATTCTGATTTTCCTTTTCTTTCCTTCCAGGGTAATTTGCCCATGTGACCAAGCCCAGGCAGTAACATGGTCCCAGTGCCCAGGTTTGGCAGGAGACAGAGTTGCCTGTAAATGTGTTGGCTCCTTCCATAGCCTCAAATTCATTTGCTAAATATCTAATTCAATGTACATTTAGAGATAAGGTCATCAGAGAGAAAAATCAAGTTAGAATGATCCCTAATCCAGAGTACCTGCTGTCCCTATGAAAAGAAGAAATTTGGAGACTTGTGTAGAGACAGGGTGAAGAGAAACAAGAGAACACTAAACCCACACAGGGACAATTATCTACACGCCAAGGAGAGAGGCCAGGAGGTGAATCCTCCCAGAAGGACCAACTCTGATAAAAATCCTGGCCTTTGAGTTTCCAGAACCCTGAGACAATAAATCTCTGTTGTTTAAACCACCTGCCTATGGTACTTCGTTATAGCGACTTATGCAAACTAATATACTAGCTCCCCCAGAAAATTCCCCTGGTGTGGTTTTGGCTCTTGTCCTAGCCTTCTTGGGTTCCTGGCTCTTCATCTTCTAGGCATTTATGAAGCTGTTAAATATGTCTTCAAGAATTTTTTTTTTTTTTTTTAGTCAAATGGATCCAGAGTTTGTTGTTTCCAGCTAAGAAGCCCAATGAATACAAATAGCATGTTCTGGAAGAACGTTCCCTCTATAGGGAACTTGGTTGTCTTTCTTGGAAACAGCTTGTGACTGTGAGCTCCCTGTGGAGTGTGGCTTTGTTGGATTGGCATCTCTCTACTTCCTTTGTGGTTAGTGGGTTTTTGGCTAATCTAACCCTGCTTTTTTCCCCCCTTGCATTTGATTTTTAAAAATGCACCTTTCTTCTATAACTCACCTCAAGATTGTTGGCAGATTGGTTGACTCTCTTCATTGACACATGTAGTCAGATGTCATTCATACCAGGCCGCCATAGGTGCAAGGTGCCTCCTGCAGTGCAGGGACTCTTAGAATATAAGCAGGCTGTTGTTAGATGCAGTACTTAGAGGTGTAGACATTAACTAGACATTCCAATTGTATTACTGTCTTAAAGTGTGTTCTAAGCCACTTGCCATGCTGTCTTGAGTTCAAGCACATTAACACTAACTCTTTGTTAGTGCATCTCTCTACAGTAGCAGCATTCAATCAAGAATGACAGGGTTGTGATTCTTCTATGTATATGACTCTGAGTTAATGTATCCAGGTCTTAAGTGAAGCTTCTTCATCTGACCGTAGTGTTACATTAGCTCCAAAAGCTGGTGAATTGAAATAGGTTTTGTTGATAGTCACGTTACCCTATAACTCAAAAGAATAAAACTATAACCAAGAGGCAGGGTTTCTACCTCAAGTTTGCAGAAATAAGGGAAAGAGGAGAATGCAATAGCAGAATATGGTGCTAGGTTTTCTCCAACTTCTTTCACTGAAAAAGGGCAATAGAGAATATGTAGAATATAACATTCATATTTAAAAAAACCTGTTACATAAATTAATCTTCTTTAATTCTTGCAACAGCCTTCTGATATAGATTCCATCTCATTGTTATGCAAATATGATCTCACAGTGACAGTTGGCCATGTCAACCCAAAGCATCTTCTTTCTACACTGGAACCATCTTTTCAGCATCACCAAAAGACTCAAAAGCACCACCAGCACCAGCATTTCCTCCACTCAGTGGAATTGGAGATTGAGTGGGCAGAGCAAGGAGGTTATGCTGTTTCCCAGATCCTAGAAGGGCTGAATGGCAGGATCAGCTCTCAGAACCCACATGCTGTTCTCAGCTCAACCTACAGCACAGATTAGCTCAGCCATCTTCAAGGCTCCTTGCTCTTCTATAGCAAGGTTTTGACCTGCCCATTTTGAATAGATAGATTATTTTGTTTACTTGACAGTTTTCTCTGCCTGTCGATCTTAGAGTTTGCAATGGGAGAATTTGGTGTATTTTCTATACATCATTGATTGACAGGTGTGGGCCCTAGTCTCTCTGGGAGAAAACAGAGAATAGTATGCAATCTTATACAAGTCACTTAATTTCCAGTCTCTGGTAATTTTATCTCTACTGAGTAAGAGATGCTGGTACTGTGGTAGCTGATACCAGAACCAAATCCAGACCCCTTCTTCGGTTGCTGCACTTCCCATACCAAGACCCATGAGTCAAAGCCCAAACCGTGTCTTTCTCATAACCTAAGTAATTATTATTCTAAATATCACCCTTAAATAGAGCCACTTTATCATGGATTTTTTTTCCCAAATAGCACTCATAGCTCATTACAACACTATTTTGAAGACGGCTCAGATGTCACCATCCACAGGTACAACCTGTACGTCACAGTCAAATTCACTCCAAAGCTATGTTTTAAAAACTCATTGTGCAAATCTTTTTTATTTTTAAATTACATATGAAGTACAGTTTGATCTAGGACAGGAGGTCAGAGGAATCCAAAAAGTGATGGTTGACCCAGTCTCTTTCATTTCCTCAGCCATAGCCTTCCAATTTGGAAGTACCAAAAATATCATGATACAGTCTCTAGGAAATACACCTGACTGAGAATTTGCTCTCACTGTTGAATAAATCGGTAAGAACAAGAAGCTATATTGAGCCTCTATCTTACAGAACCACTATAGCAGCCTTCCCAGTAGAAATACTTATTTGGACCATAGATGTACTCCTGCTGGGAGCCTGAGAGGGCTCTCGGTTTGCTGTGAGAGGAAACAGCTTGTATGAAAATGTTGTAAGTTACCACCAGGCAGAAATTTTACATGTCCCGCTTTCCCACAGAAAAGAGAATGTGGAATCAAATGTGCAATAAATAGTTCCCTAGGTATCAAGGAAGTAACCCAATGTTATCATCAAATCTCTTTTTAATTTTTTTTTTTTTAAAACAAGGTCTCATGAGATACTATATCCTGTACTCAAACATAAGATAGACAATGGTAGAAATAATGTGAATATGGCTAAAAACAACATCAACAAAAATACGATATAATATCAACTAGTCATTTATTGTATCCTAAGGGTCTTTGCATACTTCCTCACACAATCCTCCTAGAAAGCATATGAGTTGGGTTTCATTATTGTCTAAAGCAATCAGAGAAAAGTAGAGCACAAAGGAAAAAAAAGCTGTATTTTCACTAAGGTCACACAGTTGGTAGAGTCAGTATCTGAGCCTTTCTATGATTGTATGCTTGTATGGTTTGTATGTGCTTCTAAAATATACATGCATTAGCCTCCCCACAAAAAGCCAACCAGTTCTCACTCCTCTGCAATCTCCCTGGCTCTATGTCTAGTTACAGGTCTTTGATCTGAGAACTTCTAAGAATGATCTTTCTGGTAACTCTAAAGTTACTTCTAGTAGGTTCTTCGATACAGACCAACTTTTATATTGAAGTCTATAAGATTTCAAATGTGCAAGCATCCCAGAATTATTATATAATGCATTTGCCCTCAGCTTCATCAAGTTAATTGAATCTAGGTTTTTTATTTACTTCCATCGGTATGTTAATGCTGATTTCAGTACAGATTCTTCATCTCTCTCACACAACTACTCCACATGCTAAAGAGTAGAATCTACATCTATCTTAGTATCCTCTTGTCTGGGTACCAAGGAACTTGGAAGGAACAACCAAAAACTTACCATGTGCCATTCTAGGTAGAAAAGCTATAGACTTTGAGTTACAAGTCAAGTGCACCAGCTAACAAAAAATGATTCCTTAATGACTGGCTTAGCAAGTCATGCCTGCTGGTCCAATCGTGGAATGAACATCCTTGGAGTAACCAACCACTTTCTGATTAAATTTTAAGTCCTACTCTACAGGATGAACCTATACCTGATACAACTATTAGGTCAAAAACCTATGGCTAGACAGGTCATAGACACTAGAGGAGAATCTATCACAATTAAACATGTTTATCTATGTTAAAATTTGTGGAGGGTATTATGTAATTGGGAATTCTTTTATTATTCAGATCTACCTATATTATTGTGTTTTGATTTCTGTATATTTCTTTTTTTAAACTTTTATTAAAAATGTATATTTTTTTATTTCAAATGTTGTCCCCCTTCCAGGTCTCTCTTCCACAAAACCTCCACCCCCTCTCCCCTCCCCTTTGCCTCTAAGAGGGTGCTCTCCACCCACTCACCCATCCCTGCCTCACCAATTTAGCATCCCTATATTCTGGGGCATTAAGCCTCAACAGGACCAAGGGCTTCCCTCTCATTGGGCAATCCTCTGCTACATATATAGCTAGAGCCATGAACCCATCCATGTATACTCTGTGGTTGATGATTTAGTCCCTAGGAGCTCTAGGGAATTCTGGTTAGTTGATATTGTTGTTCTTCCTATGGGGTTGCAATCCCCTTCAGCTTCTTCAGTCCTTCCCCTAACTCTTCCATTGGGGTCCCTAGGCTCATTCAGTCAAGTTGACTGTGAGTATCTGTATCTTTTATTACTCACATGCTGGCAGAGCCTCTCAGAGGACTGTTATACCAGGCTCCTGTTAGCAAGCTTTTTTTTTTTAGCATCAGCAATAGTGTCTGTGTTTGGTGTCAGCAGATGGGATGGATCTCTAGGAGTAGGCAGTCTTTGGATGGCCTTTCCTTCAGCTCTGCTCCATTTTTTTTGTTCCTGTGTTTCCTTTAGACAGGAACAATTCTGGGTTAAAAATTTTGAGATGAGTGGGTGGCCCCATCCCTCAACTGGTGACTGTACTTATCTATTGGAGGTAGTATCTACAGGTTCTATTCCCCCTTTGTTGAGTATTTCAGCTAATGTCATCCCCATTGGGTCCTGGGGACCTCTCACTTCCCTAGTGTCTGGGACTTTCTGTGGCTCTCCCAAATCTCCATCCCCCACTGCTACATATTTCTATTTATTTTTCTGACCTTCTGGAATGAGATGCTAGAATACCAAATAGATTGGAACAGAAAAGAAATTCCTCCCATGACATAATAATCAAAACATCAAATGCATGGAACAAAGAAAGAATATTGAAAGTGGTAAGAGAAAAATGTCAAGTAAAATATAAAGGCAGACTATCAGAATTACACCAGACTTCTCAACAGAGACTCAAAGAGCCAGAAGATCTTGGGCAGATGTCATACAGACCCTAAAAGAACATAAATCCCAGGCTATCATACCCAGCAAAACTCTCAATTATTTTAAATGAAGAAACCAAGATATTCCATGACAAAACCAAATTTAAGCAATATCTTTCCACTAAACCATCCTTACAGAGGATAATATAAGGAAAACTCCAACAGAATGATGGAAAATACAACCAAGAAAAAGCAAAAAATTAATCGTCTCACAACAAACCCAAAAGAAGAGAATCATACAAACATAATCCCACCTCTAGCAACAAAAATAACAACAGGAAGCAACAATCATTGGCCTTTAATATCTCTCAACATCAATGGATTCAATTCCCCAATAAACAGACTGGATATGTAAACAGGGCCCAGAATTTTGCTGCGTACAGGAAACACACCTCAGTGACAAAGACAGACACTACCTTTAGGGTAAAAGGCTGGAAAAAATTGTCTAAGAAAATGGTCCCAAGAAACAAGCTGGAGTAGCCATTCTAATATCCAATTAATTAATAGACTTTCAGCCAAAAGTTATCAAAAAAAGATAAGGAAGGACATTTCATACTCATCAAAGGAAAAATCTACCAAGATGAACTCTCAATTCTGAACATCTATGCCCCAAATGCAAGGATGCCCACATTTGTAAAAGAAACATTACTAAATCTTAAAGCGCACATTGAGCCTCACACATTCATAGTGGGGTACTTCAATTCTCCCTTCTCACCAAATGACAGACCAAGGAAACAGAAACTAAACAAAGACATAGTGAAACTAACAGATATCATCCTAAAACAAAAGAATATACCTTCTTCTTAGCTCCTCATGGTACCTTCTCCATAACTGACCATGTAATATTTCTTATACCAAATAGAACATGATAATACTGTTGGTGATGGTGATGGTGATGGTGATGGTGATGGTGATGGTGATGGTGATGGTGATGGTGACGGTGATGGTGATGGTGATAATGGTGATGGTGGTGATGATGGTGATAATGGTGATGGTGGTGATGATGGTGATAATGGTGATGGTGGTGAGGATGGTGATAATGGTGATGGTGGTGAGGATGGTGATAATGCTGATGGTGGTGAGGATGGTGATAATGGTGATGGTGATAATGCTGATGGTGGTGATGATGGTGATAATGGTGATGGTGGTGACGATGGTGATAATGGTGATGGTGGTGGTAATGGTGATAATGGTGACGGTGGTGGTGATGGTGATAATGGTAGTGATGATGATTGTGATGATGGTGGTGATGATGATTATGATGGTGGTGGTGACAGCAATAGCAATAATAACATTGATAATAATTAAAATGATAAGTAGATAAAAGATAACAGATGTCATAAGATTAGACAAGATGAACATTGATTTATATATAATATTTCTTATACCAAATAGGCAATTTATTTGAAATATATTTAATGAGTCAAAGAAAAGATCTATGATCAATCCAAAATTCTAATGTAGCAAAGTTAGATATTTTTTAAACAATTGATTTCAGCCATGTAACTATTTTGATTTTTTTTTTTCATCCGCACTGGTTATGCTCTCTCTAAATAGCCTTCCCTGCCCCAGCTTCTCCTCCTCTTCCTCTTCTCCCTCTGCCTTTTGCTACTTTTCTCTTCCTCTCCCTCCTCCTTTTCTTCCTTCTTTCTGTCCTTCTCTTTCTTCCTCCCCTCCAGGGTTCCATGAAGCATCCCTTCTTTAAGTGAGCTCTAGGCAGAAGAATGTGGGCACTTGAGTTTTTCTCCAATTCTACTTGAGTTTTGGCCACTATATTGATTTGTCCTCCTCCTGGATACCAGTCTCCCCTTTCCCACTGCATCCCAGACATTGCAATGGAGGACCCAGAGTCACTCTAAGGAAGAGGGGCATAGCTACATGCTTCTGCTTTTGGTCCTCTGTAGTTGTATTTCTCCTATTTTACACCTTCTGCTTCAGGCAGCTTCACTCCACCAGTATCCATAACAAAGGGTTCCTTTGTCCATAACTGGACCATTGCTGGGCTTGAATTTTCAGTATTTTATGTAAAGTTGTTTTAGAGTCAAATCCAAATCAATCTTCCTCATTCCTTGCCAGTAGCGACTTGTCCATATGCTTGAGAACTAACACACATGATATACCCCATGACCTTTTCATCTATTTGCACAGGATACCATTCTCAATTAACTTTTCAACAGCAGAAATTGTCTTGTTCAGCAAAAGCTTTCTTCTCAGGCTTTGTTGCTTGTGACCCAAATATTAATCATTTCCTTTAGTCCTGAATCTTTACTTGGTGTCTATGAAATGATGAGCACTGTGTACAGAAACATAAATAAGATCCAATCTCACAGTCAATTGGGGAACATAGAAACACCCATGAGCACATATAACAAACACCTTCACAACTGGGCCATGTATGAGTTCCATGGCTTACTTTCCCCCTCGGTGATCTCCAAAAACCGTTAAAATGTATGCTTCATGTTAATACATTGCATACAAATAAATGTACTAATACTGTATTTTAAAAACATTTTCTTCAATCTGAAAAAGCTATTTTTATCCTAACTTTCATGGGCTTCTAGAAGTGTTACAGACCCTAGACTGACCACTGAGCCTAAAGGAGAAGTAAGCTTTGTTTTCCTTCTGTGTTTGTCCCACCTCTTTTTTCTGTTAGCTCTTTCCTAGGAATGACAACATGCTATGAGATGGTGATTCTTGGTTTTCTTTTTATCTATTGAAACTAAGTACATTAGTACTTCATATTGGGGGGTAAGGGGACTAGGCAGGAAAGTTGCTATAAGCTCAATTTCAGCTTCAGCTACCTTGAGTTGTGAGTACTAGGCCAGATAAAACTACATGACAAGACATTGTCCCCAAATATTAATTAATTAATCATGTTAAAAACACATATATCCATAGAATAGTGATGAAATCACATTTAAATGACTGATTTACTTTATTATGATTAAATATATAAATATAGCTAGCTGTCATACAATAATAATAATAGTAATAATAGTAATAATAATAATAATAATAATAATAATAATAATAATAATAATAATAAAACTATCATCCTAGTAAGGTGAGCATCACTTCCATATATTCATATATTAAAGACACCATCTCTATATATGGTATCATTTCTGTCATCTCCATTTTAGAACTGATTGTACTGACCACTGAGAAGCTAAATACCTTGCTTGGGGCCACTTAACCGACAAGAAGCATAGTCAAGATTCAAATCCAAAATGTCTGGCTCTAGTGCCTTAGTCACAACATTAGAAGGCATAGGTTGTAATGTGTGAGAATTCAGGCTACTCTTAGACTGATGGTGAACTTTCCATTTTTTACAAAACTATAGCCTGCCAAGAGCCCACAACTTGCAGGTTGAAAAACTACTTAGAGTAAAGGACCTAACTCTCTCTACAGCAGTGTGCTGTCATGGGGACTTGTGCAGCAGAAGTATTCCCATTCCAGAATCCTATTGTGCCTGGAAACTTCCTCCACTGATGGTACAGGGACCAATAATAGAAGGTTGGCTTTCCCACCCCAGTCTTTTCTATCCCTGAAATGGCTTAAAAGATGTGAGCTTCCATAGACTTGCATAGCCCATAAACTTGACAGTTGGAATTTCAGGCACTATTTACCTGGGTTGCATCCTCACCAACAATAGAGATTCACAGATAAGGACCTTAGGTATAAAACAAGATGCTAAGTTCTAAGTCCACAATGCCAGAACAATCCTTTCTACTGAGCAGAAATGTATGCAATCACTAAATTGAAGACAACTTTTATTTGCAAAACATTATCACTACCACCATAACCCCTACTCCCAAGTAATTGACAAGCTACTTGTCCCTAGTCTCCAAAGTGCTTTGAATGATGGGAAAAATCTCTTCCTGAAATGATACCATTAGCTCCAGAGCTGACCAGGGATGATGAACAAGAAAGAGTGTACACTGAGAATACCATGAGGGAAAGAACACACACCTTGACTCTTTCTGTAGCATTCTTGTCCAAAAATATTCCCTCAACAAGAACTTCAGTGCTGAATTGACCGCCATGATAGAAAAGTGGTAGCTTTACCCAAGGGACAAATCTTAAGAAAATTTTATTTTATTCTCTTGGAGCCAATCAGTGTGCTATGATTAAATGATATCATGTATAAAGTAGAGGCTAATATACAAAATCTGAGCTGAAAGAGTCCCTTAGATGAAAGCATTCAGGTTAAAGAAAAATGAGCTGAGAGATGACAGATTAGGCGTCTCTTTCATGTAACTTTGCCTCCTTCCCTTCTGTTTCTTAATATTTTTAACTAATACATAATTACATCATTTTTCCTTGTTCCTTTTCCTTTTTCTAACTCCTCTCATAGCCTTTCCCTTGATCCCTCTCAAGTTCATGGCCTCTTTTTAATTGTTAAACACACACACACACACACACACACACACACAGTTTGTACATATATTTAAATGCTATATCTGCTCTATCCGCTCACTGTTGCTCATGTATACAGGATTCCAGGATTCCACTCAACACCATTTGGTACTGAATGGGGGTTCCTCCAATTGGGGCTTCCTCCCTGGAGAAGACTAATTCTCTAGCTCTCAGAATTCTTTAGTCACTTGTAGCTCTTTGTCTAATGGTGGGTCCTCAGAAGGTTCCCCCTACCACATTAGTACATCTGTTTCTGATGTCCTTGTTTATGTTGGTGTTCGGGTAGTAGGAGGGAGCTTTTCATTTGGAGTTTAAATGCCATGGGGGTTCTAGTCCTGAGTCACAGGACTCTGAATAAAGATGTGAGGGATCACTCAAGGGGATTGTCTGAGAGGGGATTCCAGGCAGAGGCAAGCACTTCCGCCAGGGAGCCTGGAGAGGTGACAGATGGTGGATTTTTGCCTTTCAACACATAACCGTAACCTCATGCACTGTCTGGGTTTATTTTCAATCTCATACACAAGGGCTTATTGTTTATAATAAGCTGTCCTCCGGACTCATTTCCAGGAAAAGCATTTCTGTTCACGTCACCTCGAATCATTTCCCAGGTTGCATAGTGACCGTGAGGACACCAGGACCCAGGGCCAAGCATTCAGAACCAGCATTTGGTTGCTGGGGAAGGATGCGTGACATTTTCCTGTGTCTTTTTCTATTTATTTTAGTGCCTAGTGTAGTCTCAGAGGCATCTTAATGTATGACTTAGAATTTGCAGCCTGACTTCTGCTTTCTCACCTGGAATGAAAACACACCTTTTGCCAAGTCATTCCTACTTGTGGGGAAAAAAAAAAGAGAGAAGAAAAAAAATATTGTCTAGCAGGTCAGGTTTCTATCTCAAGGTGGGAAAACTCTATAATTTATATGGAAAAAGTAAACCTCTTTCAGCCTATGTGTTGTGAACCACTCAGAGGCTGATGCTAATTTTATCCCCAGTAAAACCTTTGCTCATTTTCTCAAACGACTCTTGCTTTTCTTCTCTATTTTTTTAAACCTAGAGAATCAAGTTCCCTGGTCCCACATGAGACCATGGGACTGCACTGGGCTCTTCCAGAAGATTCGGAGACTGTTGGGACAAGAATTTGAGCATAAACTTTAGCCATACAACTCCACCTGAAATATGAAGCAAAGAACAGATCTTAGATTCATGAACTTCAATTTACTCTAAGGGAAAACTGGATGCGAGTTGGAGCTTGGTCTCAAAATAGCCTGAACAATTTTAGTTTCCCGACAGCATTGGGTGGCAAGCCTGCTAGAGAACACCATCTTGAAGGCTCTCATTTGCATGTCGCAGATAGCACATCCTCTCGGCATAACCAGAGCTTCCTAAGCATCAGTCACCAAACTGCACCTGGCACAGAGCACAGTGCCCAGGAGAGAGAGAGAGAGAGAGAGAGAGAGAGAGAGAGAGAGAGAGAGAGAGAGAGTGAGAGAGAGAGAGAGAGACAGAGACAGAGACAGAGACAGAGACAGAGACAGAGACAGAATTGAGAATTAGTTGGCCCAATACCTTGTGTTTTCTATATTTCTGTCTTTTTAAATAGTCAGAGAGGCATTAGAGTGAAATGGTTAGGGTCATAGGTTCTGGAGTTAGGACTCTATTCTTATGGCAGCTCTGCCATGTGCTGGATACATGACCAGGGCAAGTTCTTTAACTTTTCTCTGTGTTAGCCTTCTAAGAGACCAAGTATAACAGGACTGAACACAGTAACTGCACACTGGCGGAAGGGGCCTCAGGACCCTCCCCTTCTTGTCTTTCCTTTCACTTAGTATAAACAAAGATGACACACATGATACATTGATATGTATGTAGTTCTCATGAGCTGTCAGTGTGTCTTTATCACCAGGGACCTGATGATGTAGATCTCAAAATATTATTGGTTACCATTATTGTTTATAAAACGGCATTTGACTATTACCTTGATGGAGACAATCCTGGCATGAGGGGTCTCTGAGAGAGACTCAGCAAACATAAAGCGAGTGTTTCCATTGTCATGGCCTCTGTGGTAGAGATGTAATAAATGGCTTAATAAAATCTTGGTGCTTGGTTGCTATTGGCAACACCAAAAGACAGTGTTGTCTTGCAAGCACACATCTGTAGTAGGATTCAGAGGAGTTGAAGAACAAAGAAATTGATTCTTTACATTATTATTATTATTATTATTATTGGGATATCTCTGAAATATTGAAATATTTTTTTTGCTTAACTATCTTAACAGAAAAAAAAAAAAAAAACCACTGAAGTGGGACCCTAGGAAGAAAACCATCAGGTATTGAGTGGTTTAAATTCAACAGCAGAATCAAAGTTGTCTGAGGGGGGCTGTCTGACCCTGACGTTCCCCTCTCCTGACTCAATCATCCTCACACCTGACCTTGCCTGGTGGAAATGACTTAATATGTGGGAAAGAAAACTTGCCTTGCTGTGGCCCAACTGCTAAGGCACAGAGCCTCCATGCTGGGTAGAACAGGCCACTCTGGGGAGAAGCATCTGTCCTTCCAGCCATCTCTGACTCAAGCACCTGTGGCCAGGGCAGCCTCTCTGCTTGTACCACATTGACAGAATTTCTGATTCTATGAGAGACACAGCAAGAGCAGTCGTCTCTGTCATCGAGTTAATTGTGCTGGCCAATGTAGGCTGATTTTCAGACTTTTCATAAGCAATAGTCACTAACCAAGTACAAACTTCTCAGTGAGAACAAAGGGATAGAATCATTATAAACTGGGCATTCAAAGCCATGTGATATCATTCTACCTTCCAAACAGACAAAGAAGGGCACATTGGCTATGCCCACATGCATCTGAGTTGGCTCCTAACAGCTGTTTCTGTGTTCATCTGTAACTCCTCAAAGAACTTGTGAAAGCTGAAATAGCCGGGCACTCTTGTAGGATGAGACCCATTACCTGCCTGCTCTCCAGACACCAAGTGAGGGGATCTGCTGAAGTGGGGGTTAGAGTCACAAGTGGTTGAGCTTATCTTTCAATCTAGACAATAATTTTTAATTTTGACACCTGTTTCCAAGTCTTCCTTCCCAGTGGTTAGACCTTTGCCCAACTTCAAATAATTATTAACACCTGGATTTCGTTTCCGGCTCCTGTTCCTGGAAGGTACAACTGGATCTGCATCTCAGCATTTGTAAAGGATGGTATCTCAGTAAGGGTTTCATGGCTGTGAAGAGACACCATGACCAAGGCAACTCTTATAAATGGAAACATTTAACTGGAACCAGCTTACAGTTTCAGAGGTTCTGTGCCTTATCATCATGGTGGGAAGCATGGCAGCGTGAAGGCAGACATGGTGCTTATGGAGCTGAGTTCTACATCTTGATCCAAAGTCAGCCAGGAGGAAGCTTTTTTCAGAATTGGGAGGAGCCTGAGCACTAAGAGACCTCCCAGTGACACTGCCTCCAGCAAGGCCATACCTATTCCAACAAGGTCACACCTCCTAATAGTGCCACTTCCCCTGGGCCAAGCACCACAGATGGTTTATTAGACACATGGTGGATATTCTTGTGATGTTATCAGGAACAAATGGAGAATGAGTTCTTCCTTGAGGCTTTCTTTGCTCAAAGGTAGCATCTACATTGGTTGCACACACTTGCCATATTTGGTTCAGCTTTAAATTAAGAGTTTGAACTGGGAGGGGGTGTCTTTCCTTTTATATAGAGATGTTGATATGAACAGAATTGGCAGTTTTGCCAAGGAAACCCACATCGCATTTTTTAACTTGGCAATCTCAAAAGCAATTCCCAGCATCAGTCCTAACTTTCACGGCAGTGTTACTAGGTAGAGAAGGTCCTCACATGTGTTCCCCCTAGTTATGTACATTAGTGCTCCAGTGTCAGCTTTGTCAGTGACAAAAAGGGAGTTGTTGAGCCTGAATCCAAATTTCCCTTCTCCCCTTTCGTCCTCCCCAGCAGGCCTCAGCTCTTACTCACTGAGTAATTGGACAGACACAGTGAGAGCAATAGAAGCTTTCATAGGAATTGGTTGGCTGCTTCACAGGATTTGGTCTGGGATGAGACTTCAGCGTTAAAAGATACCATCGCTCTGTGAGTCTGAGAAACCACCTCGTGATTAAAAGGCTGGAGTCCCTTGTATTGAAGAGCCTATTGGAAAGAAGTCCCAAATGTGAACACAGTGCCTTTAAGATAGCACACATCCACTTGAGGGAGAAGGCTCAGTTCTCACGCAGAGCATCCATTCACTCATCACACCCTTCAGCTGATGCTGTGATAGATGCATAGACTTTTAGCAGTTCAAGTTAATCCTTTTGCTTTTCCAAAAAAAAAAAAAAAAATGTGCTAATCTAAAGTCATCCAGTTGAGTGGCAGGTCCATGACCAAGATCATGGTTTTGTTATTCTAAAAGCTCTTTTTAGCATCCTATGTTAATCCCAGAAAGACAAGATGCTGTCATGGAGATGGTTATAGTAATGGACGGGATATAAGACTGTAGCTTAACAGTAATGATTCCTATATGGTCGTGCCACAGAGGAACATTTATCATATGCCAAGCTCATACCACATACAAAAGCTGTCTCTGTGTGTCTCAATCCTCAGATCAAATTTGTGGAGAGGGAGGAGACATGTTCGTCCCATTTTATGGATGAAGATATTGAGACTCAGAGCCCTGAAGTTCTTTCTTAGCACTGTAATAAATATAGCCCATCTATAAGCCCTCTATTCTGAAGACCCAGAGTTGGTAGACTGCCTTTTGCAGCTTTGAGAAGGTGAGACTGGCTTTGGTACATTGCTCCTGATTCGGCAAGAGCAGCTTCACCAACCAGATGGAGGAACTACAGATGGCCGCCCCATGATTACATCACCACCCAGGGAAAGTTGGAAGCAGTCACACACCCACTACTCTGCAGTCTCAAATGTAAATCGCCTAGAAAATTGAGCCTTGAGAAGACAGAAAAAAAAAATCTCACACGTTGAACCCTGAGTAGGCCCATTGACGGGTGGTCTTTGCTGCATCAGGAGTAGTGAACAAATACAGGGGAGATTTCGAGGATGGGGAAGAACCTGGTGTCCCTTTTGTGAATTTGGTATTTCTGTCAAGAACTAGATCAGGCATCAAAAAAGGGCCAGAAGATGAGGAATTTGACAATACACCAAGGCACAGTCAGAATTGGCTGAGAACCGTACATGTGGTAAGTTCAAAAAAGAATGGCCTGAACCAGGTTTTTCAGAACATGGCTTGGCAGACAACAAGAAGAAACATACAAGGAAAGGCTTCTAAATGGGAGACAGAAATTTTCATGCTTGTTTACTTACCTGACACTGAATTCAACACATAGTAGGGCAGCTGGAAGTAATAAGGAATATATTCTATGCTTTTAGAAACATAGACATCTAGCCACGATAGAATCCTATCCCCTGGGCATGAAATTTCCACTTTGAATGCAACTGGATAGGACTCTGGTGTTGTTATATTCCTTTTCTCAACATGGATCCTGAGGCAGAAAAACAAAGACAGACCTTTCCAGAACTGGGATTTTACCAGGCATTTTCTAGTCAACCAAATTCAAGTAAATACTGAATTTGCATTTTATAAATGCATATAAACTTGTGACTGAAAATGCAGAGAAATTAGGTTACTAACTAGCAAAGAGCAGAGGAGTTGTTCCTTGAGCCATCTCCATTAGACTTACATGGATGCAAAACTGCAGCTTTGCAGCCCCAAACTTTCTGAACTCTTAGTAGTAGAAAGAGTGAAAATTGCAATGATTTGCATCCAGGGCGAAGATGAACATGTTCTTGAGGAAGACCTGAGTAACGCCCCCAGCAGCTGTCCTAGACTGAAATGATAAATATTCTGACATATAACAGAAAGTGGGAATAAGTTAATGGTTTTTATTTTAATGAGTAAGTAGATAGGTAGGTAGGTAGGTAGGTAGGTAGGTAGGTAGGTAGGGTAGGTAGGTAGATGATAGATAGATAGATAGATAGATAGATAGATAGATAGATAGATAGATAGATAGATAGATAGATAGAGAAATACACACACACACACACACACACAGAGAGAGAGAGAGAGAGAGAGAGAGAGAGAGAGAGAGAGAGAGAGAGAGAGACAGATGGACACAGACACAGACACAGACACAGACACAGACATCCCAAAACACAGATTTCTCATGAGGCCAGAGGACTCACATAACAAAATGAAAACTGTTCCAACAGTAAAACATCTGGAGCTAGGAAACTTACTATGAAGTCTGCCTATGGACTCTAAGGTGTGTGTTTGGGGGGTTTCCATCCTGGTGACAGGAGAAATGACCAAAATAAGCCACGTCTGCAAGAACCATCTGCCAAGAAACTCACAGAACTGCAAAGATATGTTACATTGGAGAATGACGACTCTCTTCTATTGCCTAATAGTACCAAGATAAACAAATGGTTTAATGGCTGCTACAAACTTGCTCTCCAAACTACTGGTAACTTCTGTGTCCACAATCTAAGAGCATCCTGTGATTATAAGGAAGACCGGTTGACACAAGCACTGTCAGCTAAAGGAACAATTTCATTTCACAGACTGACACCTTTAGCTCGGCGACTTTCTCAGTACCTATGCTACACATTTATTCTGCCCTACACAAGGCTAGTGTGAATTAGTGTCCTGAAGAACGGTACACTCTTTGAAGCCTATTTGGAGATGTTACTCTGCCCTCGGCATCCATGTAGCTATAAATAACAGCAAGGTGTTGATTGGTGAATGTATTTTTAGTCAGATGACTTCAGTCCCAAACAAGGAGTGCTTCAGGCAGTAAGTTCTGAAATCTATCTGGTTAGGCCTCATAAACCCTGTATAGGAGTGTTTTGGCCCAGTGTGATGTGTCTATTGGTAAGTGTGTGTGTGTGTGTGTGTGTGTGTGTGTGTGTGTGTGTGTGTGT
>JANHMN010000014.1:23913146-23927566 GCA_030674055.1 Rhabdomys pumilio | reverse complement strand
GTGTGTGTGTGTGTGTGTGTGTGTGTGTGTGTGTGTGTGTGTGTGTATTTTGGTGGATAATCTTAGATGACCTATAAGAATGTACCTATCAAGATCCCAAGTAGAAGGTTTGAAAAAAGTCTAAGAGGTAAGATGAGGCCATGTTATTAGCATTCAGTATCTGCATGTCCATGCCTGGGCTTTTAGCTTAGCACAATGTCCTTCAGGCTCATCCATGTTGTCATTAACAACATTAGGTCTTTGTAAATTCCATGTGTATATATTATGTGTACCACATACAATGTTGTATATTGAACAGCATTCTATTGTATATTATGTGTACCATGTTTTCTTTAAAATGTGCTTATTTATGGCCACTTTTGTTATCCTATCTTCTAATTTTTACATTTATTTGTGTGCGTGCCCAATGGTAATACGCTGCTGAACGTCTATGAGAGTCAGAGGACAATCCAAAAGTCAGTTCGGTCCTTCTACTCTGTGGGTTCCAGGAATAGAACTCAGGACTTTAGGCTTGGTGGCAAGCTTCTTTAGCTGCTAAGCCGTATTACTAATTAATAAGCCTAGTTCTCTATTTTGGCTATTGTGAGCAGTACTAAAATTAATAGGCAAATGCAGACAATTCTTTGATATATTGAGCTATTTCATATATATGCATATATGTAAGCAAACATATATTAAAATAACTACTGTGTACCTTGGCACTTTTATATACACACATTTTAATTTTTGAGGAATCTTCATCATGTTACAAATTATGATGTCACTGATTTACATGTCAATCAACAGCGTCTAAGCATTGTATTTTTCCAAAACCTCACCAGAAGTTTTGATTATCTTTTTTGTGACAGTTGTCCTAGAAACTATGACGTAATGATGACTTATTCCCAGTTCTTGGATTTTAACTGATCTTGGTCACTTTTCCATGTGTGTTGTTAACTTTTTATGTCTTCTAGAGATTAAAAAAAAAAAAACTCTACCAAAGTGTAATTGTGGCTTTGTGACTCCTTCGAGTTTCAATATGAATTTTAAGATGTGGTTTTTTTTTTTTTTTATTTCTGTAAAAATAATCTGGGTTTTGGGTGAATGATAGCATTGAATCTACAGATGGCACATGTATTATGGGCAATTTAACATCCCTTTTCTCATCTGTTTCATCTGTCTTCTTTAATCTATTTCATCAATGTCTTATAATTTTCATTTGTAAGTTTTAACTTTTTCACTTAAACTTATCTTTATGTATTGAGTATTTTGATGTCGTTGCATGGGGATTATTTTCTTAAAATTTTTTGAGTAGTTGTTTACATTATATAGAAACATGGTTGATTTTTTTTGTATGTTTCTTTTATACCTTGAAATGTCAGAAAATAAACAATCACAACAACAAACATTTAGAAAATCCAACTGTTTTTCTGGAATCTTCAAGATTCTCTACAAATAGAGCCACGTCATCCACAAATAGAGATAATCTGTTGTCTTCCTTTCCAACTTTGATGCTTTTATTTCTTTCATGTCATGTTCTGGCTAATATTTCCAGAGCCATGTTGAAGAGATGCAATGACAGTGGACTGTGGCTGTGAGGTGTGTGGTTTTACTGTTGAGACGCATTCCTTCTACATCCAGTTTGCTGAGCATTTTTATAATGACAAGGTGTTGACCTCTGTCAAACACTGGTCATATCTATTGAAGTCCACACCGGGTTTTCATCTTGCATGGTGATGGTGTGTCAGCCTTGACTCTTGATAACTCAAGGGAAGCTTAGGATGGTGAAGACTCTTCTCTTTTTCAAAAACCTCATTACAAGCTTTATGTCATACTGCAGAATCAAAAGGGCAGCTTTTTTACTCAGCGCTACTTAATGATGTCTGAAGTTTTGGTAGATGCCAGGTCTTTCTTTCCCATGGGAAAAAAACCTCTGAATAGGTCAAAGGACTCTGAAAAAAGAGAATTTGCCACAGAAAAAGAGTGAAGGGAGGAGAGAGAGTCACTATTGTGGTTTGAATGTGACATATTCTCTACAGCTGGTGTTTGGACACTAGTTCCTCAACTAATGCTGTGCCCTTAGGAGCCTGTGGTACCTTGGGAGGTAGAGCCTTCCTGGGGAAAGCAGGTCTATAGGAGCAGGGCTCTTAGTATAACATCCAACCCCTATGTAGTTCTGGCTATTCTTTTTACTTTTTGATTGTGGTGGTGTGATCTCCAACTGCTGCAGAGAGAGACACTCTGCCATGCCTGCCCACAGCAATACTCTTTAACTCTGAAACCACAAGCCAGGAGAAATCTTCCCACCCCTTAAATCTCTCTGGGGGGCATTCTGCCACAGGGTACAAAAGGTGTTTAATATAATATATCCATATTTTGAGAACACGAACTTGAGCTTTGGAGCTCCCTCTGAGTCCCCCAAAGGGCCAATGACTATGTGAACCAAATGTAAGTTTCTGTATCACATGTTCTCACGCTTTCTTTGTGAAAGCCTCCCCGCCCCCACATACTCACATCCAGGTTCAGAAAGATTACTAATCTTGTGGCTCCTGTGGAAATCACTCAGCTAAATGGGGTAGGGTCAGGATTTGAACTTGTGGGTTCTATCCTGAAAGCTTGCAGAAGTACAATACTGATTTGTAACAAGGTGACTCGCAGAGAACAGAGGAGTGTGGGTAAGGAGACCCATAGCACACAAGAGTGCATGCCGCAGACCCTTATACCTTGCCTTTCCCTGTCTCCAGTAAAGTTCTTATTCTACTGGAAGCGCATCAGGCAAATGGATGTATTGCTCATTTGGAAGGCTTTTCGTAAAGGACTGGCTGAGAGTTTGGCAAGGGGAGTGATGAGGAAGGAGGCAGGGAATGATCCCAAAACACTAACTCATGGGTAACAAACCTAAGTTCATGAATTTGTCCCTCATCCTTGCTTGAAAAAATGATTCAAATGAACCACTTATCGGATGTTTCTTAGGAGCTTACGTTTTGGGTTCTATATTTGTACTGGTTTCCTTCTTGTTAAAAGGTACCAACAAAGTACATAGTGTTCAGACAATTTGCTTAAAATGGGAGGTATCAAATTAAGAAGTAACTTCTAGCCCCAAATCTCTCCTTTTACTCTTTACCCCGCAGCTCTGCCCTCTCAAGGTCTCAGGGCAGTTCTGGAGGAGGAAGAGATTCCATGGATCTTGCCCACGCTTCAGTGAGGTCACAGGACTTTGGAATCTGTCTCGGCCCATACTGATATGAAACCAAGTCTGAAGCAGCAGCAGTGACTGGACCCTGGGAACAAAGAGGGCATTCCTGTGCCCTTTTAAGAACCACAAACAACGGTCCTTACAGTATCACTCAAGAGTGTGAGGCCATGTTTTAGTATTGCCCGTTCTACCCACTCATGTGCTCTATACCATAGTAAGTGCTATTAGGGGGAATGGAAACAGACTGCCTACAGATACCCTGCAAAGGATTCCAGCACAGAAGTGATAACACTTACGATCAGTAATCAATGGAAATGGAAGCATCTTAGATTACTGAAGCAGCTTCTGTCCTATAATCAAAGACAGTAAAGGGGGTGGAAATGGAGCTCCACATAGAACCAGATAAAAGAAGCATAAAAGGAACTGGAGTGAGACCAGCAAACAAGCAAACAAGGGTAGTTGAAAAGATGCAGAGAGGAGAGAAAAAGAAAAAAGAAAAGAAAGGAGCCAGCATGCCTATTGAGAGAGAAGACAAGTCATTTTATTTTATTTTTTTAAAAGCAGAAGCCGGAGAGATGGCTTGAGAACCAAAATGATTTCTTTGTCTCGTGTGTGAAGCGGGGTAAGTGGGGACAGATGCCAAAGGCAGGCACATTTCCCAAGGGAGGAAGAAAGAGAGAAAATTGGATTCCTGCCAGAACAGGTGGTGTGTTGATATGTGCACATCTGACAGGCCGTTTTCAGGAGCCTTCCAAGGGTCTGACCAGGCCAGGCTGAGGTTGTCATTGAGACGTCAGGGGAAAGCAACACTGCAGTGCATCGGTTTCAGATGTCTCTGGACACCTGAGACATGAAGGGGCAGAGAAGAAAACTAATTAGCATGCCGCTCTTGAAGAGCCCAGGGTTGAAGCTGAGCTGATCTCAGTCATAGCTCATGACAATTATAAGCAGGCAGTAGAGGACAGGAGCCAATCCAGGTGCGGTCAGATATCAGCTCACTGGACTCCCTGACATCTTATCAAGCACTGCCAATGCTTTGTTGCACTCTCCTGTTTCTTGAGTAGGTGTCCTGGCAATTGTAGTCACGGTTAATAACTGAGAGGGTGGGTCTGAGTCTGAGACTGGGAAAGAATATGGGGGTGTGGAAAAGTAAAGTATAATGTTGCTGCAGACGTTAGAACCTTATTTCATTGGGAATCCTAATTTATTGAGAGACTCTGACACAGCATTCCTTACTCAGTCTGAAAACCATGAATAATACTCTAGGCTACACCTGGGATGAAACTGTCAAACTTCATTTGCGATGACTGATTTATAGTTCAAGAGCGGTAGAGATAAATGATTCTAAACATGGGCCTGAGCTGAGGAATAAGATCCGTGTGTGTGTGTGTGTGTGTGTGTGTGTGTGTGTGTGTGTACGTGTGTGTAGACACATGCACGTGCATGCATGTACATGTATACACACACACACACACACACACACACACACACACACACTTGCTTTCACTGATATGTGTGCTCTATGGAGGCCCGAGGTCAACATCAGTTGTCTTCCTCTACCTCCATTATGTTTTTGAGACAGGGTCTCTGTCAGAATCTGGGCCTTGCTGACTTAGCCAGACTGACTGTCCATCAGTCTTTAGGGTCTCCCGTCTCTGTCTCCCCATTGCTGCAGATGCAGATGCAGATGCATAGCACTGTGCCCAGTTTTTACAGAGGTGCTGGGCAATGAACTCAAGTCCTTGTGCAGCGAGCCTTTCACCGACTGAACTATCTCCTCTGCTTCTGCCTGTGTTTTAATTCCCACTTTACCTTGCTCTTGTGATAGAAGATATTGTGATGCTGGATACTGAGCCTTCTGCTGATTTGATTTTCTCAGCTGTAAAATCAGGGACCTGTATATGGCACAGACACTGCGACATGCTTGCCATCTTGATTATCTCTCCCTCTTGGGAACAACTGAAAGCTTCATTGTATCTATGTAAAGTTCTGCCCAGTGAAGTGAGTCCAAATGTTTATGCCATTGCTGGGTTGGCTCCTAAAACTTCCCACACGATGCTTTCCTCTCAATGTCTGCCAATCACAGTAGGGGCTATGATACTAACAAGAAATAAATTGTTTATTATGTGACTGTGATGAGACACATAGGACATTTGTTATAGAAGTTAGGCAATTTCAAAACTACCTGAAACCAGCAATCACTTGGCTAAAAAACACCTGGGGGTTACTGTAAAGATACAAGCAATTCTAGTATATGAAAAATATTGGGATAGTATATAGTATGCAATAAGTTCTCATGTATTATTATGTCTCACACAGGCAGAGTCGATGGTTGGCAGCATTCATGAACCCTGTTTAGTCTTATTAATTAGAAGCAATACTATTTTCCTCATTTTTATTGGACATTTTATTTACTTACATTTCAAATGTCATCCCCTTTCCCCATTTTCCCTCACTAGAACCCCCTATTACCCCCCTTTTCTTTTTTGCTTTTATACCATTTGAATTACATGTAAGTATTCAGGTCAGTTCTAGGTTAAGGAACTAGCAATACAATAGATGCAAATAGTCAAGAAACAAGCAAGACAATAAACACAAACAGTCAAAGAACAAGCAAGGCAATAAACAAAATTCCATGATCACTCCCATGATCACTGTCTCTAAGGGCTTATCAGGATGACCAAAATGTCTGAGCCAACTTCTCTATCCTAGCCCAAAGTCATTTTCATGTCTGAAGCCTACTTCTTTGTTCTAGCCAAAAATTTAGATACCTGCCTGAAATTACTTCTTTGTTCTAGTCTAATATTTAGATTCCTGCCTGAGATTACTTCTTTGTTTTGGCCTAAGATTTAGATCCTGCCTGAAATTACTTCTTTGTTCTATCCTAACATCAGATTCCTGCCTGAAGCCCACTTCCTTGTCCTTGGCCAATGTCAGATTCCTGCCAAGCAGCCCATTTCCTTGTCCTTGACCCATGTCAGATTTTTGCCGAGCAGCCCCAAAGGCTCTCCACCTCTCCTCATTTTGTATTTCATTAATAAGACTGAGCCTGCCTTAGACCATTCTGACAAGAATGCCTTCCTTACCCATCATGGAATATGCATTATCCAAAGCAATGCACTTATATCTTAGGTTGGTAAGGCTTTGTGCAGAATCTTACCCGTCCCTGGCTTGTCAGCCTGTTAATTTAATAACTCTGTCTGGGGGTCCATTTTCAGGTTCAAGCCATGTACTTTGGCTGCCAACATGTTGATGTTGTTAAACACATGTATCTGAGAAGAGATTAGGTCACTTATCCCTCACTGTTACTACAGGGCTCTATGATATGCTTAAGTTTAGGTAAAACATTGTGTTCAAATGGTGGGAACCCCCCCAGGGACCTCTGTCAGATATTTGTGCTGCCCATATATGCCTTTGCATAGGGACCCAAAATTCAGAATATTATAAATGTCATTGCCCAAATAATCCTCATGTTGGGAGCTTTGAGCAGGCTTATAAATGCCATCTACAAACATAATACCTAGGTTATTTTATTTTTAATTGTGTATATCTTTATGTAGGTATGTGCTCATCGATGCCCTTTGAGGCCAAAGGCATTGGATTCCACTGGAGCTATAGTGATAGGCCATTGTGAGCCTTCTGACACAGGTGTTAGAAACTGAACTCAGACCCTCTGCATGAATAGTACATACCCTTAACCACTGGGCTATCTCTCCAACCCTATACCTAGGCAACTTCTAAGTACTTTCTAAGTGTTTAATCATTGGAAACAGTGATAATAAAAACAAAAATATATAAACCACCACAGTTATTTGGATATTTCTTTTCTTTTGAGATCCTGAAGACTTTATGCTTTATGCTTTCCACTATGGATGCATTGGAACATTATTTTGTAAATTTGTTAGCTTTATAGATGAGTATATATTGTGTTTACACTATTTCTACCCTTCAGATTTCTCCCTCCAATTCAACCTCTCTTCCTCTTGGATTTATAACCTCTTCTTTTATAATTGTTTTTGTTATACATGTACTCTATATTGTTTTATACATCTACATATATAACATATATAGTCCATTTAATGTTGTTCATGTGTTGGTGTATTTAGGGTTGACCACTTGGGATTGGAAGACCCTTTCAGGGGGTCTCTCATGGGATGCTGTTTTGAACCAGAAGGCAGCTATGGCCTTCCTATTACATAATTTATATCCTAACAATTCATCTAACTTCTATCCACTGCAGCCAATTTCTTATTCTTATGCTTGCTTGACATAATAAGGCTAATTGGCCCCAGTACTCTTTAAAACATCTTTTACCTATTTGCAAGCTTCATACTAGTGCATTATTGAATATTGTGCACACTGAGATCTCAGAAATGATGAGGCAGTAGGAGGTCATTTTTTGAAAGGTACATTAGTCTCAACTCTGAAATTCCTTTTCTTCAATAGGCTCAGGCCAATAGATAAAGACCTTAATGTTCCTTTAATGTGGAGATGAGAAAAGCTGGCCATGTTCAGGTTTGGCAAATGATATCTGGCTATTTGTCAAGCACGCTATGTGGCTGCCAACTGCTGCTCAGATGTGTTCTGCCAAATGCTTTCCCCTTCACCTTTAAGTGTGTTAGCATTTCAAAGTGTGTCTGAATTTCTAATTTATTCATACTTAGTGAATCAAAGTTGTAGCATTTGTTTTGATCAACACTTTCAGGTTCTAAATTCTGTTTCTTTGACCAAGGGAAGTTGGAAAGGCTGGCACAGTCACCCCTAAAGCAGAAACTGACCTAACTGGTTGTCTGAGTCAGGGAAGCAGTACAGGTCCCTCCCTTAGGATTTAAAATATGCACCCTCCACTTACCCCATTGAGTTCTTAGGGGGAGCAAGGGAAAAGGCATTTCCCAATATGAATTAATATCAACATAAAATAGAAACAGCCTTTGACTTTCTAGATGAAAGATACTTGGGGCCAGCAACCTGACTGGAAGGGGAGGGTAAAAGGTGCCTGTCCTGGGGTCCAGGTTAAGTGTCACCTTACAGCAGACTGAGAAATGGAAAGGGGGCGGGCAGATATAACCTTCGGTGATAGGGACCCAGAGACCACTCCTTACATTTCTCTTCTGCTGCCGCCCCTGTACTTTAGAACTAATGCCTTAGTGGGCTGAACTGCCCAAAAGCAACCCGGAACTGCTAAAAGACTAGCTTAACAAGAGTGACAATTCAAAGCAAATATTTGCTGAGAGGGTGTGCATGCTGAGCCTGCCAGCCTCTGCAGGCTAGACAATTATCCAGGTTATTTTGATGTAATTCCTATCTCCCACCATGCCCTCACCCCCAATGACTTTTTGATAATGTTTACATTATTTATAAAGATGCTGGAGCATCATGTGAGCATGGACAGTGGATATACACTTGGCAGATATTCCTAAGAAGATTTATCTCCTAGAAAAATAGGTTGAAAATTCCCATAGATTTATTTGGAATATCTAGCATGGGACAGAATGATTTTTACCCCAAGAATTAGAAGGCAGCCTTGGGCTGCCATGAAAATCAATAACTTTCAAGTTCTTTATACATTAAAAAGAACTACTTTTACTTTTTTGAAAATAGATTTATTTCTCATATAATATATCCTGGTCATACTTTCCCCTTCCTCTACTCCCAGTTCCTTTTATCGCCCCTCTCCTCTGGATTCATTCCCTTCCTGTTTCTCACTGGAAAAGAACAGGCTTCTAAGAGATAACAACTGAACATGACAAGATAAAATATAATGAAATATTAAAAAAAAATGAAGCAAACACTATCATATCAAAGAAGACACAGTAAGCCAACAGTAGGAAAAGAGATCCAAGATCAGGGATAAGAATCATAGACCCACTCACTGTCACAGTCAGGAGTCCCATAAAAACACTAAGCTAATAGCTATAATATTTATGCAGAGGACATGGTATGGACCAGTACAAATAGGTGAATGAAGTTTTAATGAGTACTGGGGGCCAATTAGTCTTATTATGTCAAGCAAGCATAAGAATAAGAAATTGTCTGTAGTGAGTAGTAGATAGATGAACTGTTAGGAAATAAATTATGTAATGAGAAGGCCATAGCTGCCTGACTAGTGTAGATCCTGTGCTCACTGTTTGTTTCTCCTGTGAGCTCATACACACCTTGATTAGTTGATTTAGAGGACCTTGTTCTCCTGGTGTCCTCTATATCCCCCTGACTCTTACAATCTTTCTGCTTCCTTTTTTGTGGAATTTCCCTGAATTCTTTGGGAAGGAATTTTTTTGCAGACCTCCAATTTAGACACTCTTTCCACATCATGGCTCACTGTGAGTTTCTACATCTCTTCTCATCTGCTGCTGAAGGAAGCATCTGATGATGGCAAATAAGGCCATCATCAATCAATTTATTGTTTCTGTTGTTTTGCTTTAGATTTTAGACCAGTAGTGTTTGGTTGTACCCTAGGTCTTTCTAGGTTATCTAGTTTCTGGTTCTTGACTATCCAAGTAGTGTTGGGCATGGGTTCCTTCTTGCGGAGTGGTCTTAAGTCAAATAAGACCATGGTTGGCTTCTCTCACAAGTTCTGTGGCATCATTGCCCTAGCCTATTTTGTAGCCAGGACATATTGTAGACAAAAGGCTTTGTGGCAGAGTTGATGTTCACGGTTCTCTTTGGGTAGCCTGGAGAGTACATTCCCTCACCAAGAGACTAGAATGTGGTGTGAGGGCTCCATGCAGGCACCAGTTTGACTTCTCCATGTTGAATGAGTTGTGTGGGTGCTGTCCTCAGCAATAAGGACCTCATACATTTTTGGAGAGCAATCTTTTGTATTAGCAACAGGCTGGGTTGTTTGGCGGATTTCCAAAGAGCCTTCTTGGCCAATAACACAATTAAATGAAACCTAGTCTCACCTTTGGATGCCTTGCCTAGCTACAAGAGATGGCCAGCTGAGGCTCTGTATTCCTCATTAATAGGAGTCCTCGTTAGCACCACCTTCCAGATTCAAGGAAGTTTCTATTGCACAAGGATTCTACACCCATCCCAAATGTCCCCCCAATTCCAGCTGACTCTCCTTGAACTCTCTTTCCACCCCATCTCCCTGCCTTGTCCCACTAACTATTACCTCCACCACCCCCCAGTCCATCTGTTAAATCTATCCTATTTTCCCCTCCCAGTGAGAGCCCCGTATCCCCACCAAACCCCTCCTCTTTATATAACCTGTCTATGGATTATAGCTTGGTTATCATTACTTAATTGCTAATATTGTTTATAAGTGAATAACAGACCATATTTATTTTTCTGTGACAAGGTTACCCCACTCAGAATGTTTTTTTCTAGTTCCATTCATTTGCCTGAAAATTTAATGATGTAATTTTTTAACAGCTGAGCAATACTCCATTGTGTAAATATGCCACATTTTGTTTTATCTATTCTTTGGTTGAGGGATAGCTAGGCTGTTTCCAGTTTCTGGCTATTATAAATAAAGCTCCTATGAACATAGTTGAGTATATGTCCTTGTGGTAAGATGCAGTGTCCTTTGGATATATGTCCAAGGGTGGTATAGCTAGGTCCTGAGGTATATCGATTCCCAATTTTCTGAGAAACTGCCATATTGATTTCCAAAGTGGCTGTACAAATTTACATTCCTACCATCAATGGAGAAGTGTTCTCTTTGTTCTACATCCTCACCAGCATGTGCTGTCACTTGGGTTTTTGATATTAGTCATTCTGTGTAAGATGGAATCTCAGTCATTTTGATTTGCATTTCCCTGATGACTAAGGATGTTGAACATTTCTTTAAGTATTTCTCAGCTATTTGAGATTCCTGTGTTGAGAATTATCTGTTTCGATCTTTCCTCTGTTTTTTAAATTGGATTGTTTGTTTATTTGCTATCTACTTTCTTGAGTTCTTTATATATTTTGGATACTAGTCCTCTATTGGATGTAGAGTTGGTGAAAATCATTCCCTGTTCTGTAGGCTGCTGCTTTGTCTGAATGACAGTGTCCTTTGCCTTATAGACGCTTTCTAGTTTCATGAGATCCCATTTACTGTTGATCTTAGTGCCTGAGCTATTGATGTTTTGTTTAGAAAATCATCTCCTGTGCTAATGCATTCAAGGGTAGTCCCAACTTTTTCATCTATCAGGTTCAGTGTATCTGGTTTTATGTTGAGATTTTTGATCCTTTTGGACTTGGGTTTTGTACAGAGTGATAAATATGGATTTGTTTGCATTCTTCTACATGCAGACATCCAGTTTGACCAGCACCATTTGTTGAAGATGATGCCTTTCTCCATTGTATATTTCTGGTTTCAATAGGTGTGTAGATTTATGTCTGGGTCTTTTGTTAGATTCCATTGATCAACTTCTTTGTTTTTATGTCAATAATGTGCAGTTTTTATTAATATAGCCCTGTAGTACAACTTGAAAACAGGAATGGTGATACCTCCAGATGATGATGATGATGATGATGATGATGATGATGATGATGATGATGATTCAGGATTGTTTTAGTTATCCTGGAATTTTTGGTTTTCCATATGAAGTCGAGAATTGTCCTTTCAAGATCTGAGAAGGATTGTGTTGAAATTTTGATGAGGATTGCATTGACTCTCTAGACTGCCTTCAGTAGGATGGCCATTTTTACTTTATTAACCCTACTGATCTATGAGAATTGGAGATCTTTCCATCCTCTGATATCTTCTTCAAAGATCTAAAGGTTTTTTTTTAAAAAAAAAAAAAAAAATCATATAAGTCTTTCACTTGCCTGGCTAGACTTAGCCCCATGATATTTTATATTATTTGAGGCTCTTGTGAAAGGTTATGCCCCTGATTTCTTTCTCAGTTTTGTCATTTGTATATAGAAGGGCTACTGATTTTTTTGTTTTTGTTTTTGTTTTTTTGGACTTAATCTTGTATTTAGCCACTTTGCTGTAACTGTTTATCAGCCATAGGAGTTCCCTGTTGGAATGTTTAGGCTCACTTATGTATTCTATCATATTATCTGCAAATAATATTTTGACTTCTTCCTTTCTAATCTGAATACCTTGATTTCTTTCAGTTGTCTCATTGCTCTGGCTAGAACTTCAAGTACTATATTGAATAGATATGTAGAGAGTAGACAACCTTGTCTTGTTTCTGATTTTAGTGGAATTGCTTTGAATTTCTCTCCATTTAATTTGATATTGACTATGAGTTTGCTGTAAATTCCCTTTATTATGTTTATGTTTGTTCCTTATTTCCCTAATCTCTCCTGGAATTTTATCTTGCAGGGGTATTGGATTTTGTCAAAAGCCTTTTCTATATCTAATGAGATGATTATGTTTTTTGTCTTTCAGTTTGTTTATATGGTGGGTTATATTTACGGATTTTCATATATTGATCTATCACTGTGTCTCTGGGATGAAGAATACTTGATCATAACAGTTGATTTTCCAGTTGTGTTCTTGGATTTGGTTTTTAAGTATTTTGTTGAGTAATTTTCCATCTTTGTTCATAAGAAAAATTGGTCTGCAATTCTCTTTCTTTGTGGAGTCTTTGTGTGGTTAGGGTATCAGAGTAAAATGAATTGGGCAATGTTCTTTCTGTTTCTATTTTGAGGAATACTTTGAGGAATATTGGTATTAACTCTTCTTTGAAAGTCTGGTAGAATTCTGTGCTAAAACCTTCTAGATTTGAGCTTAAGAAAACTACTTTTAGACTAATATTTAAAAGACACGTCTCCATCTCCCCCAACAAGGTAACTATGGAGAACAAAGTTTAAGTTTCTGAAAGAAAAAAATGTTTAAAGTATCTATCTGCATATATATAATATATATAATATATATACACACATTATACACACACACATATATATATACATATATATACATATACGTATATATAGTATCATAGCATATATATATATATATACACACACACATATATATGTATGTATACACACACACACACACACACACATATATATATATATATATATATATATATATATATATATATGGGCTATGATTTCCTAAGACCAGTATCATTCCCCTTTTAAAAATAAAATAAAGTGTTATTGATGACTCTAAGATGACCCTGTGACTTCTGACATCTGAGGTTCACTGCCTAGGAGTAATCCTCTTCCCTTGAGAATGATGGGACCTATGAATTTTTCCTAACCTAACATAATACAGTAAAATATCATATTTACTACTGGGATATATTGTGGCAAAGGTTTTATATTGCTAGCCATTCACATGGCAAGTGATGAGGAAAGCCTCTAGAAACTAAGGGTGAGACTGCAACTGAGACTCAACTAGCAGCAAGGGAAAGAGATGATTTTGCCAATACATCAAGTAACCTCAGAAACAGACACACCCCTAGTTAAGCATCCAGATAAGACAATAGCCCAGGAGAATTTATGAGACCTTGAGCAGAGGGTCCCAGTAAATGGAGTTCAGAATCCTGACTCATGGTATCTTGAAAATGAAAATACAAATGACGAATGAGTAGTTGAATAAAAATCAACAAGAAACATACCATCAGGGGTATGCTTTGCTCCTCTTACTGTCTAGTCAGAAACGAAAACCAACAGCAAATGATGACCTGCTACTTTGACATTTTTTGACATTTCATCAAGAGATGTGTTAGAAAGCACAGAACCCCAATATTCAATTTTCCAACCTAAGAGCTCACAATCGGAGCTTCCTTCAGGGCTCACTCCAAATGTCTGCTACCGCCAGAGCAGTCCACACATAGTGCATTTGCATCATCAACTGAATGGGGCTTGAGTCAGGTTACATGGAGTTTCCAAAGTCTCATGCTCCCAATGAAACCAAATCTTCATCTCATATCTCACGCCTTTAGTATCAGGTACAGCCTTTGCTGCTGGCTTCCTCACTGGCCTCCTTGTTCAGTGCCTTGGACCCCATTGACCTACTCTCTCTCCTACCACATAGGCCAGTCATATTTAGTTTACTTCTTTCAACATATACCTTTTAATCAGCATACAAATACTGAGTCTTGTGTGACATCTAATGTATCCTTATCGATACTTTAAGTTGCCAGTCATGCCCACTATTTAACCCCGCCCTGCCATCCTCCCTGCTATAATCTGTGCTCCCCCTTCCCCATCTCAGTTAGTTCCCATTCTCCTTTGATTGCACATATGGTTTTCTGTTTGTTTTCTTCACACATATTTCTGTATATGTATGCAAATCTAGATTCTACATGCAAATCTGTACTCTGCATGTATGCAAATCTAGATTCTACAT
>JANHMN010000014.1:23836936-23904500 GCA_030674055.1 Rhabdomys pumilio | reverse complement strand
TTTCAGCACCCACCTGATTCTATGTCTGGGCAAAGTGCATAGCTTAGCAAATAGACCAAGCTGGTTAACTCTTAGGTAGTCAGAAATGAAGACTTTACTTGCTTAACACATAAACCAAATAAGCAGTCCTTGTAAGTCTGAGTTAAAATGGTATTTCAGCTAAAAAAAAAAAAAAAAAAAAGGGCCTTTTGTTGAGCTTGAGAATTCTTGGCTAATGGGGTAGGAGTCATGAAGTGCTTTATGAGTCATGAGAAGGTCAAAGATCACCTTTCAACTTTTCAAACTGGCCCCGGCTACTTACTGTTATGGTAGCTTTCCTTTCCTCCCCTCTCGCCCTCCCTCCCCATCAGCCACATCATCTATGTCTACTTTACAGTAGATCTGTAATGAATTTGGATTCAGTTCAAGGAATACACAGGAGGCCTTCAGCTCTCAGAGCAGGCAGCTCCGTAGGAGGGACACAGAAAAGAAAATACCCGGGGGCGGTTCTGTGTTTCCAAAAGATTAAAAATAATTAAACAATAAGATATTCAACTTGGATTGTTGAAGACAGTGATTAATGGCTCTTCTCCCTCTAAGGATGCCCTCCTCTGAGCTAATCCGACCCAACGCCATTTCAAAGGAGATGTTGGTTAACACTGTGTTTGTTTCATTTCATGTACTCAAGTAAATCAGCAGTGGTGTTATGGCCTTGACATTCTTACCAACCAGCTACCTCCCCTCTTGGAATAATTGAGGGTGAAAGGAAGGAGATGTTTTCAAAGGCATTGGTGCTTAGCTGAGTAATTATCCATCTAGTCAAGTCAACAAAGCAACGGGGTGGGGAGAACAGTACATGCTGCTGCTGGATGATGGTGGAGGTCAGAGCATGAGTGTCTCTTTGGAGGACAGGAAACTATAACCACTGCCCACTGGTACCCAGTGAATGCTGGCTGAATGGAGAAATTCTGAAGATAATTCCTTTCACTTGCAAAGGTAAGAAAATGACTTCTTTTCATGGTGATACAGACCAAAGTTAAACATATGATGTTGCTGTTACTATTCCCAGAGGAGACTCCAGACTTCACATTCTCATTCAACAGCATTTAGAACACCTACTATGTGCTAGGTTCCAGTTCCTTCTTGTGGGGCATTAAAATGGAGTTGACTCTGGTAGCAGCTATAGCAGCGTATTAGAAATACATTTCTCCAGCACCTGGTAGACAGCCATCTTGTCCTCGAAGTGCATCAAGACACTCAGGAAATGTGAGGTGAGTAGATAATAAAATAACAGCCACACTCATGCCCTTCACCTTTAATGTAGCAGTGCCCTGGCAATGTGTGTTGAAGACACGGTGAGTAACCTTGGTCGTTTCATTTAAATTGTAGACATATAACAAAAGCGTGGCTTTTAGAACCCTTGTGTCTGTCCTGTCCTTGTGATCATGGAAAGAGCCTTTTGCAGTGGAAACTCACCAAATTAATTTATATGAGGAGGATTTCCTAAGACCTATGGAAATTGCTGTGGCCAGTCAGAAGTGTGCAAACTCATTTTCCCAAGTCCATAGATTCAATTTTGAAATAAGCCTTGGCCTCTGAACTATGATAAGCTTAACATTAATTTAGAAACTTTTCCTATATAGTCTTTGTGATTTCTCCATAGGAATTTATCAGCTCCCAGTCTGGATTTTATAGCATGAATAAACTATAGAGTAAATCTATATGTCTTACTCTATATACCCATCAGTGGACCTGTTTTTGTTTTTGTTTTTTTTTTTTTTTTTTTTACAAAAAGGGTTCATTCTTAATCAAATCACTTTGGCAAGATTTCTTTTATTCTCTCAAACTTGAAGTTTGTCAAAGTGGCAACAGTGATTTTTCATTTGAACTGATGATTTGAACAGTGATTTCTAATTTGAACAGTGATTTCTCATTTGTTCTCATTTGATTTCTCAAATGAACAAAGTATATACCAAGAGACAGACAGACAGACAGACAGACAGACAGACAGACAGACAGAACTTTTTTAGTTGCTATCAATGTTAAATGTAGTTTATGTGTAAATTGGAGCTGGGCTTCTTCTAAGTATCCCCTCCTGGACTGAATCTCCCTGACTCTCTAGTGCACTGACCAAAGTCTCCATCCTTGCAGAAGGGAGATGACCCTGCGTCTCAAGGAGTGCTCTCTGAAATCACAGAAATGATCTTCTCCATTGATGACAGAAAAGACCCTAGTGGGAATATTCCCGTTAGCCACAAAGGCATTGGGCTGAGTAAATTTCAAGAGTAATTTCTGTCATTAACAAAATGAATTGCATCTCTACAAGCATGGACCAAACTGCTATAAAAATGTTCTTTGTATGCATCCCAAGTACCTGCTCATAGCCTCCCGCCACTGCTGACCCAAGGCTTGGAACATTGCTGGTAGATCAATGCAGGGAAATTGGCAGCTTCTCTAACAAGTAGGCTGAAGCTACAATAGCTGGACCCAATCAATGCCGCTTTCCCATTTACTTTTTGAGTGTTGGGGACAGCTGCATAGCTTTCCCACCATGTGATGACTTGAGGATTTGGGGTCATTATAGTTTATGCCCTTATCATTCACAGCACATGGCTTCCTTATCCGTGTAGAATAGAGAGGAAGAGCCCAGAAATATTCCTAAAGAAGTTGGTGGCAAGCTGGATGTAGCCATGGGTAAAACAAGATGGCAAACAGGTTTCAGTGATCCTCCTGTCTCTACCTCCCCAGAGAGCAGATCATCCTGTGAAATGATTCTTGTGTTAGGTCAAAAGAAAGAGATAGGGGGTGCCCTGGCTAGGAGAAAGTATTCAGGAGTCACACTGCCTCAATAGTTCATTCCACAGCTTTACTATTAGTTATATACAGGGAGTTCGGTAAAATACCCAATTGCTTGGCAAGCTCTATCTGTGAAATGAAGATGAGAATGACCATTTTACCAAATGGTTATGTAAGATAAATTATCTGAAGGATCTCTGGAGGCTGAAAGAGTGAGAACATTTAGAAGGACCAAAGGTCTTTGGTGGGAGTGTGTGTATGTGAGATATACATATGTATATATATATACAGTGTGTGTGTGTGTATGTCTGTATGTGTAGTCATGTATATGGTCAGGGAAGTGAGGTTTAGGAAAGCATCCCAAACATGGATGCAGAATCTCAAGGATGTTAAGGGATAAAGGCCTGTGAGATGCCAAATGAACTATTACAGATGTAAGTGTCTCATGGCCTCAAGGAGGGAGAAAACTGAGCAACAGAGAGAATCCAACAAGGAAGAGACTCCACTGGGGAGCTAGAGTGCCTTCTCTGCTTCTCTCTGTTTCTTCCTACTGACTTGGCTCATCCTTTTTTCTCCCTGCAACCAACAGTCTTAACTTAGTCACTGTAGAAAATGACTCTTCCAGATGTTCTCATCTCCTTTACAAAGGAAGCCACCCGAACTAAAGTTGTTCAATTTTAAATTCCCAGGAAAGAGCCTGATTGAGCCAGTTTGCTGACACAGTTCATTTGGCCTGTTGAGCAGGCTCAGGTTAAAGAATTATGACCTCTGTAATCCTTGGTATGGGGAATGTGATGGTTCTAAACAGCAAGGAGCTTCATAAACCCCAATTTTCAAGAGCTTGATCTCATATTGTCTCCTGACATTCCATTGTTTTGTTTTGCTTTGTTGACATCGGGTCTCATTGCATACCCCCTAATTGGTCTCAAACACATTATGTAGACTAAGGTGGTCTTGAACTTGTGATCTTGTCTCTCTCACTTGTGTAAGTATAGGCTTGAACCACCGTACTCAGCCATGACAATTTTTTGTATCATCATTTTCATTAGCATTCATCTTAGTTGTTTAAATGCTTATAACATTTCTCCCTAACTAGGCTTTAAAGTACGTTCTAAAGGTAAGGGCTGTGGGTTGTGTTTTCTTTCCGTTCCACAATGTTAGTAAAGTGACATATACTAGATGGAAAATATTTATTAAATAAATGAACAAATGTTGAATCCCAGGGGACTGGCTTTTGCCCACTCTGACTTCAAAGGTCTGTTGTAATGCTTGTGAATTCCTAACTTCTGCAAAGAGGACAGTTGAGTCATAAAGAGATGATGCAGAAAGAATCTGACGCTTCACAACTGGTTTATTTTTAGACCCTCTTACACACCCCTGGTTGGAGCTTTCAGAAACTTGCTTGTTACCAGCCACCAGTCCCTTGCTTCTCAGCCTTTGATGCTCGGTTTCTCTGAGTACTTAGATTCCCACTTGTCCTCTTGCCGTTCATCTGCCGTTCCACCTCGGTGGAAACAGTAGAGAATTTTTTATCTGATGCCACCACTTTGCACATGCAAAAGATTACATTTAATGCCTCTGTGCTTGTCATGACAGCTTTAATTCCTAAATCTTCACTCCTCCTTGCTGCTAATGAGTCGTCCGTCTATTTATCCTTACGTCGGGCTGTATACTCACGTGTTTTCTGTGCGAGAACCCTGAGTACACAATGATAACTAGAGCCAGGGTCTCCCATCCAGAGATGAAACAGACAGGCCATCAAGCTTTCACCAAACTAATGGAGCTACTATTTCCATCTGTGGTTGTTTAGGTAACTTCTGGCAAATGAGCAAACTTACTTTTAAAATCCCCCCTTTTCTTTTCTCCCCTCCTTTCTTACTTTCCTCTTCCCCCCCCCTCTCTCTCTCTTCCTCTTTCTTCTCACAGGGAACTTCAGTGTATGAGCAATGAGACAGCAGCCATCTTGAGGGTTCACAAAGTGGGGGCATGCAATGAATGAATCCTGCCGCCTCTCTTATTGCTGCAAGTACCTGGACATCTTTAGCACCCGCAAAGGGGAAAATTGCTCTGCCTCTGGGAAAAGAGTGGCTGGCCTTTTCCCTGAGATATGGCACAGGTATTTCTACCAAAGCGCAAGGAAGGAGGAACAATCAACAACACTGACAATGCCATCTGCCCCCAAAGAACTGGCAGGAGATGCCTCGGGAACCTCAGGATGATCAAGATGATACCCTCAGAATCACGTGGAAGATAGAGATACACGTCAGTCTTCATTCACCCCCTTTTCAAACAAGACAATGAGAGTTACAACCTTGGAAAGCAAATGAAAAGGGGATCCTGGCATGAAAGATGTGAAAGGGTCCAGCAAGGGAGGAACAGCAGCTTTGCGGTTGTCATTCTTGGTCTCCTGGTACCTAGAAGCAGATGCTTTTGTTTTGGGGAAACCAAAACATCTCAGAGGACTGAAGGATTAGAAAGCCTTGTGAGAAAAAAAATCTGTTTTATTATTTATTCATAGTTAAGAGTCACAGAGCCTCTGGGACTGGGCCTGTGGGTAGACTGTCCTCTCCTGAGTCCTTCTTTCTAATGAAACCATCACTGTGTATGTGTAAAGCATTTCGGGCTTCATCTGACTTCGCTTTGGGTAATTTAGAACTTTATTCTGCTTTTATCAACTTGGGAAACTTTCAGTGATGGCATCATGGTTAACCCTGTGATTGCTCACTTACCTATGCCCCTCCCGCATTCACAGATGATTGCATTCTTTTTAGCTGTTTCTTCAAAGATCTGTGGGTTCACTGTTGTGGCATCATGTGTTGGGTCTCTACCAGTTATGTGGGAGCAAACTGTTCTATCATAGAGTGTTCAGTCTTTGCCAGCTCCTTGGTAACAAACTATAACAGTCTCAGGGTCTCTCATTCTTTCCCTTTCTAGGGCCATACAACACAGTTCTGAGGTTGATCATTATCAGATTATAACAGGGACCTGATTTGTGCAGATTTAGTGTCTAAACCACCAAGAATAGAGTTTAACAATAGTCAAGTATGTCATAAGAGTTTTGGGCAAATTAAACTGTAGAAATTTAGGTCATAGACCTATTAGAAATAATCTGTAAGTGGTTTTCAAATGAATGTTTATTAAGTTTTAAATGATTGCATTTATTAAGTCTAAGGCCAGAATACATCATATTGATCTCTCCCCACCACAATAATCCAGTTTAAATAAAGACTGCTATAGGAGACAAGGTAAACTTATTTCTTCCATGTAGCATATCAATGGACAGACAAGAACTTAGTTTTTAACTGTTAAAAACCGTAATATTTAAATGCCATTTATAATATTTCTTTTACACCTGCAGCCCAAGTTGCTAAACTTTGAAAAACTAATTGTTAAAAGATGCTCAAAGTTCTTGTGTCTGTATCATAAAAGCGAAGGTCAAGCTCTTTCCCCCAATATAATATAATAAAACAATAATATAATATAATATAAACAAACAAATATAATAAAACAATATTATAGTTTGGATATGAAGGGCTTATGGACTGAAAGCGTCTTTCCCAGTACAGTGTTCTAAGGTGGGCTCTTAGGGAATCCATGACTAGATCCTCAGGGTGCCTGCATCTATGAGTTCATTCACTGATGGAGTCAATATTTAAATGAACTACTAAGAGGTAGTGGATCTGTGGGGCCTGGATGGGTATACTGATGATGCCTAGAAGGCCTGCCTCTACTATGGATTGTACCACTCAGCTCTGTTCTTTTCCCATTCTGGTTGACTGGTGCTAGACAGACGCTCACTCTAAGGATAACTCTATCAGCTATGAGACTTCAGGCCACCTCTCTGTATGCCTCTGTTTCCCCATTAGTCCATGAAGATAATGAAAGCACTAACTCACGGAGTTGTAAGGTTTAGTAAAGCATGCTCAAAGTATCACATACTGTGTGTGGTATACAGCATGAGCCCAGCAATCATTAGAAGTTGTTATGACAGTCGATGTGCATCTGGGGAAGAGCCTAATCCCTTTGAGGGAGTACTGATGAAAATTTCCCTCATTCTGACATGAAACAGTTCCTTATGTGAACAGCAGAGTATCTATTGGGCCTAAAACTCACCTACTTGGGTTCCTTTGTACTTAGAATACATCTTTATGTATAGGGTTGGATTAGGACATTGTCCCCATTCAAAACACATTCTTCTATCATCAAGGCAGCTTGGACACTCAATATTTCACTGTGAGAGCCTGCATCTGTTCCTCATCTGAAATAATTCTTCTATCATTCCCCATTGCTTCCTCACATCCTACACAGAAGTGTGATAGCCTCTCTCTTACCTCCCGCTACAAGCTCTATCCCAAGGCAGTAAAGACAGAAAATAACCAACAAAACTCAAAAATGAGCTCTGAAAATCATATCTAAAAATGTCCAATTCTGTGATTTTTTTTTTTAGACAAAATACAATATTTGATATTTCAAGTAATAAGAAAAGTAGATCTTTGTGTTTATCCAAAAGCAGGAAGGTTGGGTTAAGGGAGGCCTGGAGGCTCTGCCTTTGCAGGGAACACTGGCTTCCCCCTTAAATAGCCTTTCCAGGCTCACTCACTTCTAACTTTTCTTACTCAAGCTATACAAATTATATCATCTTGCCTCCCAAAGGCTTGCATTCCCATCCAGCCTTAGTCACGCCTGTCTCTGGAATGGCCTGCCGCTATCCCCCTTACCCCCTATCTCTCCCCTTTTAATTAAAACCCCTTCTCAAATGTATCTTGCAAGAATAGCTCTATAGTCAGGAGTCTGACTCTAAGTGCTGGCTCTCCTGTTTGCTGGGTCTACAACATTGGAAAATGATTTTCAGTTTTCTTCTCACTCGCAGCCCAAAGAGCTCACACGCTATTATTCCTCCTCTTTAATGGTTCTATTGTAGAATAGCTATCTATGTTTTTGTCAAAGGTTTCCCCAAACAGTCTTGTCTGAACCCCAAAGTTTTACCAACTCTTCTTCCTCTACAGATTGTAATGGCCATTTTATTGTTGCTATTTGTTCGTTTGCTTTCTTCAGGCAGGGTTTTTCTACACTGGCCAGACAGTCCTTAAATTCATGGTCATCCTACCTCAGCCTCTGAGTATCTGGGATTATCCATGTCTTCTGCAACATCGAGCTTAGTAGATTTGAAAGACATAGTATGTCTTGTAGAACTCTGTCCTCCAGACATGGCATGACAACAGCTCTGATTACTTATAGGAGGGCTCTCAGAAGATGTAGTCCCTAAAGACTACAGCAGTACAATGCTGCAAGTAATATTGTAAGTAATCCTCTTATAATAGGACCACAGGCTTAGGAGACCATACAAGGGGCTCTTGGGTCTCGGGGGCATTGAAGTAGTCATTGGAGGCACTTTCCCCTTTTCCCCTCTCCCCCAGGATATATACAGGAGGTTGATTGCTGAAGGGCACAGGACTTCTTTGTGTGTGTGGTGTAGCTGCTCAGAAGTTGCCCACAGTCTGACAGATACTCCTCACCCATGCTCTGCTCAAACCCACTTAAACTCATTGTTCGCCAAGCTAGACTTGGGTAGAACATTTCTACAGGCTGCTATTGGTATGTACTCTAAGTTGAGGTTTCTCCTATCTCCCCAGCAAAAGTTAATGCAACACGCATGAACTCACACACCTCATGTGCTTTTCAAGCCCTAAACCTTGGCCAAATTTTTAACTGGGTCAATTTGGTGTTGACCCTCCCCCTTTCTGGTTTCTCATGAGGAGTCATTCACTGGTAATGGACTTTATGTTCTCACAACCAAGAATTGTACGCCCCACCCCCACCCCCCCCATGAAAATCAAAATGGTTCCTAGAAATAGATGCTGTGATCTGAAAGCTGGGGTTTGAGGGGAGTTGTCACCTTTGAGGAAGCATCACTTAATAGGAATCCACAAAGTGTGTGACACTAGATAAAAGTATGTAGCTACTGGTGGTCTGTTGGGTAAGGGATAAAATTATATGAAGGATGACAACATAATGTCTCTGACATAGTTTTTTCTTAGATCATGGGACAAGTTTCCTTGGACTTACAGGAAGAATGTTCTCTTCTTCACACTCCCACACAGATCAGTATATTCTCCACTTAGTCTTCGTCCTGTTGTTTGGTAGGTGATTTGTTCTCCTGCAGCGGGACCATCTCTATTCATCTCTGTCCTTCCCATACTCTTCCCTTCATCAGATCAGCACAATGTCTGCTATACCACAGCCCCTTAATAACTGTGGTGAATGAGTTCACAGAAAACTATACCTGAAACAAGATTGGAAAAAAAAAAAACCTTCCTTGGAAAATAGCTGTGTCAGCACATCTGTAGCCGTGTTCTTTCTCAGCTGTATGGTAAGTGATGCCAGGTGAAAGGTGTTTATTTCTAGATTCTCCAATGGTAAACTTCAGTGTCCTTAACAAGACAGGCACTCTGGGTATTTGCTGATGGTGATAATAATTAGGTTGATGCTTCCTTAATTATTCTACTTATCATACGATGCTGGGTGCTATCATTATCTCAAGACTCTAATACCTACTGTTCAAATAAACAAACAAATGTGTTCACAGCATCTTATTGCTGATGCCACCAAATAGTTGTTAGTCATACTGCCTGGACCTGCTGTCCGGCTTGCAAATGAGTCTTTGTCCCAAATCCCAAGAGCACTGTCTTGGCTTTCATTTCTTTTTTCTTTTTTATTGGATATTATGTTTATATTTCAGATTTTATCCCCTCACCCCATTCCCCCCACCACCCAGGAATCCCTTATCCCACCCCCCTCCTCCTGTTTCTATGAGGGTATGCCCCCACCTACCCCCCACTCCCCTCTCTCCACCCTCGAATTACCCCCCATTGGGTGTTCAGCCTTCATGGGACCAGGGATCTCCTCTCCCACCCATGCCTGACAAGGTCATCCTCCCCTAAGTATACAGCTGAAGACATGGGTGCCTCCCTTTGTTTGGCTTCCATTTCTAATCTAACCACCACTGCAAGAGTAATTTCACCATCCCCACTCAGACATCTGGAACCAGAGAACTGCATGAAAACTTGAGAGGCAGCAAATCAATGCTTTCCACCCATAGTTTGTCTATAGTACATATTAACACATATATACAAACACATACACACATACATATACATACACACACTTATACACATACACACACATATACACACATACACACATTGTGTGTGTGTGTGTGTGTGTGTGTGTGTGTGTGTGTATACATGTTTTTTCCCAGGCTTTAATTCAGTGTTCAAGACATGAGCTTGTCATTGCATTTTTTTGGCAGTTTGACATCAGACTTGAGAAACATGAAATAGCCTTGGAAATTCTGACCCATATTATCATAAGGGCTCCAGACAATTCTAAGCTGATTGGTCATTGTGTTACAAGCAGGGTATGAGTTGAGCTGGAGAGATGACTCTGCCATTAAGGGCTAGGCTCACAATCAAAAATATAAGAAGTGTGTGAGTCAAGAGAAAAAGAACATTTAAGAGAGTAATGTTGAATAGGTCTATCAAGGAGAAAGATATGACAAGCAGAGACAAGTGTTTTGAGTGACACAGGGGATGAGAGACACACTGTATCTGATGAACTCAGGAACTCTGTCAGGAACATGGGATGAGACACAAATAATGGGAGAAAAGGCAATTCTACAAACACTGCTTTTGAGGAGCAAGGATGAGGAAACAGGCAGAAAGTCACAAAATGGCTCAGGAAAGGCTGCTCCTGAGGTTAGACCATGGGGACATCCATCTATCCATGGGGACAATCCATCCCTGATGGGGGTGATGCCAGAGCCTCAGAGATACATGGTTCCAGCATGGATACACAGACTTGGGTCTTGGCTATGTTTTCTTTTTGTCTGAATAGGGAGATTTGTGGGCTGTCACTAGGTAATAGAGAAGCAATGACTTAGAACAAGACAATGTTTAGACCTTGGATGGCTCAGTTCTTGGAATTTGATGATTAAAGAGTAAAATTTTAAAAAGGGACTCTGGAGAATGATATTTAAGAGAAAAACAAAAAAATCCCTGATGTTGCTAAATGTTTGCCATGCATTTATTACATGCTTTAGAGAAGGGGAGGAAGACATCGAATTTGGGTTGTCTCTAGGATAAATCTCTGAAGGCACAGCCAGCCACAAAAATGTCCTTCAAATCCCTTTGTAATCAGGAACCTAAGTGTGAACAAAAGTAGCCCCATGACACAGTGGAATGACCAAGAAGGTGGGCAAAGGTCAGCTCCAGGACGGTTTCATGGAATGTAAGACTTGGGAGTATCTCTAAAAGAAAGAAGACTATTATATTTTTAAAAATGGCATAGCTCACTGTAGCTTGGTAAGGTGACTTAATGGGTAGAGGCAATTGCCAAGCAAGCAAGACTGACAATCCAAGTTTCATCCTTGGAGCTCACGGAGTAGAAGAAAATAAATGATTTCTGACTCTGCAACTCCTGCTCTTACCTCAATACTTATGCTAGGCTATGCATGATTACATGCGTGTGTGCATGCACACACGCGCACACGCACACACTCACACACACCATGAATAATAAAGTTTGGTTTATTATATTTTTATGAGATGCTACGCTGAACTTTACTGGCCTACTGGCTCTCTCAGCACCTCTTAGCTTCTTTCAGGGTATGTGTGTGCGGGGGTGTGGGGGCGGGGGAGGATCTCTAGGTGTCTGTATGTCCTGTCAGGGCTAGGGATAACTGGAAGCATCCTGTTATATTTTCAGCATGATCCTCATTGGGTGGAGCACTGATCTGATATGGAGTTCCCTGGGACTGATCCACTCACAGTGATGCTTTGACCAGTAGGTCATCAACCCTGACCTTCTCCACAGTATTTTTCCTAATCTGAAGGCTTCAGCAATAGCTCCACCCCAAATTCCACTCAAGCTTTGATTTTCTGGCAGACATTAGATTGGTCTCCTCCTTTGCTTCTTAGATAGAATCTCAATTTCATTATATATAACTAACCCTTCCCAAAGCCCATGCGAGGGCTGATCTTACTCCTAAACCACGATGGATCTGTTTAGTGTAGGGAAATACCCAATTTTCCCTTTCATATTTATTCAGTGGTCATGATATCAAATCATAACCAAAAAAGACATATAAGAAGTCTATAATTATTAACATTGCTGTAGAAACTCTCCTCGCCTCTAAGAAAGAACTGCAGAAAGAAAGTATCTTCTCCACATAGATTCCCACAGCAGCATACACCATCTGGAACACCTCTGCATCTTGCTACTGGTGTGAAGATAAAGCCAACATTAAAAGCATGGGATTCCAAAATAGAATAAGGGGCATTGGTGAGCAACTGAATCAGCTTCCTCTGGCATTCACCCTTCCCCTGGATTTCCAATTGTATGACACAATATACTTCTTTAGGGTTTAAGCCCACATGAGTCAGGGTTCCTTGCATTTTTACTTGAAAGAGCTCTGATTGTTGAAGGTCCCAAGGTGAATGGAAGCATGTGAGCACATCCTTTTCATTCTCTTCCCGGAGCCTCCGGGTAGTGAAAAGATGCTCTCCGTTCTCCATTCTAGACTGCTCTGGATTAGGACTCCTGCTTAACTAAGTGAAACCAAGAGAAAGATTCTAAAGCAGTGCACTTTAGGAAACAAGGAAGAGGAAGTGAAGATAATGAACCTCATGGGTTGTGTTTCAAACACTGTTGTGTGGCAAGGAGTGGTCATGGCACACACCCACAGCGCATATCCAGAGGGTCTTTCACAAATATCAGTGTCTCTTAGGGTCACTTTAGTAAAACCACATTACCCCACATAAAAGTCACGAAAAACAAGACAAAGTTCTAGTCACTAGTTGCAAATAAAATGGCTAACTGAACCATTAATTAAAAGCACATAAAATAAACCATTGAGTTTCTCCCACACATTAGTCACATTTCTCAGTACACACAGCTACCATGTTGGACAGGATAGTTGCAGAACATTCTTGTTCCTTGAAGTTCTATTGAACAGAGGTGTCTCTATTTCAAGTGAAGAGATAGTTAAGAGAACCAATCATGGGCTTAGAAAGAACCAAAGATGAAAATCATCCCGTTGAATAGTAAATTATGCATGTAAGTTTTGACTCTGCCACTTTTCTAATGTCTATACATTATTAGCTTCTTCATAATGTGAGGACAATCACATATATCAGGGAAGAACATTCTAAAGACTAAAGTTAATGTGTATGAAACATTTAGGAATGTTATCAAATTGGTTGATACTTACTGACAGCAAGTAGTATCTCTACTCCTTTACCTGCTTTGTACATATAAAATGATGCAATATTCAAAATGTGATTCATAGACTAGCAGCTTCAGTGCTATCTGGGAGTTTGTTAGGAGAGAAACATCTGGCTGGGCAGACAGTTCAGTAAGTAAGTACACGTCTTACTAGCATGATGACTAAATTCAATCCCTAGGACCTACATTTAAAAATGTGGCTGGGCACAGTGATGTACATCTTGAATCTCAGGACTTGGGAGGCAGAGGCAGGTGGATCTCTGTGAATTTGAGGCCAGCCTGGTCTACACAGTGAGTTCCAGGACAGTCAAGGGTACATAAGGAGACCCTGTCTCAAAAGGAGGAAGAGGAAGAGGGAGAGGAAGAAGAAGAGAAAAAGCATGGTGGCATATGCTTATAATTGTGAGGACACTCTCTTGTCTCCACACACATGAGGATACACACATGTACACACACACACATACACACACACACACACACACACACATACATCAGCAAGCACGCACATCAAAAAAGAAAGAGGGGATTAAAAGGAATGGAAAAAAACAAGATCTCCAAATCTATACCAGAACAATTACAACAGATTTTACATTTTAATAGCATCATCACATGATTAAGGCTTGAGAACTGTTGGTGTGTACATGGCTGAGAAAAATAAAAAGTTAACTATGAGGTCCTAGAAAGGACCAGAATACTAGACAACAGAACTCCACATGGCATAGAACCTCATAACTTCTTGGAGAGGTGATCTGCGGTTATCCTAGAGTCCTGCCAAAATATAAGCTATGGCTACATTGGAAATGACTTCCCAAGTCAACCATGCTGGTTCTTAACTGTAATCCCAGCATGTGGGAAACTGAAGGGGAAGAATTGGGAGTTCAAGGCCAATCTCAGGTACATAGCAAATTTGAGGCCAACTTGGACTGTATGAGACCCTGTCTCAAATAAAAAATTGATAACTAGCCCCCTAAAGTTAGTGGCACTAAAGAATACTAGTAAGTCCCTCTGGAGAGAAATTCTGACAGGGCAGGGCTTAGGAGAAGCTCAGCCAGTTCAGTTGTTAAGACACTGGCCTTGCAAGGAGGAGGATATGAGTTTGATCCCTAGAATCTAAGTAAAAAAGTCATGTGTGGTGACATGCTGGTAATCCCAGCTCTTGGATAGCAGAAACAGAATTCCTGGGACTCAGCAGCCTTAACTACCTTAACTAATGAGTCTACCTTAACTACCTTAGCTAATCAGTCTACCTTAACTGATCAGCTCTGTGCCAATGAGAAACCCTGTCTCAAAGATGCTGGCCAGTATTCTTGAAGACACCATCCACCTTCCACACAGGGCCACACACTTGTGCACATGTGTGCAAACCTACCCCATCCTCATGCATACAAACATGCATAGAACAAATGATTTAAGATAGGGCACTGGATCTGAAGGTTCCGTTGGAAAATTTGCAGTCCTAGGTCTGGAATCACTTGAAGGCTTTCAATTCTATCCGATCCACTGTTGCTGAGTATCGTTTGCAAATCTGTTAGCCTTCTCAGCTAGAATGTCAACAATGGCATCTCTGTGTGGCCTGGTCTTCCTGAGAGTGTGTGCTTGGGTTCCAAGTATAAGCGGCAACAGGCCATGGAGAGAGGAAGAAAGAAAGAGGGACAAAGAAGACAGCAATGGAGAGAGAAGAAAACAGATATGGCACTGAGAGAGGGAGAGAAATGGGGATTAGGAAGAAAGGAAAGAGAAGATGGGAAGGAGAGAGAAAGAAAAGACAATACCTTAGGTAAAGAAAGAGAGCCATATTCACAGCCTCAGGGCATTCTATGACCAGCATAGGAGCACAGCTCCTGCCACACTCTATTGATTCAGGGGAGTTGAAAGGTCAGAGGCTGAAAAGGAATAAACAGGCCCAGCCATGTAGTAGAAGCCATACAGTATGTACATCTGTGAACTGCCAAATCCCACAGTGCTCTAACAATACAACTACCCACGAATGAGCTCCCAGTTTCCTGTCTTCCATAGGAAAAACTACAGTCTACTCATGTCTCTTTGCGGTAGTATGTTCTTGGGAATTCTTGCATTACATTTTTGTCCCAAGAACCATAGCCCAAAAGCTGGTTTCACTTTCCATTCTATTATGTTCTTGGGGAATCATTCAATTACAGCCTAGTACCTTAAATGGCATGTCAGAAGTCGATGAGAACAAAGTGGAAATTAGTGGACTTGGTAAAAATAATGAGTCTTTCACTGGTATAAATTCCCCCAAATAATGTTTTTGTTTGTTTCTCTGCACATTGAGATTCATTGCTAAGGGCAAATAAGATGACTACCACAGAATGTCTCCATGCACTGTGATTTTGATGTCTACTTTCAGTTGCTATCTTACGTCTTCAGACTAAAACTCCCCTCAGCATTTTCAAGCCCACAGTACAACTTTCTTGGCAAGGTTGCTCTCAATCTGCTTGGTTGTTCTTATATTAGAACAGAACCAAGAAAGAAAGTGGAGAGGATAGAGTCTTCTACATGTGACAACATAAAAAGAAATACTAGTGTTTGTTTCTCATTAAAATGAAGTCAGAGACAAAAGCTACAATTGGATCTGGCCTATAGCCATTCATCCTAAACACTGGAGGAAGAGAAGCATAAGGCAACCCGATATAGACTTGGCACAGGCTTTTAGGTTTCTAATTTTGTACATTCTTCTGTGTTCCCTCTTGCCAGAGTGTCACATCCAAGCCTTATACAGTTAGATGGCTGTTCTTGGGATGGTCCTTTCTCCCCATCCGTCTCCTAACTGCCGGGAACACCTTGGCACTCCCTTCCCTTGCCTCTCCTAGAAACACACAACAGCCATTCAGCACATGTACACATCCATTCACATGCACAGAAGCCCCACAGTCAGATGAGCATTCACACACACACTGGTAGTCACTCATCTCATAGGCAGGCAGTCACACCAAGCATCCATACACTCAGATACTATACAACTGTTTAACGGGTTCTTCCTTCCCCTAAAACGCAGCTTCCCTCATAGACAGGGGGTGGGGGTGGGATGTGGGGGAGTGGGGGGCGGCAGGGAGGGAGTCTTTCCTCTTGGGAGATTATATACCTGCAGTGCTGTCTGTTTTCAAGACACTTCCTAAGCTCTCCCAAGGACCTGAATGCCTGCAATTTTAGCTGCACACTACTGTAGCCAGTCCCACCTGCCAATCTAGGTAATCAGACGGAGATTACAACAGTCTGAGACATATATAAGGGGATCTTTTAATTTGTTAAAATGTTTTTCTCTCCTGTTTTGCTTTGTTTTTCAAGACAGGGTTTCTTTGTGTAACCCTGGCTGTCCTAGAATTTTCCACTACCACCTGGCACAAATTATTTCTTAGTTTCACAAAATTCTATAATATAAATGTTAAAGATTTAATTGCATCCTCAACAAAGATATACTAAGATCCTAACTTCTACTACTGGTGAATGTTTTTATAGATACAACCATCTTAATATCATATTATAAGCATGGGGCCTGACTGAATATGACTGAATATGATATCATCCTAATAGGAGAGATAGGGTCATACAGGGAGAACCTCCTATGGGAGCAGAGGCAAAGATGAAGGAAAAATATCCACAAGCTAAGGAACACCCAGGACTCCTAGCCACCATAAGAAGGTTTGCACCCCCAGGGAAGTGTACTCAGAGAACCCTAGGGAGCATGTCCTGCTGCCAATACCTAATGTCTGAATTACAACCTCCAGGACTGAGAATCCTTGTTTATCAGTTATGACACGTCATTTGTGAAACTTTGTTATGTCAACACAAACAATGACTGTAGCCGATATTAAGTCACTCCCAGTGACTGTGAGATCAAACGGAGGGCTATCAGCAAGGATGAGCATGGCAAAAGCAAGCTCTCCGGGTTAAATGGTACCCTGATATACAAATGTTATCCTTTATCAACCAAGAACTCCTTAGATTGGATCTCGAAATGATTTAAGAGACCATATTTGTCCCTGCTCCTTCCAGAAATGTATGGTTCAGCCACAATGATAGATGGCTCTAAAATATAAAGACAATTATAGTAATAAGTTGAGCATAGCTGGGTGTGCTCTGTGTGTTTCTAGCTGAGTACTAGTCGGAGCTCTGGTGCGTTTCTCAGATTTCCATAGCATGGCCACTGCTCTTGTTGGTCATGTGTCTTAGAGTACCCCAGTGCTAACCTTACATTAATCGGAGAAAAACCCAGATTAGGAAGGAAAATGGCTTATGGGTACAGAAAACAAACAAAAAAACCCCTAGCTTCTAGCTTTGCATATTAAAAGAAAATTGATCTTATTTATTACATCAGCTATACCTGTAAGTCAGGGATTTCATGTGTTTCACTGAACACAGTGTTAGGTCTCATTTGGACAATTTATTTAAGATATACCATGCATTTTAATAATTAGCCTCAAGCCCTCCCCCTCTCCCATCCCCTCAAATTAGGCTCCTACTTTTTGTTTTTATATCATATGCAAGTGCTTAAATGTACATAAAAAGAATCCCATGACTGTCAAATGAGAGGAAACATGTGATGCTTGTCCTTCTGGCCCTGCCTTCTTTCACTTAATATAACGACCTCCGGTTGCATTCATTGCCCAATAAATAATATAATTTCACGTTTATGTCTGTCTAAAACTCTATTATACATGTATACATAGTATATTTTCTGTACCCATTAACCTATTAGTAGACACTATAACTTTGCTCTTAGGGTCAGTGCAGCCATAAACATAGATGTGCTGATGTATTTGTAGAATGCTGCCCTAGAATCCTTTGGGTACATACTCATAGGTTGCAGCTGAACCATAGAGTAGGTGTGTGTGCGTGTGGAGGTGTGTGTCTTGAGGAGCCTACATACTGATTTTCATAGTGGCTGGAGAAATTTCCATCCCCTGTCCCCATATCTTCACCAACATTTGTTGCTTTTTGGTTTTGTTTTTTTCTTTCTTAATGGTAGCCATTGAAATTGGAGTTGGAATTTTATTGTGGCTTTAATTTGCATTCCCATGATAGGTCATGGTGCCAAACATTTTTCATATGTTTATATGCATTCTGTCCTTTGAAAACTGTCTACTCATCTCATTAGCCTGTCTAAGGGTTGGGTTGTTTCGGGGATTCAGTGTTTGATTTTGAGTTCTTTGTATAATTTAAACTGGGTAAGAGGGAAAACAAAAATAAAATGGCCCTGTCAACAGGTGGTTTAAGAAAATAAAGAAACCAGATCCCTACCTCTCTCTAGTGCTGTACAGAAATCAATTCAAAACAAATCAAGTACCTTAAAGAAAGTTCTGAAACTGAAATTGTTAGGAGAAAGCACTTCGTTACCTCTCCTGCCCACAGCAGTATCATATCCATTGCCAGAGTGAAAAAGCCAAAGTTTAAACAAGATATCTGAAACAATTACTCAAAGGAAGGGTAATCATCATACCCAATTTTAATTCCACTTTATGACAGAAGCACAATAATATGACGTTCCTTGAGACATCGAGAGTCAAAAAGAAGGTTGACTTTTATTACCAGCTTGAAAGTAAAAATGGCCACTTCTTTTACACTGAGTCTAACAGTAGTCTTACCTCAATACTAAAGAATGGTAGAGCAGTATTCATTATGATGACTTTTGGCACTTGAGATATAGGAAATTACAGTGAATCTTTTCTTCCTCTCATAGTAATAGATTCTTAAAATTGTACCTGGATGGACCAATGGGGAATAGGTGAGACAATGATACAGATTTACTAACTTTCCCTTTGCCAGATCCTTTTGCATCCCTTCTTTCCTGATGTTGCTGGGAACTGACAAATGAAAACTTGATCTAACTACCATCTTGAGCAGAGATAGTTGATTCACTCTAAAGACAGTATAGCAGTAACTGGGAGATCACACATCTCTGAGAACTGACCAAGCTCCCATTTGTAAACAAGAGACTAATATGTGTCCACCTCATTTAAGTTATTATAATTGTGGTCTTCACTCCCTATACATTTCCCACTGTGTCTTCACAGGCTATCCTATCTATTCGTTATAAAAGTCTAAGGCTCTTAAGTAAAGCACAAGATGGCTAATTCCTATGTATTTCCAATGAAGTTAGTAATGCCAGTTTCTTGTAAATGAGGAGAAAGTAGAAAAGAAGCAACATAGGAGGAGGAAAGGGAGCAGCAGAGGCTGAGGAGAGGACCATGAGGTGGTTGCAGTCAAAATACAGGGAATGAAAAAGTAATAATATTTGTTGAAACTATAATTTTGGGGGCCATGGGAGGTACTTGAGGGAGGGTAGCTGGGAGAGTCTGGAGGAAGGAAAAAACACTGATATAATTCTCTTTCAATTAAAATTATATTTAAAAGAAAAATATGGTTTCCATCATTTATTCTCTTTTACTAATAATTTTGCTTACATAATTTAGCTCCTCAAAATCATCTGTCTGCCCTATCTATCTATCTATCTATCTATCTATCTATCTATCTATCTGTTTCTACTTCTTAAAAACCATAATAATACAGTAAACACATAATACAATTATAATACAATAAATGCCTTGCTATATTTAGCTTCTTATATTTTCTATAATCATGTCATCTGTGAGGATGAGTATACATCTTTTCAATCCATATACATTTTACTTAGTTTCTAGACCTTATTCCATTAGTTAAGACTTCCAGTACAATGTTGAAAGAGTATAAAAAGAATCTCTCTTTTGGTTCCTATCTTAGTGAGAGACACCATACTATGTTTTACATGCATTTCTCAAAGAATTCTTACAAATCCTGTGAGATAAAATCTACTACAATCCTTACTTTCATATAAAGATACTAAAATTTAAAGACATTATGTTCAAAGTTATGTGGCTCATTGGCATTATAAATGACACTTAAACTCACACAATTTGCCTGCAGAGCCTGGCTGAACAGTCAGGGCCCTTGTGGACAAGTGTCAATTTCTGGAGATACTGAGACTCTTCGACAAGCACACAGATCTAAGTGCAGGTATGAAGGTGAGCACACGCTACGTGAGATGGGCTACTTATTTTAGCACTTGGAATATATTTGAACAGGACCTTCATTGGTCACACTCACATACTGGTGATAAACCGGGCAAGCATCTCCCTAACTAATGAGATTCAGTCATCTTTCTGCTCCCAGTCTTAACATCACATAAGTTAGTGTGACACTACAAATATCCGAGGATCTGGTAATTTTTAAAGTATAAACATAGATAGTGACACCCATGTCTCAAGATGGCTTAGCTATTTCAGAGGGTAAAAGAATAAACTAATTATTCCAGATACATTATGCTCAGGAACAATTCATAATGGCATATGTCAGGCAGGGCATACAGATGGCAAAGTTTTCTCATGCATGTGGAGTTCAAAGGAACAGCCTTGGGAGTCATCACCATGAATGCCATTCACCTTCTTGGAGACAAGTCTTTTCAGTGGCCTGGAGTTCACTAATGAGGTTAGGTAGCCATCCAACAAGGCTAGAGGCTTGTTCTCTCTCCATCTACTTAGCTCTAAGTTGACAAATACGTACCACTTCACCTGTTATTTTTCTGCAAGTCTTAGGAACCACACTCTGGTTCTCGTGGCAGTAAAACAAGCATTTCACATGTCTTATGGGAGAGTCAGGAACTAAACTCAGTGATACCGAGAGACAGCTACTGGTATTAAGATGGCACTATACTTTGATTCTTCCTTCTCATATAGAGTATGGTCCTGTTTGCGTTTCCTGTGGTTACTGTAACAAATGACCACCAACTTGACAGATCAAAATAGAATACTGCTTTACAGCTCCAAAGCTAATATTTCTACAATCAGCATTACAGAGTAAAAAAAGAGAGGCAAGTTCTGGGAAACACCAATAGGTCTCATCTCTTCTGACTTCTGATGGCTTCAACATTTCTTGATTTATGGCTATATCAACCAATTCTTCAAGGCCAGCCTCTTTTAAGTTCTTTCTTATATGGCTTCCCACAGCCTTCTCCTCTGTGCCTTGCAAGTGTCTCCCTTTGCATCTTTTAAGTACCCGAATATGATGACATGTAGTATCTCCCACGTGATCCGAGATCATTTCCCTACTGCTAATCCTTATCTTTCACATGTGTAAAAAATTTGTCATATTCAGTGGTATTCAAGGCTTCCAGAGATCTAGAGATTTGGAGATAGGACTGTTATTCAGCTTAATCATGGGGCCTATCTGGGAATATTCCTCTGGTCAAGCCCCCTAAAATTAAACTGTTATTCTGCAGAGATGCTTCTCGACAGTGGCTCAGATTAGAACCTCGAATGTCAAGCCACCATATAACCAGTACACGGAGGTTACTTTGATAGCTGAGGAACTATAGCCTTGATCATATAGTCAGCCCTAAAATGATTTGCTTGTTTGTGTTTTATTGTTCTGGAACATAATTTATAAGTAATTATTGGTGTAAAGGATAGACGTGAGCACATTTATGAGGAACTAAGTTATAAAATGTTAGATATAGTGTACATTTTCTGAGGTGGGTTTTATCATGCCTCCACCCACTCCCTTTGTATTTACATAACTGGAAACTGTAAATCAGCATAGAGACTTTACTTGCAAATCAACATTTTCCTGAAGTCCAGGGTGGAGTTGGCACTGCCAAATTGTGTGATGGTCTACATGTTTAGTCTGTTAACTTTGGGAACCACACAATGGCTAGACTCATTGTCATGTTGCTGTATTGCCCTCCCTTGTCACAGCATGAGATACTGGACCATGTCAGAAATGCCCCCCTGGTCTAACCACAGGGATATTTCATCCTGAGCTATTCTGCTCACTGATGGACTGAGTGCAATCCTGGCATTGGGGAGGGGACTTTGGGAGTCCACAGCTAGAGCTCTAATTAAGCTCAAGATCAGAGAGAGGTCATTGCAGAAAGTATCAGGCCTGAACGTCTTTCCAGCTATCATTTGAGTGTGAGCAAAGATTCCAGTCTCTTTATTCTTATCCCAAACCAATAGTTGGTGTCTGACACATTCATTTCTGATGGCCTAAACCAGTGGTTCTCAACTGTCCTAATGCTATGACCCTTTAATATAGTTCCTCATGATGTGGTGACCCCTAACTATAAAATTACTTTTATTGCTATTTCATAACTGTAATTTTGCTACTGTTATAAATCATGCTATAAATACCTTTGTTTTCCAATGGCCTTAGGTGACCCCTGTGAAGGGGTTGCTTGACCCCGCAAAGGGGTCATGACCCACGTGTTGAAAAGCACTAACCTAGAAAAAAAATGTACTGGGGCTATCAAAATTGCCTATGGGTAAGCTTGGGAAAACCTTGTGAGGAAAAAGATGAATTGAGATTAGTTTTTGAAAACCTACAATGACCTGAAATAGAAAAGAGGTCTCCAGCAGCATCCCACAAGGTTTCTGAGAACATCAGCCACCTCTCCCTGTGAGCCCTAGCCAATCCTTCGGAAAGCATACATTCTTCTTCATTAGGATGTGTGAGGCTGCTTAGAGAAATGGCAAACAATTCCAGATTCCTCTCCACTGGGAATTAAGTATATTCCTTGGAAATAATGAGTTATGAGGCCATTGAGGGCCTGCTTTTTTTCCCCTGCTTGTGGGGACATTTTAATTTGAGAAGAAAAAATGACTAATGAATGGGACATTCTAATTCTGGTTGTGTTTTTCCCCCCCACTTTAATGTCAACTCAACCACAAAAATGTTAATTTTTGTCTCTTCATTTCTTTACAGGGTTCAGGAAGAGCAGTGTCACTAAAGGGGAAAATCTGGGACAGCGTCACCACAGGAGAAAAGCTGGGTAAAGCCTCCTGCCTCCACTCACCTCCGAGGAAACAAAGCCAGACACAGCAATGAGCTCCCCTGGCCTTGTTTTCAGAGCTGAGTGGAGTTCTTATACTCACCAACGGGATACTCATAAAGCACCGTTTTCCACACCTCGTAGTAGTAGGAGACAAGGAAAACAATGTCCTTCAGAACCAAGAGCATCCAAGAAGGCAGAGAGGCAGGAAACATGAAAAGGATGTTCCCTCAGGAAACCTCCCAGTCAACAGACTTACAGCATTTGATTCCTGAGGTATCATCCACAGAGTGCCGGTCTAGACTCTAATCCTATGGGCACCCTCTCTCTTTAATGTATATACCAGCTCTGTGACATCACAGTGAATAAACAGCAGAACCGAGGTTAGAACCCAGAACGTGTGAGTCTTCAACCAGATGGCCTCAGTCAGTTCTTAAACTTCAGCATGCCCAGGCATCACCTGAAGGGCTTGGTCAGACTGATGAGCTCATCCCAGAATTTCCACTTCAGTGGGTCAAAGGTTCCCGCTTTGAGAACCGCTATCCAATACTTTACTGTGATCGCCCATGATCATACTCTGAAAAAGCTATTCAGGGAAAGCTTTCAAGTACAGACTATTTTCTGGTTTCTATCTCCCTTTCTACTTCTTGAGAGATTCTGAAAAGAGAATCTGTGAACAATGGCTGGCATGCCCTGGAAAAGAAATAGGAGCAGGTAAGGTGTTGGAGGCACACCTTCTCAGTTCAAATAAAGCTCGCTGTGGTAGCCCAGGACACCTGTGATCCATGACATCCCTCAAGCGGACTGTGGTTGTCTCCTTTTGAAGTTAAGGCCTCTTTCCTGTGGGCAGGAGTTGATCTTCCTAATGGTTCTCTTTCCTCTATCATCATGCTTGTAGATCTTGTTACTATAATGGAGACTACTTTGCATTTCTGTGTCCATTGAATAGCATGGCCCCATCATTTTGATCCCACAAATATATTTAGCTATTGGTGTGTCAGCAAGCTGTACCTCTCTATTGCTTCTTCTGCTAGCCAGATTTTTTTCCATGACGGTCTCACTCGCAGCTCCTGTGTGTGTGTGTGTGTGTGTGTGTGTGTGTGTGTGTGTGTCCCGTTTTTTCCCTTCCTCTGGACATTCTGTTCACATTTTTCTTCTAGATTACTTCACCATTCACTGATTCCAGAGTGAATGGATGCAATGCAGTCAAGTGTAGTGGAAATACCTGAGCTGCTTCTCCACACTGGGCACGATCTACCATGACTGCTCTTCCCACTCTCCTCCCCTCATTAGCTTCAACATCCTGAGTCCCCTGCCCCCAACATTCTCTCTCCCACTCAACAAGATTGTGAGGACACTCACAACGGGCTACAATTCCTCCCAACAGCAGGGCAAACGTCTATAAATTACCTGAGTGCCTCACTAGATAAGTGTTTCATGTTTCTATAGCTCTCACGGACATACTGTGGACAAAAGGTGATTTATAGCGTTTTACAAAAGCCCAGGAGAAAGTAAGAGTGAGACATAGAGATTCAATGTCTACCTGTTGAGTACGTTTTTGCTACTTTTGTTTTGGAGACTGTGGCTGTCCTGTAACTCCCTGTGTAGACCAGGCTGTCCTGTAACTCCCTGTGTAGACCAGGCTGTCCTGTTAACTCACTGTGTAGAGCAGGTTGGCCTTGAACTTACAGAGCTCCACTTACCTCCGATTCTCTGCCTGTATTGAACGACTTACAAGGGAGTTTTTCCTTAAGAATTTATAAAGTGAGCATAATTGCTCTAAATGGCCAAAAAAGAGCATTTTTTTTTTCTTTTTTGGATACCAGGCACTGAGTTAGAGGTCTTAGCTATACCCTTCAAATGAGCGATTGTAACTGCTCTTGAGAGTTTGGCATTTGTGCACTCATTTCATGGTTAAAGAGGCATAGGCTCAGAAGTAGTGTGACTTCCCAGGATGAAGTTGAGCTAAGGTCAGAAGTCAAACTGCCTTTCTTCTCCATCATGTTGACCTCTTAAAAGGTGCTGTGGTGAATGAAGGCAGCAAAGCTAGACAACCAGGAAACGGAAATCAAGGGTGTAGCAGGAACTATGTCGGAGGAGGCGGCATGGATTATACAGCCAGGACGCTTCGAAATATTAACGAAGAGAAAAATCAATGGACACAAATTTGAGAAGTGATGAGAGACACACTAATAGAATTTCAAGGTGGATCAGAGCACAGCCTAAAAGCAGCCCAGTCAAGGACTGTGGGCAGTCCAGACTTCCACATTAACACAGCATTGGCAGATGCTGGGGACAAGATTACAGACTGAAGATGTGGGCAAGCACAAGCAGAAGAAGCGATGAGTTCAATCCTGGATGGAGGAACTAGAAAGGGCAATACAATTAAATAGTATAAATTTTACAAATGTATAGAACAATAAACTAAATTGTCAAAGGTGTGGTTGGGGGGTGCAGGAGAAGCAACAGAAAGGGGAGATGGAGAAGGACAAAGGGAGGGAAGAGACTGAGGAATGAGAGAAGTGAAAGGGAGGGTAGAGATGAAGGAGAGAGATTTCTAAGGCTTCCACAGAACAGGCATGTAATTATTCTGAAGTCTGTGGCAACATTGATTTTATGCTAATAAGGGAAGCTGCAAACACAAAATACCTTGGTAACATCCTAAGTAGACTAGAGGTGGGTTAGCATGCCGTCAGCCCAGGCTGCTTCTGAGAAAGGGACAGTGTACGTTGAAAAGCTGGACTCAACTTTATGCTTCCAGGTTGCTGCGAACAGCCAGGAGCTTCATTTGCCTTCCTCGCTTGCTTTTCTCTGGTTCATTACCAACATAGAGCCAGAGGGATGGTGTCACAGTGCCCAGGCAACAAAGGGTGAGCTCTGGGGGCATACCTGCTACTCCTTTTATCACTGGCAGCAAAGAATGTTGAGCAGGATTTGTACCAGGTCTGAAAATGCCCCCCAAACAATCTCAGTCCTACTGTGTAACGGTTGGAGAGATCCCAGAGCCAGGGCCAGGGTCCTCCCAGACCCAATCCCATGCAACTGTACGAGGGACAGTTTGGTAGTAATTGAGGTTAATTGTTACTGACAACAGTGCACCATATGATCTTTTTACAGCTGTTTGGTGAGATGGTTCAAGCATGGAGGGCTGTTCCCAAGGGCACCACAGAGATTTGCCCTAACTGTTTATATGCTCCTTACATGGATGGGTTATGCACACGCTAGTGGGACTAATTGTTACTGCTCCGGTGGAAGCCTCTGAAATATATCCCCACCTCCTGCCTAAATGTCAAAGCCATTGTCTTCTCGTGCTTTGGTTCATCCACGTTTTGCAGTTCCCGTTAAAATAAACAAACAAAAATAAAGAACGGAAACAAACAAGTTCATACAAGTGGAGGAAGTAGAGATTGGCAGCCTTGTCTGCCACTTTCTGCTCAAGAAGCAATCTGTTTTTCAAATCAGAGACTAAAATGACTTAAGAAAAAGAATCCGCCATGTTTGGGCTTTGCCTTCTAGCTTCAAAGCCTTTTACAAGCTGCAATTCATTAAATGCAATAATCGTTTGAGGCCATTGGAGCGACCTCTGCGGGGAGAGAGGCCAAGCCCTCCTGCCCCACCCTCATTTTCTTTGTGTTCCCAACCAGACAGAGGAGGAGAGAGGGTGGAACACTGATGCCCCTGTGGTGCAGTCATGGCCCTCAGCCCAGACTCGCTTCTCTGGCTTCTCCGTGCCAGGGCTCCACGCTCCACTTAGCTATTGGGAACAGGCTCTTCCTTCCTGGGGCCACAATTGTCTGCTTTTCACAGACAGACAGGCTGCTGCACTTTTATTTCCTTCAGACAAATGAAGAGTTTCCTAGCTACAGGGCCCAACCAGGCTTGACATACATCCCATGGGACAGATCTCTCCCTGCTTTGGCCACTCCCAAGGCTGAGATCCAAGAGGTGTGTCTTCTTCTTTGTCACCATTGCCAAGTGTCCCACAGCACGCAGGCCCACTATCCCAACGTAAACCATAACCATCTCAGCCAGGCCAGCTACCCATCCAATATTCCCATCCATCACTGCCAAATGAGTTCTTCTCTAGAGAGAGATCCTTGGTTTGGCTAATGGCAGGAGCAGGCCATTAAAACTAGAGATATGTCTACTGAGGTCCTGCCGGTCATTCTGCAGTTTGGAGGCCATATATCTTTAGCTTTCCCTTCACATGGACCCTGCCTAGACATTTACTTAAGAGAAAGGGAAAAATGAGACAGCCACCAGCCCCAACCATGGCATATTAAATTTCACAAGGCAATGCCGAATTAATTTTTATAGCTTTTTCTCTAGTTGTCTTTGCTCTTCTAAGTCTGCCTACTAGTCATTTCTAAAGAAAGGTTGCAGTGACATAATATCCCTTCAAAGCACCCATAATTCTGTAAGAAGGCCAGTTTGGTCTACCTTCAAAACCACATCATCTTTAATGGTACTGAGAACTCTCAGGAGTTTCATCCACAGAGCAACCTCAAAGACAAGAGTGTACATCAGACTCTTCCAAGACCAGAATCCACGTGGGTGGAGTCTACCTAAATACCTTCTTTCAAGTTCTACCCAAGATATCTGCTTCCCCAGCGTTCTCTTCCCTTCTCCAAGAATTGACGCTCTGCCTTACATTCAATACCCAGCTTTCTGGAGTCTCAGCCCAAATGGATCCTTCCTTCCTCTTGAATCTTAAAATGTTCAGAGTTCAAAAGTTCATACTTAGAAGGGCCAACCTCTTCATTTACAGAGTAACAAATCAAGTCATGTGTTTAAGCAATGTTTAGGCTGTGGAAGTCTCCTGGAAGTGGCTTACCTTTCTTGCTTGCTTCACACATAAATGATTGCCAGAATCAGGAAAGCCTGGAAATCACCAAATGGCATCATCTATTGGAGATTTTTGTCTCACTGCAGAAACAGCTGAGACAATGGGGGCCACAGCATTCATCAGAATTCATTCCAATCTCTATGCAACAAGAGCCCTGCTTCTAATTCAGGATAGTCAATGCTTTCTTCCCTCTGAGGATCTCCAGGGATGCTCACAGTGTGAGTTGTCCTCGGTGCCCAACTTCTTCACTATTCTACTGAGGCAGCTGGGGGGTGAGTTGTGTGCAGCTAGAGGTAGAACACTTAGAATGGGCAAGGCCCTGGGTTCAATCCTCAGTGTGTGTGAGTATGCACGTGCACACACACACACACACACACACACACACACACACACACACCCCACTACTCAGATTGCTAGAAGAGCCTTCCTAATATATCTCCATATTCAGAACTAACCATCATCACAGTGTAGGAACGCTTATGGGCAATACCTGATGCTTAACTTCAAAGCCAACATGAAAGGATGCTTAACTTCCTACATGGAAGGATTTGGTTAAAAAGAAGAAGTACAAATGACTCAGGGTACATTTCTACCCAGTTAATACATTCAAATTTAAATAATGTCAAGCTATTGAGAATTTTATATATACATATAGTGTATTTTTGATTAAACCCACCTCTGTTCCCTCCTTTCTACCACTTGACATATCCTCCTACACCACTTTTCTCTCCCAACTTGATGTGTTTCTTTCTTCTTCCTTGAACCCTGGCTCCCAACCCAGAGTCCAATTAGTGCTGCATATATATGCACGGATATAGGACCATCTCCTGGGGTATGAGTAGCCATTCAGGGTCTGCCTCCTTGAAGAAAACTTCCCTAGCAAGCATCAATGGCCAATAGCTTCTCAGCAGGGGTGGGGCTTCATGCGCCCCTCCCCAGTGCATGCTGAGATCTTAGCTGGTTTGCTCTTGTGCAGGTCTTGTGCATTGTAATCACAGCCCTGGTGAGTTCATGTATGCAACAGCCTTGTCATGCCCAGAAAATAGTATTTTGATCAAACTTAGAGTAGGAACAGTTCCAAGAGTACCGAGGCCTTCCCTCATCTATTGAAAGTTGCTGATACATGGAAACTCAACAAACTTCACATTGATTAACTACTAGCATCTAATGCAGATGGCCAGTCAGGTTTGGTCAATTGTCCCAATGGTGCTTTTAAAGGCAAACAGAAATGATGAAGGGTCAAGTCTTAGAATGGACTGACATATTTGCATTTCCATCAGTCTGGCACAATTCCTCGCTCTCTCTTTGATCTCTATGACTTTCAACCTTAAGATTATAATTCAGTTATTTTTATAAAAATATTCTCCAATTTAGATTCATTTGTCATTTCCTCATGATGAAATCAGATCATGCATACGAGCAGAAATGGCAGACTTGACGACCTTCATCTTATCAGATATGATGCATCAGTTTGTTCCGTGTTGCTGCTGCTGCTCTTAGGTATAGAATCATCTCAAAATGCACAAGGGGAAAAATGCACAAAGCAAAAAAAAAAAAAAAAAATCAAACATACAAAGAAGTATATAAAGAACAATAATACAGGAAAACTCAGATCTGTTCATGATACATTGTAAGAAAAACAGGAAACAGAGAAATATTTGAAAACTGTAATTGATAGGAACACACACGTGCACATATGCACCCTATGGATCCTACACATAGGTAATCTGCATGTTTTAAGCAGCATTAAAAACAGTAATATACATGTCAGTTAACAAAACATTGAGCAACAAAAAACCCACAAAAGACTTCATTTTATTAATGCAGGCCTAAAGATTAAATTGCTAAGTGACTATTCAGTGATACTTTAAAAAATAACTCTTAGGGGGAAAAAAAAAAAAAAACCTCTCAATACTGTGAGTAAAGAATAGTTAAGAGAGCTGGGTGCACTGGCCCATCACCCCAGCAACTGGGAGGAAAAGGCAAGAATATCAGTAATTCCACGCTAGCCTCAACTACAGAATGAGTTCGAGACCAACCCGAGCAGCATGAGATCCTATTTCAAAAACCTAACAAACAAAAATAATTTTAAAAAACCCTGGAGAATTAATTATGAGAACAGTGTGGAATCAATGTTGTAGTTAAATGTATATTTCTTTGTAAAAATGGTTTATTTTACTTATTCTATGGGTGCATATTTGTGTCTCAGTGTATATATGTATTCAGCTTGTGAGTAGGTAATCATGGAGGCCAGAGGGAAATACTTGCTACTGGAGCTGTAAGTAGCTAAGGGTAGATGCTGAGAACTGACCCTAAGTCCTCTGTAAAAGTAGCAAGTATTCTTAACTCCTGAACCATCCCTCCAGGCCCTAGCAATACATTTCTAACATTTTTTTAATAAAGTAGGAAATAAATATTGTATTAAGATTTCACTGAAGAGGTCGAGAAAGCAAGAAAAAGATCTAGAGAAGACATTCATTAGGAAAAAAGTCAAAACTAGAAGAAAAAAAGTATATGAATAAATGTTAAGGCAACATAGATTTATCACCATTAAAGCCATGTGGTATTGCTTCAGAAATGTGTAGACAAATGGAATCAAGGTAAATTGTTTTAAGGTAATTTCTATGTAAAGATGCCATGTACCAAGAAAGTTGTGTTTTGAGTCAATGAAGGATGATTTATCATTCAATAGATTATACTGGGGAAACAGGTAAGCCTCTGGGGGAGGGGGAGGATGTTACATTTCCTACTCTACCCTACTCTACATATCGCCAAAATACAGATGGATGAAGGGACTGTTTAATAGTCAAAATACTACTTCTAAATAACAGGGGAAATAGACAGACATTACATCCTATAACAGAAACAATCTTAATAACATCAAGCAGAGACATTCTCCCAAAGGAAAAAAACCTAATATACTGATTATAGGGCAGCAAAAGTTATAAATCAAAAGTACAGAGGATGGCATGTTTCAATAGTGTTTGCATTATGCATGAAAGGACGGAGAAGAGACCTCGGTTTATGAAACATCTGATGGAGCAGTTAAAGCAAGACCATGCTTATGGACGATATTTATCTATATATTTAATCAAAACTAAATAAAAACAGCATTTCATTAAACAAAAACCTTACAATTCTCATCTCAACAGAGGTTACTCCATATGAAGTCTACTTGGAGTTAGGCTGCATGCAGAATGGTGCACTGTATGCTCTGCTGTCCGAAATAAAATAATTTAGAATGATCATTATAATAGAAGTAGGAAAGTACATATTTAAAATGCAATGTGAATATTCTAATCCAGGACCATAGTCTAAGGATATAATTATGAAGGTGAGCAAAGGCTTACATGTAAAATATATAATCAGGAAAAAAAATAAGTGCAACCTAAATGTCCAACAATAGGAGTCTGATTGAGGAAATTATAGGATGCAAAACAGATGAAATTATATTCAGCTATTAAAATAATCTTGCTTAAAATATATAATGCTGAGTGGAAAAGGTAAGATATAATACAATTCTTTTAGCTAAAATTACATATGCAAACACAGATAGTATATACATAATATATATAAAAATTACTAAACTGTTAACATAGTAGTAGCAGCTGTAACTGTTTGGATAGTATTTGTTTTCACACTGAAAATTGTTGTTTTCTATGTCTTAAAGTTTATAGTGTACACGGGTGTTTTTATAATCAGAGGAAGTAAACCCTTTATGGCAGTTGCTAGAAGCTTCACCTATATTTGCTGGTAATGAGCTTGGCTCACAGGCCAAAATCAAGTCTACTAGATATTTTTCTTCTTACTTTGTCCCCAATTCATCCATTCCACCAGACTCCCATGTCCCCAGAGTAGACAACTTTGTAAGTGAGTAGCTATTTCTTGGAGCCTCTTTATGGGATCAGTGTCCTGGAACAAAGCCCCATCAGGCCTTGTGGTTGACAGCAGCCCAGATTCTTCTCCCTAGAGCCCATCAGCAGCCTACCTCCCAGAGGGCTCTTGTCCCTACATGTCTCTCTGAGCCACAGCCAACACTAAGACAATGGAGTCATCATAGCTTCTATGGAAAGTTAGCTAAGCCAAGAACTCAGCATGGTCAGAACAAAGTGTCTGGGACATGGTGCACAGGGCTGCCTGTGGTGGCTGCTCTCCCCATGTCCAGGCCTAACAGCAACCACACAGATGAACGTGACTAACCAGAGCATCTGAGGCCACCCTGGGATGCAGTTTTCACAACAAGGCAATAGTCTCGTGGCCACAACAAAAGTTAGGTTCACAGACAAAGGGAAAGGACACAGTCACTGTGTTGTTCCCCTGAACCCTTCCCACCCCAAACCCACCCCACCCTAGCACACTGCCTGTGGATACTGTCTTCTCTGGATTTCTGGTGGGACAGATGATATAGAAAATTGGTAGAGTGGATTCCACCCTACAAACCATTGTGACTTTAACTTTTCAGTATCTTTTCAACTAGCAGCTGCCATCTGATCTCCAAGGCTTAACTCAGTTAGTTTGTAGCCATCCATGTTCATGGCTGACGTCTTCTCCATGGAAGGCACATTGGAAACAAAATGGAAGGCAGATGCATTGTGAAAAGGGGGCTCAACAATTCAGGCATTTTTTTTTTTGACATCTTCTAGGAGCAACTACAGCTCTGGGCTGTGCGGGGTGCAGAGAGGAAGGGTTATAAGCATTAAGAAAGTTCTATAGCAGGAAGCAGAGTCAGAGACAGAGTCTGTCCATTTGTGTCTCAGGCCAGCCCTGGGCTTGAGGTTTCTGCCTATCTTCAGTGCTTGTCTTGGTAATGTGCTATGGATGAGGAGGATGGGGTTCTCATTTGAGTGGCATGTGGACTAGGACCAGGCCAGCATGGCTCTGCTAACAACCATAAAATTACTGCTCTGTTCTCAGTGTGGCAGTTAGTGTATGCTCGCCTCTTTGGAAGGATTATTTAATGTAAGATTCACACAAGTTTAACATTCTGAAGGGTGGCTTCATTTTTACAAGTTTAGATAGATCATTTTCCTTGGGTGTCCTTTGTTACTGTGCAAACTTTACCTATCTGATACCTAACCCTACTGGATGCCTCCTCCATCAAGAAGTTGACCATGAAGAGAGTGGTTGCCATGACAAGGAAGCCAAAATTATTGAACTGGAGTAAGTGCCAGTATGTTCACAGAATTGTCGTAAGGCGTTTCTGATTCCTGAGGTCATATTCTCACTTGATCCAGAAGCTGAAGAAAGGGCTTGCACCTCAGTGTCAAATGATGAAGAACAAATTCCATCTATAGATAAGGATCCAAATATTAACTATACCTCATCCCATTCCTCTATGAAGTCTTAGGGAACCCAGACAACTCTGGAAAATATTCATGAGGATCTTCTAAATGGGACTCTGGGGGAAGCATTTTATTCTACATGGGTGGCTTCTGGTTCTTCAATGATCTCCAAATCTTAGTTGATGAAATACTTTGAAAGCAGACTTTCCTTCAAGGAGCAATCTTTTTATGTGTGTTGTACACTCCACGGTAGTGAGAGGACTTTTTTGGGAATAGCTTGCACCAGCAGGCTTAGGTAATAGTCAGATGCCATTCTTTTGTTTGCTTGTTGGTTGGTTTTATGTTCCAAAAAACTATCAATTCTAAGCCAGAGTTGCCATGCTGACATCTTGACGTTCCTGTGTTGTTAATCATATAGTCATTTAAAAATGACCCCAGAAACTGTTTCTGTGAGTCCAGAGGAACAATGGCTTCCTGACATGATACGATTTGGAGAAATAATGGAAGCATGGTAAGGTCAGATGGTCAGCTGTTAAAAACTCCTGCGTTAAGATGGCTGAACTTTTGCCTTTTCTCCAGGAAGACAAGGGATGGTTTTGACCTATAAATTATAATTTTCTAGAGACGTCTCCACTAAAATTCAAACACAGGTTCTTACTAAATTATTTCCAATATGGTATCCTTTGATGAGTTCAGACAGTAAAGAGATTTTTCCAAAACTGCCTGTCACAATTCTCCTGTCTCCTATGCCCTCTTCTGGAGAACTGTCGATTGGTATAAGTTCTCTACTGTTTACACTTGGTATGCTGAAACTCCTTGGCATGAAAGTCATTGTCACCTCCCAAGCAGGCTTGGTTCTGGTTTATGGCTGTTCCTTTCATGCAGATAATTTGAACTTCACCAGTCTTCCCATTTCTCTTTGCAGGGGTAACTCGTTTTTAAAATGCAAGTCAATATATTATTCACATTTGTGCCAATTCTCTTCATATAACCCAAATTTTGTATTAATCAAACTTATTAGGACCCACTGTCATAGACATAGAGGCAGAACTCCAGACTGAGAGAAGTAAATCCATAAGAGTATAATGATCTGATTTTTGATAATTATGTTGAGGAAGATATCATGAAGAGTATTGTCTTTTTAACTACTATGCTAAGAAAATCACATATGCAGATCTCAAAGAAGGTGAGACCGGAAAGTGAGTTAGTGACTGCCTGGGGTTGGAGGTGGATATAGGAGATCTCACTGCAGGGATGGCATTCTTTAAAATTGAATGGTTGTCATACAGCTTAACTTGGTATATTGATGAAAAGCACTGGATTGTTAAAAACAGGTGATGTTTATTAAATACAAATTATAGCACATTAAATTTGTTAAAAGTTATTAATTACTAAGAAAAACTCAATGATAAATGATTATAAAACTAAGTTTTGGGTTTCCACTTCAAAATGTTTTCTATTCTTGGCTAACTCTGAGAGAAAAGCGGGCAAACGGTTCTGTCGCTAATGTCTTTTCTGGAAGCATCAAATGCTCTATTAACTGAAAAGAAGTTTAAAACAGCCCAACTGTATACCCAGAGGAAACTCTGTGCTTCTTTTCTACATATCCTTTGTAGATGATATCCCATCTTTAAAATAATAGCAATAATGTATCCCTTCTCAAAAAGAATCAGTCCTGAAAAAGGTATTTTGAGGTCAGATATTGGGAAAGTCATCTAAGATATTTTCCCAAAAAGATATTTTCTAAACAAAAATGAAGGAAGGAAATGAAGAAGATGGGAGAGAAGAAGAATAGGAAAGAAGGGAGTGGGAGAAGGAGCAACAGGAGGAGGAGGAGGAGAGGGTGAAGGAAGAAAAGGAGGAGATGCAGGAGAAGCAAAAAGCCATAGAGGAGACAACACATATAAAATGTGAAGAGACTCAAGCTAGCCTCCAAGACGAAAGTCTCAAGAGTCAATGAACTAGATCCCAGTGACATCCACCCTGGGGCCAATATCAAGGAGCAGGGCCTCTGTGCCTCTTTTCCATTAGCACACCTGGTCCAGTATTTTACTCCTTAATATATACAAAAGATCCCACAGGACTCCAAGTGACAGCCCAGCTGTCCCTGAAGTCTATAAGCACTAAAGGCCACTACAGGGACACAGTGGTTGGCCTCAGATAACCAATGACATAGGGAGCCCTCCACGTCTGTGAGGAAGTCCCTAGCAATCTTCAGCCAAGTGCAAACCTGTCTCTGCAAGCAGTACCTGAACCACCTGGTGCTGATTCTCCTCAGCCTGGTGGTATGATTGCTTGCACATCCTGTTTCTTTTCTCCACCACCCTTACTTCAGCTGAGAGCTTGCCAATCATCAGACAGTTAATCTTGTGAAGAAAACAGGCAAACTGTGAGATTGTAGAACATGTATCTGCAAACCCAAAACTTATGGCTGCTTCTGCCCTGGTTAGGCTCAAAGCAATAAGTGACTTCCATAGTCAACGTCTAATCAATGCTGTGACATTTAGTGAGGGGGGTTTCAAGTCAGGTGGGCCATGCAGAGGAAAGGAATTGGGGAGATGACATGAGGCTAGTTGTCTCTTAAGAACTGAGTTTGTTTCTTTCTGGGCAGAAGAAGGAGGTGTGAGAAATAAGCCTTCTGCCAACACAAGAGACAAGTTTTGGTAATGTTCATTTTACCAGCAAAGGCTCTGAATGCCTATCAGACAAAGGTTGCTTGTTTCTCCACAGACTGAGTGATAGCACGGACTTGGCTGTGGGGACTGCAAAGGTGTTTGGCCACTGTGAATGCATGGGCTTCGGGAAGAGTTTGCCAAATCCCGTTAAGGTTTATGGAAGTCAAGAAGCCACAGAATTCCAACTCTGGGCCCGTTTCTCAAGTTCGACTGAAGGTTTTGTACTTGTAGTTGACTGGCTTTTTTGTATTTTGATTTTTCATTAACACAGAAGGCTTGCTGTTGGCAATCGCACCCTGGAATGTCCTTGCTGGAGCTTAACATTCCAGCACATTCTACATTGCCTAATGATGAAGTTGTGGTTTGCCAGTAAAGGATTTTTAACGCTTTCCTTCTAGAACTGGGTAAAACTATCCCCATGCAAACCTCAGCTGGTTCAAACAGAGCTTCTGTAATGGCAGAGGGAGAGAAAAGCTGCTATAAATACTTTTATGGGCTGCAGAGGTGATTTACAACTGGCTTTATTAATCCTATAAAAAGGCACAGCTGAACGCCTTTGAGTTGCATGCGTACAGATGACTAATTAAATACACAGTTAAAAGCCTTGACCCAGCACAATTCTGACCATTAAAGAAATAAGTCTTGAATTCCCCTCCAGGCAGAAGTTTTTGGATGGATTTGTGGGTGGAAAGGGGTGGGAGGTGGGTAGAAGGGGGAAGTTGACATTGTGGATCATGGAAGGTAGAGAGTACAAGGGAAATTTACTTACCATTTTCCCCTACCCATCATAAAGGCAGCAGTATGACTGCCCCAGACTGCCAAAGGCCACTTCAGCTGATCTCTGACAGTAACAAGGTTGTGGTTGGTGTGGGGAAAATGAAGGAAATAATAGGGAAAATCGAATCTCCATGTCGATAGATAAATACAGCAGCTCAGTCTTGTCTTGCTCGCCCGCTCACTCCACTCAGCTCCCATAGTTGATTTCCACTCTCAGAAACCGAGGCTCAGGGATGAAAGGTGATTTTTTTTTGCTAACTAGCAACAAGACTAGTTAAGGGCAAGGCCAGGACAAGGACCCAGAAGTGACCTCTAAAACATTCTCCTTTTGGGAGACACCATCCATTCCTCCTCCAGCCCTGTTGCCAGGAGACACAACATGTTTCGGTGTGGGGAGAGGGGATTAGCGGAAGGCAAGTAAGGTAGGCTGTGATTCCAAAGGCAAAATGTTTGCCAAACCATTTATCAGAAACATAAAAGGCCCTTTCAGTTTTCAGGTTCTTGGAAGGGACTAGGAGAGGAGGGAGTGGCCTTTCCCATCAGGGGACAAGCTGCAACAATTGTATCGGCTCGATGAGGTTTGCCTTGTTACTTGGCCCCTTCACAAAGTCTGGCTCTGTGAAAATACTTTTAGACGCTCCCATACCAAGCTGTGACCGTGTGCTGAGAGACTGCTGGGTCAAGGTGTTGGGCAGACTGCTGTAGGGTTATGCAAGCCAGCCAAATGCTTCTCCTGCAACGTCAACGGTGCCTCCCAACCTCACCACTACTTAAGTTGGAAGAATAGCTGAGGGTTTCTTCTTACCTGCTTTGAATTTGGATTCGGGTGTAGCATCATTAATTCCAATAAGAATACCGAACTTTCTTCCCTTGTCACATGTGAAGCCAGGGGCCTGGCTGCTGCCTCTGCCTGGGAACGTTGCCCTCACTGTCTTTCATTAGTCTTGTTCCCTTTCGTCAGCTAACTCAAATTCAACCTTCAGGTCAAATGTCACTTTCAATCAGAGAAATGTTTCTAGGACCCAAAACCCAGTGTTCCTATCAGAGACTCACACTGCAGGTATATATATGTTTGTACACACACACACACACACACCTTTGCCACAGAACACATACTCTTTACCAACTGTTCTTCCTGTCAAATATGGACACCACAAAAGCAGGGGCCTCATCTTCATTGCTCATGCCATTGATGCCAGCGTACTGGGAAGCATGGAAAATCCAGATGCCTTCATGCCCAAGGGTTCCTTCTTCCTCTGCCTCCCTTCACTTCGTTCTCTATCCAAGACCATCAAGATAAGAGAGAGATGGAAGAAAATGACTAACCACGGATTCACTGACTAAAACCAATATAATCTGAGTGGCTTTGAGTAATCACTAACACAATGACTTAGAGGGGACAGGATCTCACAGTTCTCCTCACAGAAGGCCAGATCAAGGTGTCAACAGACTTCTTTCCTTTGCTCATAAGTGGCTGTCTTCCCATTCACATGCTATTCCCGTTACATGGTTCTCTTCAAATTCCCCTCGTTTCTCGTTGGCTAAGAGTTCATCCCAAGGGCTTCATTGTAACTTGATTAGACTTTTGGATATCCTATTTCCAGGGTCAAATTGTAATGTACTTAGGAGGTAGGACTTCAACATATGAATTTGGGGAAATGATATTTAATCCACAAGGAACGAGGCTAAAGTCACTACAACCAGCTGGCCACTCAAAAGACTAGAAGCCAATGCCACCACAAATGCCAACTTCTGTGGAGCTTGGAAAGCCCAGCAAGTAGCATACACTAGGCATTTAATTTTATTCAAATTGGGAGAATTAGATTGCTCGCACCCCCACACACACCATCATTCTATTAGAATAAAAAACATCGAAGAAAATCAACCAGTTACAGATACCCACCCCCCCAGCACTTTCAGAGTTATATTCCCTACCCCCACCAATCATTCCTGTGACCAGGACAAGAAGCCAAGCAAACGAGTTTTCCTAGGAAGTCATGGGGGTGTTAATTTCTTGTTCCCAACTTGCACTATTATTCTCAGAATAACTGTGAAATCGGCATTCCACTCATAAGCCGAGTGAATAGTCAGTGACCTGAACTGCACCTCTGCTTGCTGACTTGGTAGTTTTTCAAGTCCCTGTTCCCTCCAGCAAGGCTGAAACCAGGCAGCTCTCTAAACACCCCTACTCCTCCACTCTGTTCACAGTTACTTAATAGACAGCAATCACATGAACTATTTCTCCTGTTGCGGCAAAACACCTGATAGGAGTGAGCTAAGGGGAGGGGGCATATCTAGGCTCACGGTTTCAGAGGGTGCAGTTGGTGCAGTTCCTCAAATGGTGGCCAGACAAAAAAGCAGAAAGCAGACTGGAACCAGAAGCAGGTATGACCTTTGAGGCATACACCTTCTAGAAACTCAGGTTTGACAGCTGGAACCGAAGATTGCATAGCTTCTCAAGACAAGTGTCACCAGTTAAGGGTCAAGTATTGAGCACATAAGACTGAATACTTGACTTTTAAACCATAACAGTGATACTGAATAACTATGCCCTGTACAGTCATAAGGGAGCCATATTATCTTGCCCACAAGTCTTCTTTATATGTGAAAGAAAGCAACTTTTACGATTTATTTCTTTTATTTTTAAGATTATAATTGCATCCATTCCCTTCCATATACTCCTTCTTGCTCTCTTACAAATTTATCTTTCTTATTAATTTATTAATTGTCAGTGTGTGAGTGCATATAACCACTCAGTCTATATAATGTTACTTGTATGTCTTCCTCCTTGGACCATTTGGTATCGGATAACCAATTGGTGTGCAACTAATATGGTCTTGGGATTTTTTTCCCTCAAAATTTCCCATTTTCTACTTTCTTTTTTTTCTTCCTCTTTCTCCCTCTTTCTTCCTCCTTCCCTCCCTCCTTCTCCCCCCCCCCCATTCTAAAACCCTGAATCCTTGTGAAGCCAAGCACCAAGGCTTTTGCTTTCTACCTTTTTCTTGTCCTATGTTTCTTGCTGCTCTATCACAAGCTCTCCAGTGGCATCTTCTATCTCGGCTCCTGTGCCAGGAGTTGTTCAGGTACCTGCCCAGGCTCTTTGAGTGTCAAGTTTTATTTCCTCAGGGACAGCTTTGTAATACCCAAATGACACATATTTCTTAGTGTCAAATACTTTTTCCATCAGCGCTTACCATATTTTATAGACTTGTCTGGGTTGTCTCCAGTCAGACTAATTTCCACCAAGGAAAAGACTGTGGTCTATTCACAATTGTAGCCCAAGAATCTATTTTAATGATTGCAAACAACAGGTATTCAATAAATGATCCCTTGAATAATATCCCCTCTCCTTTAATTGCATCTTAGTCTATAAATACCCACATCTCATATTATGACTTCAATATGAAATACCCCTCCACATCCCCCCCCCACACACACAAAGCCTTCAACACATGTGTTGAAGGCTTCATTTCCACTTTGTAGCACTCTTACATGTTGTCTGAGAGACTTTTCCTAGGGAGATATCACACACACACACACACACACACACACACACACACACACACACATGCACACTTACTCACTCTGAAAAAGGAGATGACAAATCCAAGAACCAACTGTACCAAAATGTAACTTGGTGAACCAGTGAGTTTTTATTTAGCAGGAGTTGTGGTCAAGGAGTTAATTACAGGAACAGGGGGTGGAGCTCAAAAAAGCTCCATCACTGAAGTGTGCACCCCAGTGTGAGTGCTGACTCACAAGCTGCATTCCAGGGGCTCTCTATCTTAGTTGCAGGCAGTTGGACAGATTCAAGAGACCTCCTCTCCACAGCTTGCTTCAAGTCTTCTCCAATAGTCCTTCATTGCTGCTATACAGTTAGGGAGGGACCATCTTGAATCTGCTGAGGTTTTGCTTTGCCAGCTAAGACTTAAGTTTGTTTACTTCCTGAGTCTCATGAGCCTCTTTCTCCCCCTCCTGGAGCGAATCTTTCCATTCAGAGGAAACTGTTACATGCCTTCAAGGATGATTGCATCATGGGTTTGTAGCTTCAGCAATGGATTCATCCAAACTGAATATTCCATTAGGATGTGAGCACTGGTTAAATGAAGTAGGTATGTCTTTGAAGAGTGTATCTTGTCCCTCCCAGGTCTGGCTGGCTTGCTGGCTTTCATGAAGTGAAAAACATTTGCTCTGTATGACTTTCAGAAACCATGATGTTTGGCCTCACCATGGCCAAGAAACAAAGGAGCTGGGAGACCATGAACTGAAGTCTCTACAATGGTGACTTGAAATACATCCTTCCCCTCTTAAGCTGAGTACCCTCAGATCCTCAGATGTCCCATCACAGGGACCCCACATACTAAGTTCTCTCAGGTTATTCTGAGTGAACTGATAACACTGATCCCCTAGTCCTATGCCAGTAAGCTGGGATATACATCATATACATATACATGTACATGTACATATACATATACATATACATATACAACATATACATATACATATATAACATATACACATACACATACACATACACATATACATATACATCATATACATACACATACACATACACATACACATACACATACACATACATATACATCATATACATATACATGTATGTATCTCCAAACTCTGAAAATACTTCTATCATCTAAAAACATTTTTATCATCTAAAAGCAACTAAGAACAGAATCTTTTGATGTCTCTTGAATTCCTACTCTAAGGTCTTTGCTAGTAAGGCTAAACTGGAATGAGCCAGTTTCCTATGCCAAACCTGGACAGATCCCTAAATTAATCTTAGTCTCATCCTCAGTGGCCACTCTCATAATTGAATAGAGCCTTCTTTCCCCAGCATGCAACTGTGGCAGTCACTGCCGTCACCCACTTATTTCCCCTTCCGCTTTCCTCTGTGAGAAGAGAGAAGACACAGGATTGGTGATCACCCCTTAATCTATGAAATCAGATGCAGTGATTTTTGCCCAAGGACAAGAACTTGAATTTATGGTTTTTTAAAACTCACTTTAGCACAGCTGAGCTGCTGTCCAAAGCCTGGCAAGCCTGCCAAGGGAGAGAAGGAGCAGAACGAGGTGGGATGCAACTGTCAAGCCCAGCTCAAGTTTGCTCTCGGACTTGTTCTGAAAATGACTCATTTGATAAACAATACAGCTGCTGTAGGAGGCAGCCCTGTCAGGATTGATAGATGGCTGTGTATCTCTGGAATCTTCTGCAGTTGGGCAGATGGGCTTTGGGGCCAAGCAACCATATCAAATCCATCTTGAGTCAATAAGAAATCTGAGAACTTTTTCTTCCCGTGGTACAGCTAAGGCAAAGTCTCCCAAATTCTGGTACTCTGGACCCATTCCGCATGCTGACCCCAGCCTGCCTGTTGATTGCTGCTTCATGTCTGGCCCGTGTGGATGCTGCTGTTTCACTAGAGAAGCTATGAGCACTGCTCTTCCTTTCAAAGAGCAAAAAGTTCTCTGTTAGTCCCCAGTGAGAAGGCTGGATGTGACAGTGAATATGTGGTTATTGTTATGACAAGAGAATGATTTCTGCCAAATAGGAGATTGGAAGAACGAATTAGGGTGTTAAATGATGGTCCTCCCCTTGCTTAACATGGGTCTAACCTTACCTGTTGTTACAGTACACATTGCCAGTAAACAGTATCTAGAGGTCTTAAGTGAAGAGAGCCAAGGCCAAAATTAACTCCCTAGGACTGTCGGCAGATAGGAGCAAGGCTACTGGTAAACTCTCCATCTCTCTTCTCTGTTCAGGCTAAGGGGACACTGGGCCCTGTTCTGCTTGGCTCTGTTTGGCTCTGGCCTTTCCTAGAATGTCTGTGTTCTAGCCAGGGCAAGTATTAAGTTTGTTATCTACATATCACTCTCACCTCCTGGCCTCTGGAAGCTCTCTTCATGTTCAGGCACAGAAGGCATCTGTGGATGCAACATCACAAAGGAAGACCTCAAGCCATCGCCTGCCATGCATGCCTTAATGCAAACATGGGGTCACGTGACCAGGTGCCTTTAATTCATCAGGAGGCTGGAAAAATGGAGAGGTGGGCTTTAACATAGGGTCAGAGAAACAATCTCAGGGAAGAGTGCCCAACAAGACAGCTCCTAAGCAGTGATCCTGGGCTGACAGAAGCATACTTACAGAAAGGTACGCCTCAACGACTGTGAGAGGAGAAAGCCTTCCCACATGAGCTTTTCAGCAGCAATGGTTAACCTTTTCATTTCTAAGATTTTGGCTTTTATCCATTCATACCCTCAGTTAACCAATGCCTGTCCTAAGCCTGATGAAGCAGAGGAGCATGGGAGACTTTGGCCTAAGTGTGGCAACTTCCACACCTCAACCTTCATGTATGTGTCACCATTCTGCTTTGCTCCTAGGCCACACTAGATCATGCTACCTCTGTCTGGCACCCATGGCCTGAGTGTCCCTTTCTCTGTGAAAGACTAAAGCCCTCAGCTTTTCCTGGTTTTGTTCATGTGTGTATGTTTTGTCCTATGCCATTTCATAAAGTGTGAAGTTCTATGAGATTGTCACCAGGCCTATCCACGCGTTGTATCTCCCACAGACACTTCCTTCTCTACCATCACCCACACTGAGACAGGCACTGATGTGTTCTCCATCTGTATAATTAATTTATCTCAAGAATGTATGGGCCGGGTGTGGTAGTTCATGCCTTTAATCCCAGTGCCTGAGAGACAAATGCAGGTGGTATACATAGTGAGCCAAGGCTATATAGTGAGTCCCTGTCTCAAGCAAAAATTTCTCAAAGTATTGGGGCTAGCATGTTGGCTCAGCAGTTATGGGTACTAGCTGCTCTTCTATAGAACCTGGCTTTGGTTCCCAGCATCCATATCAGGCAGCTCATGGCCGCCTGTGACTCCACATCCAGGGTATCTGATACCTCCATGGGCATACATACGTGGTACACAGACATACATGAACGAAAGCACTCACATATACACATAAAATAAAATCTTAAGAAGATGTGTGTGGTTATGGAGTGCCGATCTAGGGGTACAAAATCTTTGAGACTAGCTTTTTGACTCTCAGCATAATCCTCTGATGACTAATCTATATTAGTCATGTCCCTCGCTAAGTAGTATTCCAGGATCCAGATATACTATAGTTTAACTGCTCAACCGTTAAATGATATCTGTGTTGTTTTGAGAGGTCTGGGACTATCGCTGGTAAAGCTGCTATGAATATTACTGTACATGCTTCTATAAAAACCAACGCTTTCACTTAGAATCCATGGGTTTAGTTTTCTGGATCACATGGCAGCTGAATATGCAGTTTTGTGAGAAACTACCAGGTCTTTCCAGATTGGTATAATTTTACATTTCCACCAGCAATGTTTGAGCAATCCCGTGCTCCATACAGAAAATGTTTTCATTTGACTAAATGCCAAAATTCAACTCCTTTCAGCAGTTTTCTCCAAGTGCCCAAAGCAAGAGCAGCAGAATAGGAAACCCTTGCCCTCCTTGAGTTGCAAGACCCATGCCCGGCCTCCCCTAGACACTTGCTACCCACGCTCCCTCTGGTTCTGCAGTCTGCTTTCATGTGTTCCCTCCTCTGGGGGCCTTCCAAGTTGCTTATCAGTATCAACTGAAATTCCTTTGTATCTTGTTCTGATCATAATCTGCTAATCCCTCCAGATGCCACGCCAAGCCCCAGGGTGCAGTGTGCTGCCACCACTCCTCCTGACTCAGCTCCTTGCACAAAGAGCCAAACCAGCAGCCACTGGGCTCTGTGCCAGGCCTAGCCCCTTGCTCTTCACAGGCCCCAGATACAACTCGGTTTCCATTCCTATGTAGCTAGGAGTGCATCAGCATTCTATGGGCAGAATAGAGAATGTAGGCTCAAACTGGATAGGACCAGGAAAAAAGCGTGCTGGGAGGAACTTTGCTGTCCTTCTAGAGAGTAGATTTGACTCTTAGCATCTGGACATGACCACATAAGCTAGTTCTAGAAGTATCTTTATAATAGTGCCAGTTACCAGTTGAGTATTTGATGTGATTTCTAAAATATTATATTTATTCATTTATTTATTTATTTTTGTGGATTTGGTTCTTTTCTTGTATCATGTAGGTGCCAGGGATTTTTAAAAAGCTTTTCCATTTTCATCTTGTGAGGCCTAAAGATTTTAAAAAATTATTACATTTGTTGTTTGTTTGTTTGTTTGTAGGAGTTGTTTATCTCTTTTCACCATGTAGGTTCCAGAGATTGAACTCGGGTTGTCAGGTGTGCTGGAAAGTACTTTTATCTGCTAAGCCATCTTTCCAGCCTTTGATGTGACTAACTGTTGATTGAGTGATTGATTGGTTGGGTGGTTGACTTTTGAGACAGGATCTCACTATGTAGCCCTGGTTGACCTTGACCTCACATAAATTTACCTGTCTCTGCCTCCCAAAGTGCTAGGATTACACGTATGCTCCATCACACCTGGTAGAAGCACACTTTGCAGGCATGTGGCTTTCTAAGGTCCCACAGTGACTTTTACAGAGACATTCCTACCTACTTCTCCACGGCTTCATGACTCTAGTCCTCTTGCATAAGTAAGATTAGGCAGACCGTCTGCATAACTCCTAAGAGGCACAGACCTTGGGCTCTCATCCTATTAGTTCATATCAGTAGCATCCCCATCCCAACAAGGTTAGAGGTTATGTCACAACAGCTCGTGTGGCCTGATAACACCATTAAAGTTCTTCAGTTGAGTGACAGTCCATAACTGACATCTCCTAACTGTTTACAAATTCTGTGATTGAAAAAAAAAGGCCAAAAGTTCTTGTACATCCAAAAAATGTCTCAAGCAATATGGTATGCAGCAAACTTCTGGCAAGGGATGCAGGCAAGTGTGCCTCTTGTCCACCTGCTCCTAGCCCGTGGCATACCACAAACTATCAAGGGTGCAGTGTGGCTTCGTAGCATACCACAGCCCCAACATGTCTGTTTGTCACATACCATTCGTGCTGGCAGTGTGCACTCCATGGGCCCCGGAATTCTGCCACTAGAGCCTTTTTGCCCTCTGCAGGGACAACTTGCTGACAGTAAATACTTCCACAGAGCGCCTCCCCTCTCAAGCTGGATGATATTTGACCTATGTGTTAAATTCTCCTTGCTGTGACTGCCCCTCCCCTACTCCTCACACACCCAGCTTCCAAAGCCTGTTAAATATTCTATTTAGTACCAAAGAGGATTGCCTTCTAGATAATTCCTTGCCTCCTTAACTCAGGCTTGTTATGGGACCTCCTGACACTTCAGGCTGCCAAAAACAACTCAGCAATTCTTGCTATCAACATTCCATTGCCTCTCCAAGTCCTGGCACTTAGGAGAGCCCCACCTTCCCAGAACAAAGCCCACCTTTACTCATGCTGCCCGCCCCTGCATTCTTTGTTCCCTTGCTAGGTTGTCCCCCTCCAGCTTTTAAGCAAGCTAGTTCTCCCTTCAGCAATCAAGTTCAGTTTGGTGATTGCTTAAGCAGTCTAGATACAAGGTTGGAACTTAAGAATCAGAAATCCTGTCTTTCAGTCCTTACTCTGGAGCTAAGAGAATTCCCAGATACAGGGTTTAAAGTCATCAGTTAAAAGGACACAGTAGCACACACCAATAATCTTAGCACTCCAGAGGCCAAAGCAGGAGTTCCCCATGTTTGAGGCTAGCCAACACCTAAGATCCTGTTTTTTAAAAAAATTATTTTTTAAAATACCAAAACATTGTACTAGGTTAAAAGTTACAACAACCTTTTTGGCTCATAAAACTCTTGACTGAACTTTATTACCAGGAATATTCCTTAATGTGAACTTTCTTTCTGGATGCCTTATTTTATAGCTCCAAAGCAACAAATGTTTTCAACTAGACATCTTCAATTGTATGTTAAACAAAACAGCAACAACAACAGCAACAATACACCTTAACTTAGATCTGAGGCAGAATCCATCCCTTTCCACAGCTTCCAAACACAGTTTTTCCCTGGATGCCTCTCTCTGAAGGGCAGGGATAATCCTCAAACCAGGGGCCTGGGAAACAGATTTTATTTCTCTCTCTTCAAATCTCTTATCGATTAATCCATGCCTTTGCAATTTCATCTCACACATGATTTTGTATTTATCTTTTGCCCTCTCTGTCCGCATAATAATATGTTTCCCAAACCTAGTGATTCTAGTGCAGGATCTTTCACCTGCCATAGAAACCTCTCAATAGGCTGCAGAATGATGAGATGGGTTTAGGAGGAAATCACTGAATCAAAACCATACATGTATCTAAACCTCAAAGCTTAAAGCCTTCTTTATTGAGGTGCTTGCTTGCTTGCTTGCTTGCTTGCTTGCTTGCTTACTTGCTTGTTTTTATACAAGGTCTTTATTTTACAAAATGTCTTTGTTGCTAGAGAGCTAACTACTGAAGATGATATGTTCAGGTATCTTTTGTCCAACCTGTGGGTTAGCGTCAAAAGTGCATGTATAGCCCTGGACCAAGAGCTCCTGTATACACTAACTCTGGCTTGATTTCTCTTTCTCCCTACCCCCTCTCTTTCTGTCATTTTAGAAGTGTCTTCCTAAAATACTTATCAAAAGTAATCATCTCTCTGCTTAAAGTTTTCTCCAATTTTTTATCACCTAAAAGATGCGTATCTGTCCAATGACCATGTGCGAAATGTCAAGGTGTGTCCCTCACTTCTACCTCTGTCCCCACTAAATCTTAGCAATGTCAAATTTCCTTTTCTAACCACTCCCTGAAACTCTGTGTCCTCTTTGCTGCCTCACGTGGCTCTCCTGGTCTGAAATGACCTTTCCACTGATGGCTACCTTGATTCATAGATCATAAGCATTGATCATGGGAGGGAACACAGAGTAACAGCTTATAGACAAATTTAGAAGGAGAGATGAGTAAACTGATGGTGACTTGACCTTTACGGATAGCAGTAAAAAAGTAGAGAGTAACGTTTAGGCTTATGTATACTTTCCTGGAACCTACATGATATAGTTCATTAAAACTTTCTGAAGTTTTTGAAATATTTGGTAGGTAGAAAAACAGTAGTACTACAAGGTCATTGGCCCAATAAAGTTTCTATAATGAAATATAATCCGAAATGTTTATAAGCATCAGGAGCCTCCTGTCTCACTGTATCAACCTGCTAGCAGATACAGTACGTGGTGAGGGCTGAGGACCCAGGTCCCAGACAGCCACGGCTTTGCTTTCAGGAAAACTTCTCATGTAAAAGAAAGGAAGGGGGCTCAGAGCATCCTTTACAAGGACACAGATCTATTCATGAAGATGCCACCCCCCACAGCTAATAGTGCCACCAGCTCCTAACAGTAACCAGGGTGAGGACTTCAACATATTTCAACTTGGGGGGAACACAAATATCCAACTCCTAGCTGTCACCTAGCATCCTGTTGGTGGTTACCTTCATGTCTAATGTGTCTTCTCATTCACACTGAATGGTATCGCCTGGGCAAGACCCCTCTTTGCAAGCTAAAGAGGTGTGATTCCTGTCATTCTTGAGGGTTTTACAAGGTAAGTGCATTACCTACTCCATACTCTTGAAAATAGTTATTCATTTCCTAATTCAATTCGTACTGTCATTTTGTTGTTGTTATTGTTGTTGTTTTTAAAAACTGGCAACTGCTCATAAAATTAGCTAGGTTTTCATCTCAACTCTCTCTTCTTTAGTAGCAGCGGTATTAGCATGACCATGAACTCCCATCCATACAGTTTACCATGCCAGGGGCTTATGTGAATGCCATCCTTATGGGAACCATATGTAGAACTTTTCATAGCTATTTTGTATGTAAGACAATAAAAGTTCCAGAGAGTTTAGAAACTTCTCTGGAGCTAATCCACCTAGAAAAATGTAAAACAGAATTGAAACCCAAATTTATCACCCTGAATGATACACTACAGCGGCTCTCTTAACACTATTTATTTCATTTCCAAAGATCATGAAACTGTGGGTAAATCTAATGGTGAATTTTTAAATAAATACTTTTTTTTAATTGAAAAACAATTTGTATTTATTATAGAAAATTTGGAAAACTTGGGAGAGCACAAAGGGGAAGCATCTACATACTCACAGCACCCAGGGACTAAGTCTTTTCTCATATTCCCTCCATTAAACTGATCAAGATGAACTTTTTTATGATCTGGCTTTTTCAACATAACACAGCTGTTGAAACATTTTCCCATGCCATTAAATTATATCTATGCAAGGTTATGTTCGCAGTTATACAACAAGCCATTCTGCAGATATATAAACAAATTTATTCCATTATTCTATATTGTTGGCTATTTAGGTTAAATGATTATTTCAGGTTAATGTTTTCATATTATAATTAATTCTTTAATGAACATTTTTACATATATCTGATTATTACCTCTATATAAATGTCTGCATTTAAGCTGAAAGTGTTTAAGCATTTAAATCTTTTTTTTTTGCCAAAGCAGCCTTCTGAAAGATTGTTCTAATTTTAAACCTCAACCAGTAGTTTTTAAATATGCCCTAGTTCCATACACTCCCTGTAAACTCAATGCCACTGTTATTTTTATTTCAAGTTGTTTTCTTTTCCTTTGAATAGTTTTCATTGACTCCATTTTAGAACCATAGGCAGAGCGACCTCAGCTTCCTCTCATGAAGGAGCAGTAATTGACTGACATTTGCACCTCTACTTCTAGAACCCACAAACAACTGGACAAAGCATAGAAAATGCCATATTTCCAACACTGGACAGTGAGCACTAGAAGATCTATGATCTCTGGAAGCAATTTCCTAACCTTAGGGCAGGAAGGGGCACTCATGCAGAGCTTGGCAGGCTCCCCAAATTGAGGAGACACTGGAGCCCAGAAAGGCTAAGGCAGCAGTAAATTTACAGGGCAGTGTTCCAGAGAGAGAGAGGAGCTACCCAGTGAAGAATCCAGCAGTCTTCATAGGAGTCTCTAGATGAAACCCAAACTACAGATGCTTAGGTGAAATCCACAAATCGAGTGCTTCAGGGGCTCTCTTAAGATTCTTGAAGCTAAAACACTAAGACATATTCATGTGGTAACTCAGAGTACAACCTCATTTGAATACATATGCAACAGAGACCCCAGAAAAGTCCAACATTAGTGGTGTAAGTCAAACAGCCCTATGAGAAGCCTGATGTCCAGCTGTCCCAACAAAGATCAAACAAATGAGCAAATAACTTTGCCCAAACATCAGCATGGTAAGGAAAAACAGCAAGATCCAAATATTCAACATAGAGCATACTCAGTATCTAATCAGTAATAAAAAGTGCTACATATGCCACGGGGTAACCCAGCCAATCAAAACAGAAATAGTCCACAGAGGTGTAGAAGTGGCTTAGGTGTGGAATTAGCAGAATTTCTGACTAATGTCTAAGCTCAATAATCTATAAGAAAGTGGGGCATAAATAAAGTGAAAATTTATTCTAAAGGCACATAAACATCACAGAAAACCAAAATTATTATATATCTGAAGTCAAAAGATATTTAATGGACTTAGCATCAGATTAGACATTGTAGAATGAAAGATCAATCAATCAGAAGATATAATATACTGTCTTAAATTAAACACAGGCAGGGGAGACTGATTTATACAAAAGGAACAGGACTACAGCAACATGAGAGACAAGCATTTTAACACACATGTACCTGGAGCCCCAGATTGAGACTTAAAGAATGGAAAAGGTGGAGTGCAGGAAACATCTGACAAAAGATTAGAGGTATCCCCAAATCCACTTAAATAATACTACATGTTCAGAAAGCATGATAATCCAAACTGTATAAACTAAAACTATAGCACATGTATACAGTAGCTATCCTCCAAGATGGCTCCCAATGACCCTCACCTTCAGCTTTCATGCTGGTGTGTGTTTGCCACTCTCATTCAATAATGCCGGTCTGTTTGACTCCTTAATATAATAGAGATAATAACATGTGACTTTTGAATGTAAGTCAAAAAGGAAACACTACAGCGTTTGCTTGCTCTGTGGGAACCTAGTGACTTCCTGCGTCATCCACAGAGCACCATCTGGCAGGCCAGCATGAATGTCCCATTGTGGAAGCAGGCTCTTCTGCCTCCTGAGAACCACCAAATGACTGGGGCTCCATTTTACTTCTTGATGGAAACTGCACAGTAGAACCACCTTGATAGTCACTCCTGGATGCCAACCACAGAGACCATGAGATGTATTGTAAGCCACCTTACTTGTGAGGTTAATAATTTGCACAATAAGTTATATTTCTACTTACTAACAAAAAAACTAATTATAAAACATTATCTTCAAAAAGTCTCTCTGTAATAGCAATGAAGCAGCCTGAACTGCTTAGAGATTAAAAAGAACAAAATCTTACTGAAGATTAGAGAATTACTAAATAAATGCATGTAGACTTAAATAAATGGAACTATCTTTCACGTTTAAAGTTTAGAAGATATAACATTGTTAAAATATTACTTCTGCCCAGATTAATTTCTAGGTTCTGTTGTGATTGCAATAAAAATTCTACCAATTTTTAATAAGAAAAATGGGTCAGTGGTTGCCTGAAGCCTAAACTGAAGGGAGCTATATCCTGCAAAGGAGCCGTAGAAAGTTTTTCATGGTAAACAGCATTTTCTGCACCTTGACTATGGGGATAATTTCCTAGGGGAATATGTAACAGGGGAGGTTCATCTGTGAATGTATGCAATCAATAAGAATGATTCCACAAAAATGTGTAAACCAAAAATATTCCCCTCCCTGTAACACCCATTTCCATCCTAGGTGCAACTGATGCTATCAAGCATTCTATATTCATCTGCATACACTTCATGCATATGTAAATATGCAAATGCATTCTTATAGAGAGAGTGTTTCCCTTAAAAAAATTGTTGGCATGCTACACATTCCCCTACACATCTTGGCTTTTCTATCATTCAGTATATTTCAAAGATCATCTATCAATCTATGATGAGTGATATAGACTCATATTTCCACAACTAGCTGATATGAATATGTGACAATTTGCACTATTATTGACCTGCTAATTCACATTCATGTTCCTTGCACACTTGTTGTTAGCCAGTCCCACAGTGAATAGCCATGTAAGTCTGTGAACTCTTGCCACGCTGATTGCCCAAAGACTAATTTCCAAAAGATACAATGTAACTTTGATGAATAAAGCGAATTTCTCTTCATGTGGACTACACAGACTGACACTGTCACGAGCAATTATTCGCTCTTTTTGTCTTTGATAATGTAACAGATAAAAAATAAGGTCTTATTAACTTTGAATTTTTGTTTCTAGAACTGTAAGACTGAGGATCTGCCAATAGTTCTCAAGATGACTTGTGTATTCATTTCTGTGACCCATGTTTAAAACTTATTGGCTGATTTTTCTATTATATTCTAAAATACATATTTATCTGTAGCTTTTTTCTATATGCATAAACTATTTTTACTTCAGTAACGAATTACAAACACTTCCTTGAGTTTGTCATTTGTACTTTTTTGGTGTGTATGGGTGTGTGTGTGGAGGGATGTGGGGGTGCACATGTGTGTGTAAGTGGACCTGTGTGCTCACGCTGTAGAGGCTGGAGGTAGATGTTGGATGTCTTTCTTGATTATGCTCACTCTCTGCTTTATGTATGGAGGCAGGGTCTCTCACTTGAACCCAGACCTTGCTCAGCTAATCAAAATAGCCAGCCTGCTCCAGGGTTCCCCCACCTCTGCCTCCTGTGCACTGAAATGGGTGAGCTGCCTTTACATGGTTCTGGGAATCTAAATCAATCATTCTAGCACTATTTACTGGATAACCTGCCTTTCTCTAATGATCTGAAATGCTATCTGAATCACACATATTCCTAAATTCAGTCCCATGTTAGGTTGAGATCCAGACTTTCTATTTGTTAGGCTGAACTTGCTATTCATTTAAGAACACTGGGTTGTTTTAATTATTACGGCGTTATCACAAGCATCAGTAGCCCCATAGGCTGGTTTCTCTATAATAAGCTAGTTGTGTTTGTTTCTTGGTAAAGTACTTTGTAAAGAGCAACATTTATTTGAATTTTGGAACCAGCATGAATGGTTCCATAGTGGGTATGTTATTTTTGTATTTTAATTGATAATATGAAATGTATTGACTCCAAGAAATGAATATTTCTGGCTTTAATTGTCCCTATCCCAAAGCAATTACAGTATGCTTTTTATTTGGGAAAATGTTCTTTTGCTGGTCTCCAGATCTTTTACTGACATTTATATTTTTTTTCACATAAATCTTGCATATTTCCTTTCCTGTTGTCTTAATCTAATTACACTGGCTAGACTCACTTAGAATTTGCTAATAAGAGCCTGAGAAAGGAAGTCTGCGCCCTGTTCATCTTAATGGAAATGTTTCCATTTCCTGGTAAGAATCATACTGACATTGTGTGTACATATTTGCCTAACATCTACCTATTGAAAGACTTCAAGACTCAAGAATGAAAGACAATTGTTATTAAATGCCTCTAAGCTTCCCAAAGGTGACAATATTTTTTCATTTTGCCTATAAATGGGATAAATTTTCATAACACAATTTTGTAATATTAAATATTTTGCATATCTAGGATAAGTTCTACCATGCTGCTTTAATTTTTCAATTTGCCACTGGGTTCTGTTTGCTATTTTATTGGGATAATCCATCAGCATTCAAAAGTGAAACTGACAGCCAGAGGGTTTCTCTGTTATATTTTGAAATCAGTGCTATATTTGTAATATAGACTGTGTTGTAAGCTTGACTTTGTTTCTGTGTACTTAAAAATGTTACACTGTATTGTAATTCTCTATTGTTATAGGTCTGGCGACTCCGCGTCACTTCATTGATCCTATTGCTTCTTGAGAGGGTACATATCTATCTTACTTGTTTCTTCTATTAACTTGTGTATGACAATTAGAAAAATGATAATTTTCTATCAGATTTTGCAGTACAGCTGGCTTTTTAAATTTATCTTTATAAATGTGACAAGCAAGTGCCTCGTAACAATTTTCTTTCTGCATATGCGGCTATTCATTGATCTGGTTGTTGCTTATTTTCCATTTTACTTTCTTCCTTTGGGTCTTCTTCAGATTAGCTGAGTTATCTTTTAATGTTTACTCACAGAAGAGAGCTATTGAACTTATTATGTGTGTGTGTGTGTGTGTGTGTGTATATATATATATATATATATGTATATATGTATATATATATACATATATATTATATATAGCCATTGAATTTATTATGTCTATGTTATATAGATGTTATTAATATTCATTTATGCTTTTGGGTTCTGCTTTCTTGGTTCTGTTTTAGTACCTTCTTAACTTTGCAAATACGATCACTTCAACCAGCCAGCTTTATACTCTGTTCATTATCACAGCTTTCCCTCTGAGAAGGAGACCTGAATCTTTAAGAACGTCTCATGGTTTGCTTTTATTGTCCCTGTTGTTCTCTAGGTAGCAGTTCTGACGCATTTTTCAGCTTAACATTTCCTTTAAAGATGTTTCTTTTTTTTTTTTTCATGTGATATTCCATTAAATTTTGTTTATGCTTCTAATTTCTGCTGTAGTAAGAATGCATTTGTTAGAATTATTTCTATTTTTTTGCAGTGCATTTGATTACCTCTTATAGACATTTCATAGATACAAAAGGATATATACATCTCATATTTGTGACAGAGAGATGTTGTTGTTGTTTTGTTTTGTTTTTTACTTATTTCCTGCAATTGAACACAAGACCTTGCTCATGCTAGGTAAGCTCTCTATGACTGACCTGTGTCCCTGCCTTCTTTTTCTCTTTATTTTGACATGGTTTCTGTAATATAACACTAACCTTAAACTTTTTATTTCTGCCTTCTGTGCCTTCAGAATATCTGGATAACAGCCAGCTTCACCAGGCTGCATCTAATAAGAGCATTTTAAAGCCAGGTGTGGTAGTGCCATGCCTGGAAATTCTAGCACTCAGAAGGTAGCTAGAGAAGGATAGGAAGTTCCAGGTCATCCTTATCTACAGAAAGAGCTGAAGAGCAATCTGTGTTATACAAAACTATCTCTAAACCTTAATTATCAATAAAATCAAATAAATAAATGTTTATGCTCTCACACGTATACAGGCATATACACATGCATATAAAATCTAGGTCAATAATCTTTATTTTCCTTGATTTTTTTTTTTTTTTTGCACATTTAGTCTTCCATAAATGACTTGTCTCTATTCCACAACAGAATACTTTCTAAGGGAAGGGAAGAAGTTCCTTTAGCATACAGATTTAGAGGGCAAAAGTCAAGGGTCAGAGGGTACCGTCTGTACATCATCTGATCAGCCCTCCTACTGCATCACAACACAGCAGAGAAACAGAAAGGAAGATGGGTATATGCAGAAGGAATCAAGCACATGGGGAAGCCTTGCTACATAGCAAGCATTCTTGTGGTACTTCCTATGAGTATGAGGACACATTCTCATGAGAACTCCACTAATCTCCTCCCAATGGCAACACTCTCAAGACCTGGATACCTCCTACCAGCTTCCATGTCTTAAATACAAAACTCTCTATACCACCATATAGTGAAAATGCCTACCGAAAGTGATCTAGAGATTAGTTGCAGCCTCCATGAAAATTCCAATGACATTCTTCACCTAACTAGCAGAAAACAGGAAAAAAAGAACTATTATATGTTCTACCTTTACTCCTACTGGGTATATCTTCTGAAAGAATCAAAATCAATAGCGATCCTTGCATATACATGTCTATTGTAGCAGAATCTACAACCACATTTATGAAATCAACCTAAAGTACATCAAAAAATGAATAAAGAGTGTGTAGTATACATCCATGCTATTCAAACAGAAAGGGGAATGAGTTATGTTATCTGTGAGGTGATGGATGGAACTGGAGGGCATTGTGTTAAGCAAAAGAAACTAGACGCAAACAGACAAATACCACAACTACATTCTAATATCCCAACCCTATACGGGATCTAAATTTTCAAAAATAATATATGAAAATGGAAGATAACTATTAGAGAGAGGGGGGATCCAGTAGGAAGAAGAAAAAAGAAAGAAAAGAGAGTGCTAATGGGTTAATGGGACCAAAGGACACAATATGTATTGTGAATACGCCAGCAAAACACATCGTTCAGTACAAAGAACGTGTGCTTAAATCTGAAAAAAAAAATGGAATAAAGTAGGAAATATTTAATAATTTTGGGATAATAAAGATTATCCTAAAGATGAAACATCTATTTTTAATTTGATAAAGAGAAACTTGAAAAACACATTAAAATTCATAAGGGTTATGGATACGGAAGGGCCATATGAACTGGTCACATATGTAAGGACTAGCTTATGGTCAACTGTTAGAATTTTTATTTTAAAATTATCTTTTGAAATTAAACCATGACATCATTTTTATTCTTCTCTCTCCAACCTCCTGAATAAATCCCCACCCCTACAAACTCTCAAAATCTTTGTATATGTTATAATGTTTATATGTTCATAAATATGGAGGTACAACCTTCTCAGACCATATGTTACATGTATGTGTGTGATTTCAGAGCTGACCACTTGGTATTGAATCGCCGATTACCAGATCGAGAGGCTGGTCCTTGGGGGAGACTACTTCTCCTCCCGCAGCATTCTTTACTTGCCTGTCGATCTTTAGAATATTTTTAATTTAGAACTAAATAAATATATTTATATCTAAAACAATTAAAGTTAGATGTCTTCCTATACTTGAGGCTCTAGGTAGAATCCATAGATCATTTTATCTTTCACATAATAAGCCTTCCTTTATACAAACAAGATGTTTTCTCTATTTTACTTAAGCTTTTTTTAATATCTCTAGATTCTCAAATATTTTTTCTATTGATCATAAATATTCCTACTTATTACTAAATATCATTAGTTGTGCTCTAATTGTACTTTTCTGTGGTGTTTTCTAAAACATTATTCACATTTAGAAAGATGGCTTTCTTGCACTAAGTTTGTATGCAATGATCATTCTGAATGTCTGCTACACTGGATAATTTCCAGTTGAATTCATCACATTTCTGTCTTTCATTCAATTGAATCAATCTGCACCTTTAGAACAGTGAGCAGTAAATTATAGGAAGAATAGCGGCTTTCCATGTTTGCTTCATAATTTTAATGAGGGATATGATTTAGGCCTCATAACAAGTAAATAAATAAATGTCATTTTAATGAGCTTTTACTGTTGTACTTTGGAGACTGTGGTAGGGATATGATAAGAGAAGTATTCACAAACCACATTAATGGAGCAAATCCTCCTTGCTATCCAGTTTTATGAATCAGTTTAAGGGAACTCATCCATCCTTGTCTGCCTATGTCCAATAAGGCTGCTATCATCAAGAATGTTTACTGGTTGGTTATTTACTGAAAAGAACCAGTCTGCCAATACCATAGGCAGTTCCAGAATATACTTGAGCAACCATTCTAAGACATGTGTGTTTGTGTAACACACAAAACACTTATTCCATTGTAACTTATTTAACTTCTGTCTGCAGTCACCTGGACACTCACTGACAGGCACTAGGATCTCCCAAAGTGACCGAATCTCAGCTTCCATGGCCTAAGCTCTTCTGAAAATGCTCACTGCCTCTTGTCATGTCCCAGTGACCAAAACGTGCCACACGCTCCACACACATCATGTCCCCTGTGTGGAGCTGTAAGGAAAGGGAAAATGAAAGAGGCTGTTATGCAAACTCTTGGGAGTTTATATTTTTAAAAAGAGAATGAGAGGAAGGAAAGACAATTAATCAGTCAACTAGTAACTTCCTGCTAGGGTAAAGCAGGAAAAACACAGTTCCAAGAGGAGGGAAAACCGTAAGGGAGATGCTGTATGCAATTCAGGACCAAGGAGCTTAGGTCAAGATTGACATTCAGAGCCTCTGACATGGAGGGTATCTACAGAGAAGGGAGCACTTCAAACAGATGGTCAATAACATGACTGAATTAGGCACTGTACCCATAAGGTCAAAAGCACGGGAAAATCAGTTTCCACTCTGAATTCTGTATCTCCAAAATCAGACCCCTTTGTTCTCTTACTCTCTTTTAGCTAGAATGTCTGGGTAAAGAGGGGAGACTCTTGTAATGGATTAAGAAGTAAGATATGCTCAATGTAAAGGCTACATGCCATCTTCTCTGAGGGCAAATGATAAGATAAAGGCATCCAGATGCCAGGGAAACTAGTTCCCACACCTCAGGAACGTAATGACTGGAAGAGGTCCAGGCCTTCCTACATACCCTGCTCTGGTCACCTCCCGTCTCTTTGGTATTGTCAGATTTTCTGGGATCTGAGGATAAGAGAGAGTAGCTCAGGGGTTTCCTATGAGTACTGTGTGTACGATTTAAAATTTTCCCTTTTAAAGATACTTAAAAATAGAAAACTCAAACTCTCACCTGTGCTCTACACACCCATTGACTCCTGACACTGACTTGAGGAAGAGAAAGGGATTCAAAACTACAAGGGATACCTCCCTTTCTTCATTTGTTTCTACCTGGCCTCTTCCCGCGGGGTTGTGCTGTTATGTCTAGGAGTAGTATTGACTCTGGAGCCACCATGAGCAGCTGCAAAGACGTTCCCACCAGACATCTGGTTGGAGGCAATTAAAAGATCCAGCTCAAGAAACCCTGGATCAGAAGGAGGGGATACTAGCATGGCCATCTGCCAACCACTGGTACCTGGTACCCAAGAACCACCTGAAATGTGATATAGAACCCTGTGGGTATCTAGGAGAGTCTCACAGTGGACTCTCATGGATCCAGTGGAATCTCGTCCACTCTGGGATGTCATAATCTTTCTGCCTAATGGAGCAAAGTAACTGATCTTGAGGCCCTACATGCGTGGATCTGCCTGAGTCTCTTTCCTCAGTAGGACGCAGCCTATCATACTCAGCAGAGTATCAGGCACTGAGATAGGTTCCTGGTCTATCTCCAATCACCTACACTTTTCCCTGGCATCAGCTATACCTCATAGTATTCATTGCTTCCTTGAGGTCATCTCGTAGCCTGGACAGAAATTCATTCACTGACTAACTCAGCTTATTCTTTGTAGTTTGTTTCAAGCCATATTTTGTTTACCTTTTAGGGTTAATGACAATATCTCCTAAGCCCCGAGGGTCTCATCAGTCTAGGATGACTTTGTCCAGCAAACCCCATCACTATTAGCTGCATATAGACCTACAGTTCATTAGCTTCAACTCCATTATAGGAAAAGGATTTAGTTCATCTTCAGGAATCCCAGACATGGTCAAAAGTCAGTCTTGTCCTGCTGTCAGCAACACTCAATAGCCTCAGGTGGGTTCCCACTGGACATCTGGTTGGGAGCACTTGAAAGATCCAGTTCAAGAAATCCTGGATCAACCTTGTCTATTCGTCTTTGGCTTGACCCAAGGCAACTCTAGCCAAGCCCACTGAACTAATCTTACCAGTTGGTAGCTACTATGGCCTGCCCACTCTTAGCAGAACCAAGCAACAGTGCAAGACTAGGGAATCCAGAGCCAAGGTCAGTGTATTGATATGTCCAGGCCGCAGCAAAGCATCCAGTTTTACTGGTTTATGGTAAAGTTAGGTAGGCAGGGCTATATGGCCTTGACTCTCTTGAGTAAGAAGACTTCTACTCAAAGGTTATTAGTTCTCACTTTGCTTTGTTATATCCTTAATACTGTGTGGAGTTTAGAATATGTAGTTTAGAATATGTTCAACAGATATTTATTAAATTAATGGGAGAATATTTGAACAGTTTCCTAAACCTTGTATTTATTATTTTAGACTACATTGATGATGCACAAAGAAATAACTCAGCAAAGACTGGTAATTCTGGTGACTCTTACGTCTTCTAAAACCCATCTTCAATAAACACTCAGTACATTATCACCTCGAGGATCCATGTTTGATCCTTTACTTTATCAGTCTCCTTCCAAACTCACATCCTCCCCCAGCTCTGCTTCTCGCAGTATCTTCTACGTCATCCCATGTACTCCCCAGCAGGGACTCAGTTAGCTCTGTATCTCAAGTTACTTTTTCCAAAAGGAAATTCTAAACTAAAAAGTATCCTTTGAAAACAAGAATAAATTTCAGATAGATTCAAATTTGCCTAAAACTGGCTAAAGGACTAAATCATGCACAAAAGGAATTGGATGCCTATTAAACATCTAGAGAGGATATTTTGTAAGCTTAAGGCACTAGAAGATACTTTAGAAGAGGAAAAGCCATCAGGTTTACTGCTAAATCCCAAATGCTAACAAATTAATAAAATGTAAAGTTTTCTAAAAATCCACAGGAGTGTGGAGCATTTGCCGCCCAGGTATGAGTTAGCATCCCCTGCCTCCACAGAATCACGGTCACTCTAGTAGGCCACATGTTGTTCTAGTGATTATAAAGCAGAGATACAAGAGGCCAGTAGCAAGCTGACCAGCTATAGTAGCCATATTGACCATGTGTTGGACTGAGAGACCCTGCCTCAAAAGAATAAGGTTCAAGAACAATTGAAGATACTTGGCATCAGCCTCAGGCTTCCACATCACAGAATCACAGACACATGCACATCCACATGCATGTGAGCATACACACACACACACACACACACACACACACACACACACACACCACACCACAGAGACATACCAGGGGAAAGTCCTAGAAAAACGAAGCCACTGACTAAAACCAGAGGTGTAGTATACTTATAGGTGATATGCTTACATAAAGTATATAATATATGTATAAAATACAGATATTTAAAGCACATACGATGAACAAAAGATAAATTTTTAAGTGAAGTAAAATGAACTTAAAAATTGAGTTTACTAAATTTTCTCATCAAACCAAGAAAAGTAAATTAATGATAAGATATTTTTAAAATCTAGAAATGAGTTTAATATCAGTAATAAAATGTATATTAAAATAAAGATACCATTTTATTGGAAAAACTGATCAAAATAAAAACTATGCAATCCTCAGGGCTGGAGGAGAGAGTGTGGGTACATTTGGCTCCACAGCAGCCGTGACTGTGATTGACACAGCTCTTCAGGAAAGCAGTTTAGCAGTGTAAATTAAGTATCAGAAGAACGTCGTGATTTTTTTTGATCCAGTAATTTCACTGTGCTTCTCTTCTCAGGAAGTCATCTAAAATATGGAAGGAAATAACTATTTAGCAAGCTGTGTTCATCACAGATTTATAACCTAACAGTTTTTAAAAACCTATCTAGAAGTCCAATGAGGGTATGGCTAAGTAACCACAATGCATCATTTGAGAGATGTTTTATGCGGTCATTAAAATTATAGTTGGAGAGAAGCAAAGCAGAAAAAAATGTTCCTGCTCTAAAAATATTAAAAATGATACATACACTAAAAGAGTAACTACCAAGCGTTCCGTGTAGATGGTAAAGATGTTTTAAATCTCCCCCAAACATTCTGAGAAAAGTTGTTGAGCATGGCAGTTACCATTCTAAAAGTCCAAGTGATCAGCTCATTGCTAAGAGTACACATGGATGCTAACCTCAGTCACATGACGCCATGTCACTCCAGGGTTGTTCTAAAAGACAAATTGACCCCATCTAGTGAGGCTGAAACTCTGCTCTCCACATCTGTACAAGCCACTTTCTCTCTCTGAGAACAGACTGCTGTGAAGCAAGTCCTCAGCTGCTCTGTTCTCTGTTGAACTCAAATCTCTGTCTGGCCTCACTCGGCCAGGAGGCATAGAGACAGCCAACTTAGAGAACAGAAAAGGTACTGCAGAGTCTCTCCATGTGAGCGCCTTTGCTACAAAGGGAGGCAGCAAACATTTGTTCCTAGATCACCCTGTGTTTTCAGAATATGATAAAGACAAGCCACCCAGGTTTCAGGTAGCCACAGTATTGCGCAAAGACTAAGGCAGGTTGGCAGCCTAGGTAAAGCTCACCCTCACTCTGAGTGGTAGCCTGTGGTGACATTCTGCTGATAAATGATCCTCTTGAAAATGAAATAGAATAAATTACTTTCCTGAACTTAATAACACACTTGCCTTGAGCCTGATCCTAGACGCAGCATTTATTAACCCTTTGGATACCCTCAACAGCCTAACACGGTGCACACTCTTGGTCTCATTTCCAAAAGAGAAACCGGAGTACAAAGCAAGCCTCACTCACTTGGCTGGTAAAGAATGAGGTCAGGAATGGAATCTACAGGTGGGCCCAACTGCTGGCGTTCATGTTTTGTGCACTTGGTTTTTGTTTGTTTGCTTTTGAGAGGCAGGGGGTTAAGTGCAGAGGCCTGCTTTAGGCAAGCAAGCCTTCTTCCACTGAACCACATCTCCAGTCTTTGGTGTTTGTTAACTGTCTTAGCTTATAATCCTCCTACCTCAAGTTCCCACGTGCTAAGATAATAGACAATAAACCACCACACCTGACCACAGGTAAGTATAAAACTTAACCACTATTTTATAAATGGCTTCTGTTGGTCTTAAGTCCCACTACCTGATTTGACCTTATACATCCTCTTTTTGACTGGCTAGTGAAGAAAACCATGATTTACTTGTTTCCTTCATCAGAAAAGGTATCTATGTGTACTGGATTGATTGGTGGGTACCTCCCTCCAAATTTGTATAGTGAAGCCCCAATTTCAAGTATATTAGAACATGACCTTGTTTCCAGGCTGTATTCTTAGAGAGATAATCAAATTCAAATTAAATCACTAGAGCAAGCCATAGTCCAAGGTGACTGTTGTTCTTACAAAAGGAAACTTTAGAGAAAGACTAACAAGACAGGTATATAAGGTGAGTGGTCACGTGAAAGCAAACAAATAAATTTTCACGTGGATCCTCTGCAAGCAAAGAACACGAGGAAATACTAGGAAGCCACCAGAAGGTAGGTAGGGGCAGAGAACAAGAAGGAACCTCCCCAGTGACACCACAGTGCTGGGTTTCTAGATTGATCTTAAGGAAATGGCAGCAAACTGAAAGTGTCGTCTCTTCTTCCTGTCCTCATTGTCCAGCTACAGAATAAAAATACTTTGTTCAAGCACACAGCTGAGGCATATGGACACAGGGATTAGTAGGTATAGAAGAAAGGTCCTCGCTGGAAGGGTTGGTTGATAGTATTTGAAAACTACGTTTCCTAAGGTGTTGAGATTCCACATGTGATGCTGAGTAGTAACTATGTGGTCCAAGTACAGAGAGCAAGGTCCTCGAAGTCCCTCTCACATACACACCCCACCTTTAATGACAACCAATCCACTTTCCTCTATTAAATCAACTGTGGTCAAACAATGATTCTGCTAGAGAGAGAGAGAGAGAGAGAGAGAGAGAGAGAGAGAGAGAGAATGCTTATGTACATGAGTGCGTGTGTGTGTGTGTGTGTGTGTGTGTGTGTGTGTGTGTGTAAAAGTGTGTGTATGTATGTGAGTGTATATGAGAGTATTTACATGTGCGTGTGTGTAAATATGTAGCAGATAGGGTGGCTGGGGAGATATTTATCCCACAAGCCTGACAACCTAAGTTCAGACCCCCAAAATCCAAACTTAAAAGGCAACTACAGTAGTGACGGTGTCTGTAAGGCAATGCACTCCATCTGGGAGACAAGAAGCAAAGACAGGGGACTTTCCAGCAACTTGATGGCCAGCCAGCCTGGTACACACAGCAGAAAACAAGAGAGAGAGGCCCTGCCACAAAACAAGGTGGAAGATGAGGACTGATGCTTGAGGTTATCCTCTGACCGCCACCTGTGCTCCACGACATGCATGCACACACATTTACACAGGAACATAGACACATACACATGTACACCAAAAAACATTGTTCAGCAAGCAAAAGTAGAATTGGCTTTATTGCCTCACTTGATATTTTAAAGTGTCACTAATAAATGCAGGATCATATTTTATCTCCCATAGGGCAATTTTATTGTCTTCAAGTACCATGTCCTAAATGTGTCAAGAAAAAAATTGAAATTACTAAGTAATAGTTGACTAATTCATTCACTTTTGTTCATCAACACTTGTAATAACTCATAAAAATATATTTGGCATCTAGGCAAAAATAATCATTATTCTATTCAGTCTTAATAAGTCTAAGATTTTTCTTCTGTTTGAAATATTATAGAGTAATATCCAGTTTGTTTGTTTGGGGTGTGTGTGTGTGTGTGTGTGTGTGTGTGTCTGTCTGTCTGTCTGTCTGTCTGTCTGTGTATGTTTCTGTGTGTCTGTGTGTCTGTGTGGTGTGTTTATATGTGTATGTATGTGGTATATTTGTGTGTGTGTATGGTATGTCTGTATTGTGTATGTGTGGTGTATATATGTGCTTATGTGCCTATGTGCATGGATGTCTGGTGTGTGTGTGTGTGTGATATGTCTGTGTGTGTGCATGTGTATGTGGTGTGTGGGGGGGAGTGGAAAGTAGGGGGTGGTGTGGTAACATAAAACTATGCCAGGAAGTTTGGTAAGACAGAGCAGGTTGAGACCCAGAGACTTGGTGAACACACACCTGAGGCTTAGGTGACTCCAAGCTTCCTGCCAGACTCCTGACTTGGAACACATGCCATGCTTCTCACATAAAAGAGATGAGACCTATGGTCATGTAGGCTCAAAACAGAGTTCCCCATGCTAATGAGATACCTAGAGGCCATGAAGGCTTAGCCAATAAGCTTCCCTTCCCAGATATTCTTCCCTGTAAAAGTTATTTAATCTCAGATCCACCCTGAGAAGTGTCCCTCCATTCTACCTCCTCAAGAGACCATGCCCTGTGGTGGGGTGGGCCAATGAGGCATTGGGCCATGAGAGGAAGCCTGGTATGTGTGTGTGTGTGGTATGTCTGTGTGGTATGTGATATGTATGTGACGTGTGTGTGTGTGTGTGTGTGTGTAAACCAAACCCAGCAACAAAGCAAGAAACGGTAGACGGAAATCCAGCAGGAGTAATTACCACTTAGAGTGAAGTCTTAGATGGCCAGTAATATTCTGTTCTGTTTCTGACTCTGTTTTCCATCCCATGTGTCAAGAATTATTTCACTGAAGCAAGAGACATTTTCTCTGAGGTTTATTTAATAATTGCAAATTGACTTTCAAGGAAAAGAAGAAGCCTGGTCTATAATCTGCTGTTTAGGAAGTGGAGCAAGGGATTGCAACTTCAAGGCCTGCCTGGTCAGTTTCCTAAGACACTGTCTCAAAATACAAAGTAACAGAAAGGTGGGGGATATAGGTCGGCGGTAGAGCCCTTACTTAACATGTAAGTATAAGGCCAAGGTTTAATTCTAAGAACCACACGAAGGGGGTGCAGGGAGGATAAAGGAAAGACATAGCATTCTGCCATAATAGTCATTAAAAGCCAATAATTGAAGATGTAACTTGAACACTATTAGAAGAAGATGCATGGTGCTATCACAAAGGAAGATATGGTGGCACGTGCCTATAATCCCTTCACTAGAGATACTGGGGGTGTGGTGGATTGTAAGTTCAAGGCTACCCTGGAAGACTATAGACTGATAGAAAAGTATGAAAAGAGAAGAAATGAAAGGAAAGAACTATGGAGTCGAGCTGGAAAGATAATTAATAGTTAAGAGCACTGGCTGCTCTTGCAGAAGATAGGAGTTTAATTCCTAGAACCCATATGACAACCCACAATGCTCTGTAACTCAAGCACCAGGAGATCCAATGCCCTTGTCTAGTCTCTGTAAGCATTGCATTTACTCAGTACACTTAGATGCAGTCAAAACATTCATACACATAAAATAAAAATAAATTTTAAAAATCTTTGGGAAAAAAAGCCTATAAACTTATGAGGCTGACTTTCAACGTAAGTTTCAATTTTGCCATGTCAAAGCAACTGTGCAAGATTCTCATGTAGCTTCAAAGATGAACCATTAACAGTGCTGTTTTCCAAAGATGATCAAGATACTTTCGGATTCCCTTTAGAGTGGAAGTGGCACCTTTTGCGCATCCTAAAAGAGCTAAAGGTGATAAATCATTTTAGACAATGTGCAGGCTAGTTTTATGTCAACTTGACACAAGCTAGAGTCATCAAAGAGAGCAAGCCTCAAATGAGATAATGCCTCCAGAAGACTGGGCTGTAGGCAAACCTACAGGTCATTTTCTTATCAATGTGGAAAGGACCAGTCAATTGTGCGCAGTGCTGATGTCCTTGGTTCTGTAAGAAAGCAGGCTGAGCAAGCCACCAGGAGCAAGCCAGAAAGCAGCACCCCTCCATAGTCTCTGCATCAGCTCCTGCTCCAGGCTCCTACTCTCACTGCTTTTGATGATGAAGTGTTATATGGAACTTCAAGTGAAATAAATGTCATCCCCTCCAAGTTGCTTTTTGTCAGGATGTTTCATCATAGCAATAGTAACCCTAAGACAAGCAAGTTACTTATCTCTTATTTCTCTACCTTGCTAGGGTTTTGTGGAAGTTAAATAGATAATTTACAAACAATGTTTAATACAAGGCTTGGCATCTGGCAGGCATCCAGTAGGGCTATGTGAGTATTATTTGTAGTTTAGTTAGAATTTTTATGATTCTTGGAGGGTACATAATGTTTCCCCAGACTGTTGAAAGATTTTGAAACTAAGTCTTTAGTCAAAGGAATGATCCACTCATGTCAACACTTTACAGCAAGAGACTAGAGAGCAAGACATGGACGGTGTTTTGAAGTCTATCAGCCAGAAATATTTTGGATAATAGTGTCAACTGTGATAAAGGACAACAACCCAGTTTAAATAAAAAACAGGCACTATCTTTCTAATATGACTACTTTGAAAGAAGAGGGAAAGAAACTGGCTCTCGCTCCTTTCAATAAAAGCTCCATAGCACTGTGTGGTTTCCATGGCACTCGAGTGTTTTCAGAGTCAAGCCTGGTTCATTCTCAGGGATACTGACAAATGCAGAGTTGCACTGTGCACAGTAAAATAATACAAACAAGCACCTGTGCCCTCACGTTTCTCGACTCTAATTTTATCTCCCCCACGTGTTGTTTGTCTCCCTCTAAGTTGCCACGAAGCACAAGGGGATTTTCTTAGAAGGTTCATGTCTGTGCTATCCACGCCAGTGCTGTTATGCTTTCAAAATGGAGAGTCTAAATTGCAATTGTGACACCAAACATGGCTTGGGTTTCTTCTCGCTGCTCTTCGGCTTGTGACTCCTGGTGTAAGTCCCACCTCTTCCATTCTAGTTCCTGCTAGAAGTATTTATGGAGTAACTGGTGTACATGGCTTTGGCCTCAGAAACACAGTTCAGCTTATCAAGTTGCTGTGTTGACATATGTCCCAGGACAGAAAAGATTTTAAATTCAATAGAAACATAGTTTGGGAAGCTAGCATGGGAAAAAGTAGAGTTTGATGAGGTATAAATTCAATTTTCTGTTCTCAATGGTGCGACGCTTATCTATTCACTTAATAACTATTATTGAGTAGTCTTCGCCAAGAAGATCTTGAGACAAAAATTAAAGTGCCTTGTTAAATTAAGGAAAAGTTAAAATGCTATGCAGGAAAAAATGGATGCAAAAATAAAAGTACTAAAGAAGAAAATATAAAGTGTAGAGGGGGGACTGAGATATACAACTAATCCTATGCATATGTGATGTAAATAACCATAAGGGTATATGTCAAAATGTTTACTGTGAAATTTCACTCTAAATACTGTGAATTTCTTAACTTTTTTTTTTTTTTTTTTTGCCGGTAAGCATAGGCTATTTTCATAAGACAATATAGAAAATAATTTGAGAAAAAAATAAAATTCTGACTTTACGGAATTTAGGAAGGCTTCCCAGGAGGTTGGCATTTGAATGAGTTCCTAAGAATGGACACTCCCAGAACACGCCATGTTCACGGGTTAAATCTGTGTGCTGGGCTGTGAGCCAGCTCGTTCATGAATATTGAATACAAGCCTCAAATCAACAACAACAAAAGAAAATCATGGAACTGTGGTCTTACCTCCAGAACTCAAGTGTCTGAGACTTAAGGAGTTCACACATTGAGTGAAGTTTCAATCTATACATGCAGGCCCAGGACCTAATGATAAGTCTGTGCATTAAAGATCTCATTCTGGCAATTCATGGCAGAAACTCAAGGAGTGGAGAAGTGTGTGTGTGTGTGTGTGTGTGTGTGTGTGTGTGTGTGTGTGTGTG
>JANHMN010000014.1:23786166-23836926 GCA_030674055.1 Rhabdomys pumilio | reverse complement strand
TGTGTGTGTGTGTGTGTGTGTGTGTGTGTGTGTGTGTGTGTGTGTGTTAGTACCATACAGAGAACTTTCCTGCTATGGAATAGAGTTTCTCCTAAAAAAGTTATGAATAATTTTTAATATTTTATATGAGTATTTAAAAATTCTTATCATTGAAAATCCATGTGGAAAGAGAAAATCTTCATTGCTCTTTCCCCCCCCTCATTACCAATTGTTTGAAGGGAGTTTTTTTAAAAAGGGGCTCTTAGCTAACAGTTGCTATATACCAACGGATGGGCAGCAGGGGTAGGTCTGGTCTGTGAGTATAGATGTCTCAGCTGGATAAAAGTCCACACACTGGCTTCTCTGCGGACAGTGTTCTGCACGGGACTCAGATTCTGGTTGTGGTGTTAATGGAACAAATGAAGATTTTTCACACACAGGCCGCTTCCTGAAGTATGAGATGGGCAGAAAGCTTACCACTTTGTTTTTTCCACTTGACGTGTTCTATTCCATTAAAGACCGAGCTCATAATAACTTTTTAAATATAGGAAAATGGAAGTACTTCTGCATAAAGCTGAGCTTGACCAGATCCAGCAGCATCTTCGTAGGTTGAGCCCATTATTATATGGGTAGACTTTCAGTTTTTACTGCTGTACATGAAGTATTTCTCTGACTCAAATCATTCAATCTCTCTCTCTCTCTCTCTCTCTCTCTCTCTCTCTCTCTCTCTCTCTAGCATATGTTGTTTTTCTTTATCCAGAAAAGGCAAAAATCTGTGCAAATATCACAAAGAATATTCTTAAAAGTTTTCACAAAATTGTATGCAGATTTTACTGTAGAATATGGAAAAATGCTTGATAATAACTGATATATCAAAGAGGAGACTCAGACTCCATTCATTGGCACTTCCCTATTGAGTCATCAGGATTAAAGTTCCCTACTTTAGTGCAATGGACTTATTGATGTAGCAGCTATCTCCAGTGAGAAATTATTCCATAATTTTTCAATGTAAATACCAAGAATGATCTTGCTACTATTTCTAAGAGTCTTTAATTGTATACTATAATTTTTTAATTGTTTATAATTTTTATTATCACTTTTATTTTTTTAATTGACCAGTCATTGCTTTCCCCCCCTCATCCACCCTCCCACAGTTCCTCATCCCATTCCTCTTCCTCACTGTCTCCAAGAGGATGTTTCTCCCTGTCAGGCCTCACCACTCCCTGGGGCCTCAAATCTCTTGAGGGTTAGGTACATGTTCTCTCACTGAGGCCAGACCAGGCAGTCCTCTACTGTATATGTGTTAGGGGCCTCATATCAGCTAGTGTATACTTCCTGGTTGGTGGCTCAGTGTCTGAGAGATCTCAGGGGTCCACGTTACTTGAGATTGCTGGTCTTCTTACGGGGTTGCCCTCCTCCTCAGTTTCTTCCAGCCTTTTCCTAATTTAACCACAGGGTTCCCTGACTTCAGTCCAATAGTTGGGTGTAAGAATCTGCATCTATCTGTTCAGTAAGATGCTTTTTGGGGCCTCTCAGAGGGCAGCTATGCTAGGCTCCTGTTTGTATGCACACCATAGCATCAGTAATAGTGTTAGGCCTTGGAGACTCTCCTTGAGATTGATCCAAGTTGTGCCTGTCACTGGACACCTTTCCCTCAGTCTCTTTTCCATTTTTGTCCCTGCAGTTCTTTTAGATAGGAACAATTTTGGGCCAGAGTTTTTGACTGTGGGGTGGCAACCCCATCCTTCCACTTGATGCCCTGTCTTTCTACTAGAAGTGGACTCTACAAGTCCCTCTCCCCACTATTGGGCATTTCATCTAAGGAGCCTTTGAATCCTGAGTTTCTCACTTCCCAGGTTTCTAATACTTTCGAGAGTGTCCCCTCCTCTTCTACCCCCTGAGATTGCATATCTTATTTCTTGTCTGCTGCCCCTACCCCCATACCTGATTATGTTCCCCTTTTCCCTTCACCCCTCCTTCTCCCAGCCAGGTCCCTCCCTCCCTCTGCCTCCTGTAATTGCTTTCTTCTCCCTGCCAAGTGGGACTGAACCATCCTCACTTGGGCCCTTCTGCTTGTTAACCTTTTTGAGTTCTGTGGATTTTGGATACTATAATCTCAATAAATAGAAAATTGAAGATAAGTCACCTGGGTGCATAGTCTCAAGGAACATGGTGCTGATATAAAGCTAGTCTTAGTTTTACTAAAGTGAAAATGTTTTCTTTTTTAAAACTCAATAATAATTTATTTGTTTGTCATAAATGCTTTATTCCTTAAGTGCTTTCCAGATGTCAGCCTTCAAACAGAACACCGAGTTACCAAGGTTCCTTCTTATGCTTCAAATTATACAGTGCCTTTACTTTCTTTCCGTAACTTTAAAATTGCTTTGTAAGTGACTTGCTCAGCATTTCTCAGGCCCAACTGGGAGCCCTGTCTTTTCCTGAGTAAGTACTGCCAAGTAACAGCGATATCACTAGAACACTAAGATCAATAATCTTAAAACATTGGGGATTTTCTTTTCTTAAAAAAACATGTTTTTACTGGTTATTATATATTTCCCCTTGGAAGGTAGAGACTATTCAAAGTTTATTATCTATAGAGAAATAAAAAAGATGTAGGTAAAATGAAAAAGAGCAGAGTGTTCTGTCCCCTCCATGATGAAGGTCCATCATGAGGGAACCCGGACTTTGCCATTTGTTTGTGTGTGCCTGCTGAAGCAACAGCTCCACCTGAGGAGGGGCAGGTCCTCGGGATCCATCTGTGGGTTCCCAGGTCCCAGTGTTCATCTTTGGTAATAGCAAGTTTACTAAATATGAGAATAGACTCTTTGGTATGAACCAAAAGAACAGAGAAGTCTATCTCCTGACTTGAACAGATTGCTGGTTGGACGAGGAAGATTGTAGACGTGAAACAATCAGGGTATCTATGCTGCATTTTCCCCCTCTGGGACTTAAAACTTATTTTTTTCAGAGGAATTTAGTTACAATCTAGAATGATGCAAGGCTGTAAGGAAATCAGGGATCATCTTTGTCCTCCTGACGGAGACAGTGAGGTAGAAATGAGGAATGTCAAGAACTAACAGTCAGTACATTGGAAAGAATCTACACAGCGTTTTTTCTTCTGTCTTTAATTTTACTTCTTAATTTTGGGGAAGAAACAGGGTTCTCTCCCACCTGCCCACCACCACTCCATAAACCTCATAACCATCCTTATGAGGGAATCACCATACATTATTAGGAATACAGAATGCCTTATCAAGGAGTCGATGGTCTCCCTCCACATGTGTCTGAGAGAAACCTTCTCATTGAGGGAACGGTTTAAGTGCAGTCATTATTAGAGCACTTCAACAGCCTTCTGAAGTCCCTTTTGTGTTTCCAGATTCTTCCATTCTACTCTGTCTCTGAGAAAAACAAAGCACCGAGGAGCCTCCTAGCAAGCAGTCATGAAAATAAGAATTACATCTGAGATCAGATGCAGAACTAATCTTCGATTTAATCCTACTAAGCCTTGTGCCCAGTGTTTCAGAGTTGGTCTGGCTCCAATGTAGACAGAGGTTAAACAAATTAGCACACGCATTGATGGTGGGAGCGGCGTTTTCAGAGTTATTTGAAGATTATGTCCACCTTGCCAGCTCAGACTTGCAGCAAGTAAGTAAACTTAGATTAACCCTAGATTAATCCAAAGACAAAAGAACCTTCAGCCAGAAGACTGAGATAGGAATGGGGGTGGGGAGCAAAGTATGCTGTGTCCTAATCACTGGAAGAGAGCCCGCCATCCATCCAAGCCAAGTCTGTCCTGATCTATAATGAGATCAATTGTATCTGAAGCTCTTTGGGTCCTGGCAGCAGGACAGGCCCAGCAGGGCAGCACTGAAGAGCAATGACCTCACTGACGAGCACAGCCAAGGCCACCAACCTCCATTTCTGGTTCTCCCTTCTACCCTCCCTCCTCTCTTCATCCACTGCTGGACTGCCAGTTGCCCAGCATGGCAGAGCTAGTCTTCAAAGTAAACTATCAATGCACTGCAGTTGCAATCTTTTTTTCCAATGAGCCTAGGAAGAACTTTTCTATGTTAAGCCACCTGAAATGTTACATAAGTTGAGGCACTTGCTGACAGGAACCTGGTGTGGCTGTTCCTTGGGAGGTTCAACCAGCAACTGACCAATACAGATGTGAATGCTTGGAGCCAGCCATCATGACTGAGCTCAGGGACCCTGGTAGGAGAGCTGCAGGAAGGATTGGAGGAGCAGGGGGGATTGCAAACCCATCGGAAGAACAACATTGGCTGGCCAAACCACTCAGTGCTCGCTCCCAGGGACTAGACCACTAATCAAGGAGTGTACGGGGAGGGATCCATGACTCCAGATACATATGTAGCGGAGGATGGCCTTGTCTGACATCAATGGGAGAAGCCCTTGGTCCTGTGTAGGTTTGGTGCCCTAGTGTAGGGCAATGCTGGAGCAGTGAGTGGGTTGGGGAGTACCCTCATAGAGGTTAAGGAGAGTGAAAAGAGGGCAGATGTGGGATGGGGGGTGTTGTGGAAGGGAACCGGGAAGTGGGATATCATTTGAGATGTACATGAATGGAATGATCAATATTAAAAAGAAGGGAAAAAAAGAAATTAGCCAGTTTTCAAATGGTTGGCCATTTTTATTATTTATTTGTTTATTTATTTATTTATTTCTAACAGCTCAACCTCTATAAATAAGATTTATGGGAAATGTTTAACCACCTCTCCATCCCCTTCAACATGAAATGCTTCTGTCTAAATATATAAATGTGGCTCTCCATTCAACCATTTCATGGACAAGGAAGACTAAGGGTTTGACTTCTAGGCTCCTCCCTAGAAGAAAAATTAAGATGCCTTATCACCCAGCCTTTTACCTCTTTCCTTTCTTACATACTACAGAAAAGCTAAATGAGACTATCTTTGTGAGCCATTTTGATTAGTGATTCCACAAGAGTGTAACTGGTGTGAAGGAGAATCACAGATAGGATGCACAAACTCCTGGGTGCTGATGCAAAAGTCAGCTGGGTGCTAGGAAAGCAGAATTTCCCTATTAGAAGGAAAAAAAGAAATGCTTAGGGAGAGAGTTCTATGCCAACACATTTCTAAAAAAAAAAAAAAAAAAAAAAAAAAAAAAAAAAAGACATAGAAGGCCTTTTGGATTCCAGATAACTCTTACAAAATATTTTGATGGATTAAATGCAAAAAGTGAATCAAGCATATGGATTAAATTTTCATTAAAATACAGATGGGATTTTTTGTTATTAAATTAAGTAAAATGTTTGGCAAAGTAGATTTGGTTTTGGCCAATCCCAGGGACATTTGAAAAACAATTTTGAGCTATTCAGTGAACTAAGCTGAAAGCCAAGCTTACCCATCTCTAGAAGTTTGGAAAAAACTGAAATCTGGCTTATAGGGATATGATTCAGTGTCAAATATGTTTCTTAAACACCAAAAGTGCCTACGTGCTTTGAGAATACAGTTGGTGTGCCCAAAAGTTATTGAGTAACTCGGATGCCTAGTACATAAAAGGCAGCAATCCATTGACCTGAGAAAAGGTGAGCCATTCCCTTCCCCCACCCAGATGTTAAGGACTGACTCAAAGCCAGAGGACTCTGCATTTGCAACTACGCTGTCTAGCCTAGAAAACTGACCCCAGACAGCAACTGACTAGGAAACAGTCATTGAGGAGAAAAGATAACAACACAGTTGGCTAGTTGACAAGGGGCTTTTAATACCTACATTGACCAAAAGGATTTTAAAACAGCAAAACATGATATGCATATTGATGAAAAGTGAGATCATAATATTTAGGCTTCTTGATTTTTCATCCAGCTTCAAGAACTTGGCTTTACTTATCTAAAGAAGGAAAAAGAAGTCCCAAAGGAATTTTGCATGGAAATTTTTGGCACTCAAATGCAAGTCCATTTGAATATCTTTTCATCAGCCCATGGGTTACTGGGAAAAAGAATTAATCCACCTATCAGTAACATCTGATACATGACTATACATGAAGTTTCAAGTTTAGTAATCTTTTGTTGCCTCCTATTATGAAACACCACTGTACCCCTACCACAACTCCGGCTCTGCACTTGTATTTTAGGAGAGCAGGATCATTTGAATAGTCAAGTTTTCGTAACTGGATGTTAAGCATTGACTCGATAGAGATTTAAATCACTTAGAGTAGAAATATTTGTCCGTCCATGTTCCATTCCTTTATGTTCTTAACTAACCAGCTGTGTGATGTTGGGAGGACAGTCTGAGGTGGCTGGGGTGAGTAGAGCTGCTGACCTCTGAGCCACGTGATCTCAGCTAGAAAGGCTCTTTCCCTTGTATTTTGTTTTTTGGTCTTTTGGGGGATTTTCTTTTCTCTATGTAGCCGACAAGTCAGGAAAACAGAACTACTGTAAGGGTTTAAAATAACAACAACAAAGAAGGATTTATAGCAGAATTTAAGAATTTATAAAATCATTGCAAAGGCTAGAAGTATGAGATGGAGGGAACCCAGGATAGCACATCGACATAGCAGAGAGGAAGGTTTCACAGACCATGCTTCCCATGACCTTGTCTGACTGGCACGAGAGTAGATGGTTCTCAGTCATCTGGAAGGCTTTGAAGAACCGCCCAGTCTGGCTGATGATGCCCACATGCCCACTCACGTTTTCTAGCCTGACCAGAAAATGGCCTCTCCTTCTTTTCTGTAAGTTCAACCCTTCTCATTAAGACTTAAACTAGAAAGAACCTTATAGTAAAATGAAATGTAGTTTCTAGACACCAGTCCAGGTGCACAGGTGAGGGTCTGAAGGGAGAAAATTCTACTCATTTCTAATAGGTTATTGACCCACATGTGTCTTCTTGCTTTGTTCTAGTGACTTTTGGGTCATTCTGCTCATGCATTCCCTTGTTCTTGCATCTGATTCCTAGATTTCCACTTTCCTGTGCAGATAACCCCCAGCAGATATCCTTGCCTCGGCTGCATCAATGAGTTTCCTATCAATCACTTTCCTCTGTTTCCAGTTTTAACTGTTTCAGTTAGAATTTTTATTCTGTGTGCACAAGGCACTGTAATGCCTTCCTCACTAATACATCTGCCCCCAGCCTGCTGTGTTGCTTATTTTTCTTGCTGGGATAAGATGCCAGACAAAAGGAACTTGTGGAAAGAAGGGAAGGTTTATCCGGGAGCATGGTTTGAGGATACACTCCATTGTAGAGGGGAAACATGATGGCAGGAGCTTGAGAGAACTAGTTACATCACATCTGCAGTCAGAAACCATAAAGAGATAAATACTGGAGCTCAGTGAGCTTGTTTCTTCTTCCTTTTCATTTAATGTGGAACTCCAGCCTATGGGATGGTGCCAGTTACATTCAAGAAGTGTCCTCCTTCCTCAGTTTATCCTTTTTTTTTTTTGGAAAAGCCTGCACAGACATACCTAGAAGTGTGTCCCTTAACTCCAAATCAAGTCAAGTTGACAAGAAAGAGTAGTGATCATACCTACTCTCACCAAACTGACAATTTTATTCCTCAGGCTCACATAAGATTAATGTAAGGCGACATAAGATTAATCAGGCTTCTGTAACAGTATCATCATAATCTACCATAAATGCAAACTAATCATATAACATTCTGTTTAAGAATGGAGACAAAGTACCTTTATAATAACTTTGTAATAACTCCATAATAACTTCTGATATTGCACAAGACAGTTTATTTTCTCTCCATATACCACAGCAGGTTAGAGAGAAAGAGAGAGAGAGAGAGAGAGAGAGAGAGAGAGAGAGAGAGAGAGAGAGAGAAACAAGGACTCAAGGTCTGAGGGTGAAGATATCAGAGACCTAGGGGATCGGGGACTTCAGAAGAAAGCAGAGGGGAAAAATGCAGACAGGAAAGGGGGAAAGTAAATCCTGAGGTGGGTGACAGGTAGCAGTTGTGGCAGTGAATGTGGAAGCAGGACTTGGCTGATAGTAACTGAGAAGGACACTGGTGGGAAGAGCTTAATTCTATGCTGAGCCTCCAGAGTCTCATCTACACAGACTCCAGGGACCAGGACCAAACCCTTCCACAGAATAGGAATCAAGCTGGGAAGGAGACTCAATCGCACACTTCCTCATTCTCCACATTATCCCTGGTGCTATGTAGCTGTTCCAAGTATTATGACGATTAACTAACTAGTGCAAAGCACCACAAATGCTTCACCTAAGTAACAAATCCTTAGTCCTCCAATCACAGCTCAGAGTTTTCAAAGAGTTCCCAGACTGCATGCTTGACTAAGTAAAATGGCTATCATATGCCACATTTTTAATGGAGACTTTGAACTCGATTAACTCTTGACTAAACTACTGTGCTTAATTGGGTGTTACTTAAAGTTAACAGGGGGACATGGTAGACCCTCAAAAAGATGCAAAAGAAGGAATAACTGCCATCTTTTGCAGTAGGAACTTAGATCTTCTCTTTAAGAAAAACCACTGGTGTCATGTAAAGGGTAAAGACGGTAGGTGATGGAAGAAGATGCAGGATAGGTCTAATAGCCTGTTAGTTCCTGATAAGTACCAGAGACTCTTGGATGGACTTCTGTGTCCAAGGGAGACATTTCAAAGCAGATGTACAAGGAAGAAGCAAAGGTGATTTCATTTTATAATTAAAGGGTTAATTTACCAAATGTGTCCCACACTTTAATCTTGTGGTACTGAGCTAGTGGCCAGTTACAGATAGTAACAATTAACTTTTGAGTATTCTTTTTCCTCCCTGATGCCTGACAGTCCAGAGGAACTGATTAGGCAACATATGATTCACACTCCAGACTAAAATCTGAAAGACTCTCTAGGCATAATGTGCTTCAGTCACTTTACAAATCACTGTCCCTTCCTTGTTTATCTCGTATGGAGTTTGTTGGGAAATGCTGCCACTTAAGGTTGCACTCTACCAGGTCTGGATAACTCCACTCAGAATAATAGGGAGGACTCCCTTTTTCAGCAGGGCTTCCCCTTGTCTGACCTTTATCTGTTTAGCCTGACCCTGCACCACCTATCTGAGGATGGTCACAAAGCCTTTGGCAAACCTATAAGTTGAGCTTCCTCTTTCCCCGATAAGAACATGCTCAGCAAGTACCTGGGATTCCTCGAATACCTCTCCATAAATGAGGCATTCACAGTACTTTAAACTCCAGCTAATGATTCATATTCATCCTGAATACTCCTTCCCACTCTTCAAGGTTTATATATAGCCCTTGGTCACTCCCAATAAAGTGTATGTGCACCAGATGTTTTACTGAAGATTGGTTAAAAGAGATATTTCATGGCATATCATCTAAAAGAACAGTAACAATTAAATCCTCAGAGAATGCCTACTCCCCTGTCCCCCACTCACTCCCAGCCAGGAGCTTGCAGACCTCACTCATTCTAGATTCTGCTTCATCCTTCTAGCCCAGTATGCAGTGGTACCTGGATACCCTGGGGGAGAAAACAGAGGACTCAGAACTACGGCTAGCCCCCAACACACATACCACAAAGTTCATGTCTAAAGTACTCTTAGTTACACTAATCTGATCTTTGTATACTGACATTTGTTGCAGCATTTATAAGACCTGGTGTCTTTTAAACTGTAGACAAATAATTTTGGAACACTGTAAAAAGCAGAAGCACTTTCATTTGGGACATCTGGTCACCTAGTCAGTCCCATGGTGTCACAGAGTAGTACAGCCTCCAAGTTTCTTAATATTCTTTTGGAAAACCACAAAGGCCTCTTCCTTATATCAGCCTTATAGTCAGGGAAAAAACACTTCGCAGTTTAGTTCTCTTCTTGGAAAACAGGTTGTTACAGTGACTCAGTCTTAGCAATGTCTCATGCCAGGGATGGCTCTCTAGTCAGGGAAAGAACGAGCAATGGCAGTTTGGTGAGCTCCATAGCTAATTCTTGTGATTTTCCTCTTCCACTGTCGCAACAAAGCATCACAAAGTTACTAGTTTTATAAGCTATGTATTCACTGTTGTAGCATAGAGATCAGAAATGTGAAATTGAGTCACTGGGTCCAAGTCAAAGGTTCAGGAGAATGGTACCTTCCACTGAAGGTTCAGGAGGGGATTGGTTTCCCTGACGTTTTCATCTTAATATTACTCAGATCCATTCTATTTCCAAAGCCAGGCAGGCAGCCTCTTCCTGCCGTGGTCACGTGATCACTGCTTGTGTCAAATTCCCCTCTAATTGTCTTTTTCAAGAACACCTGTGATTGCTTTGCATCTACTCAGATAATCCGGGATAATCTCACCATCTTGAGAGCCTTCATCGCAGCTGCAAAGTCTCTTTTGCCATGAGGTAGCATTCACAGTTGCCAAGACCTGGATGTCTTCTGGGAAACTATTACCCAGCCTCCCATAATGTTGCTCTTAATCCCCCAACCTGCATTACCACCCACAGTTACCACTACTCTAACGTTAAAGCTGTGGCTGCAGGAGCACATTTAAAAGGCATCATTACTCCCAACTGTCAGTGGCAGACTCGGGCTTCAAGCCATCCCTCCTGAACTACAGATAAACTGAAGGAAAAGCAGGGACGTTAAGAAGCAGAGATGACAACTTTTTTAAAGCTTTTTTTTCTCAACTTCCCATTTGCCTCCCCTATATAGCAGAAATAGCCCCCAAATTACCATCTATGTCAGTCTGGCATTGGCAGGAAAACTACAAACAAACAAACAAACAAACAAAAAAAACCCTTCTTTGTTTATAGGCCCATGAATCAAAAAGAAACGATCAATGGTAATCCATTGGAATCAAACTCCATAATATTTATACGAATTCTTTTATGATGGTTTTGCTTTTAACTTGGGCGGAGGGTGACTTTTTGGTTCTGTGTTTCAGGTAATGATCTCTGCCTTTACTCTTTGCATGTGTTAACGCATTAGCAGCCGGCTACAGGTGCTAGCATAGTTCTTGGGGTTTTGCTTGTTTTCTTTCAGATGGGGAAACTAAAGAATCTAAAGGTTAAACGGTTTGGACTAATTTTTCACAAACTAAAACTTGAGTGCAGGAATTCCCAGCCCCTAGAACAATACTTCACTACATACAGTCCAGAGCTTCATAATGCTGCATATTTTAAGCTCCTATGATTTTTTTTTTTTTTGAGACAGGGTTTCTCTGTATAGCTCTGGCTGTCCTGGAACTCACTCAGTAGACCAGGCTGGCCTCGAACTCAGAAATCCGCCTGCCTCTGCCTCCCAAGTGCTGGGATTAAAGGCGTGCGCCACCACCGCCCGGCTGATTCCTAAATTCTACAAGAACAGGCTTTGTTCTCATACCCTACTTTTCTCACACCAGTGAGTATTATTTATTACCTATATCAGACCTTCAATGGCTGGATAGTTATTATGATTGCATTTTCTTTTCCCATATAACCTTCCATATAGACAAGAATGTCTATGTACTCCTAAATATATTCGTTTAATACATTACTACTCGGGAGTATAGTCCTCAAACCAGTGAGACAGGCATCCTTTGGGGTCCCCCTCTCACATCCTAGACTTATGTAATTCAAATCTGCATCGCAGTAAATTTCCCACATAACTTATGCACGTGAAAGTTTGAAATCACATGATTATATTGAATAAATGTGTTTACTATAGGCCATACTAGAATACTTTGGCCCTCGAGGCCAAATGAATGACTCTTTGAATTCACTCCAGGGCTAGAGAGCTACAATTTGGCTAGTTCCACAAAAATCTTTTCCTTTTATAAGCCCTCGTTTTTAAATGATAAGTACACTGATATTAAGGGAAATATTTTAGGATGGCTAGTACAGATTTTTATTTTCTTTAAAGCACTTTAAGAAATTTCCCTGCCCCAAATATATAGAGAGACCTGGATTCAGATGGCAGGTCTGTGGGTGAGCCAGGAAGGCAGCAGCCTGGATAGGCAAAAATCCAAAGGCTCTCCCCGCTACAGAGAAAGAGCTGGTCTCCATGGTGACATAAAAGAAAGCCCTAAGAACAGCCCACTTATGCCAGTATTACAGTAAAATTTTATTTATATATACATATATATATATATATATATATATATATATATAGTTGGTAGGTTACTTTATTCTCGGGATTTTAGAGTACCAATCCATGATCTGAAGCTAACTCAGTAATTAAGTAATATCAGAACTATAAAACAAGAAGAAAGGAAAACTAAAAGCGGGATGTGGAAGCTGGAAAGATACTCCTGGAAACTCTGTAGTCTAGGCTTGTCCAGGATCATGTTACAGGAAAGGTAACTGTGCTTAGATCCTATAGATCTTAAAGCTTTTAACAAAACAAAGAGTTATGGTGAATACATGATAAAGAATATAGGGAAAAAATCAAGTATCACAGCAAACATCAAGAAAGAAAGAAAGAAAGAAAGAAAGAAAGAGAGAGAGAAAGAGAGAGAGAGAGAAAAGGGGAGAGAGAAAGAAAGAGGGAAGAAAAGAAGGAAGGAAAGAAAGAGAGAGGGGAAGGGAGGAAGGAAGGAAGGAAGGAAAGAAGAAAGGAAGGAAAACAAAGAAGGTGACGAGTATTAAAACCCTGGAAACCGCACACAAATGAGAAGGCCTACATAACCTATGAGTCATATTAGTCTTGAGAGAAAAGTTTGAATGTCTTAAACTTAAGGGGAAGAACACATAACAAAGAGTGGAAGAGATGTGGCTCAGCCATCAGGAGTGTTGGCTGCTCTTCTAGAGGATTCCAGCTTGGTTCCCAGCACTCACATAAATCTGCTAACAGCCACCTATAACTAGAGCTGCAGTGGATTTGACAACCTCTTCCAGACTTCAGGGACATCTGTACACATACACACACACACACACACACACACACACACACACACGCACGCACGACTAAAAAGCAATAAAAAAAATCTTTAAAAATTAAAATAAAATACAGAGGCTAGAGAGATAACTCAGAGGTTAACTTGTTCTGGCAGAGGACCCAGGTTCAGTTCCCAGCATTCACATGGTAGCTCACAGTCAATCATAACGCCAGTTCCAGGGGATCTGACATCATCCTCTGACCTTGGCAGGCACTAGGCATACATGTGGCATATATATTCACAGGCACACAAAACACTTAATGAATAAATACATAAATAAATAAATAACATCAAAAGATTAAAACTTAAAAATGCTTATATTAGATACCAGGCTCTCCCACTAAGGCATTTAATCACGAATTTAAAAAAGAAACTGTCCACACAATGCATTGTATATGGACATCTTCAGGTTCTTCTTTCCTTTGTTACTAGAAACAACTCAAGTCTACAACCAGATGAATACATAAGTTTTGGTATATACATACCAGAAAATAAAAATTACCTACAATAAAAAAAAAAAGATAAGCAAATTCTGGTATGTTCATATAATTTAATATCTCTGCAATAAAAAAGACTATTGATATGCCAATAAAACAGCAAAATGGATGAATTTCAAGCAATTATGTTGAGGGAAATCAACTAGGCAAAGGGGGATGCATATCATTCCATGTGTATAGAATTTTAGAAACAACCAAACTGATTCATATTGACAGATACACGTGGAATGAAGAATACAACAAGCAGAAGAGATGACTTATAAAAAACAAAACAAACAAACAAACAAAAAAAAACAAAATAAAACCCCTCAGCTTTTAAACAATGGCTATGCTCACTCTCTTGGTTATGGTGACAATTTCATCAGTATACGACCATGTCAAAAATCTATCAAAACTGTACACTTTTAAACACATGCAGTCATTGTATGTCAATCTCAATAAAGCTGTTAAAAATAAAAACTATTCAGGAAAGTTCATGTGAATTTGTGCCATTTGAGGTAGCTTCAAGTACTGTGTTGATGGAGCATGTATCCACACAGCAGGAGCCTGCCCCATCACCCATTTTCCCAAGTCCGCTCGGGGTGGACTTCCAATGAGCCTAGCTTTATGATACAAGCCTTAGAAAAGGCCTGAAAATAAACAGAATCCCGAGGAGCAGCCATCACCCCTAACCTTCATAGGTAGCATGTTGCCACCTGTTTTATCAGTCTCTCCATAGACCGCAATTACCAGCAATGGTATCAATCCCCCCCCCCAACCCTTTTCCATTAGGCCACAGGGTCTTTTTCAAAATATAGTCACGTCCACTATTAAGATGCTGTGTTACCCAGCCATATGCTGCTTTCACTTTTTACCTACAACAACATCTCAGACTGGGCAGTTTTATCATAGCTTAGCCTAGATCTACAGAGAGGGGGAAAAAAAGACATATTTGACAGACAGAACAGCTAGGGACACATTATAATACTGCAGCAGGCTGTGCCTGCAAGTGGGCACACACCTCTGTTCCCTTGGGCTTTGGATGCACACAGACCATACTGTGCCATGACTCACTCCAATAAAAAAGGGGGCCAGGCCACAGACAAACAGAGGAAAATGTCTAACTCTGCAGCCTATCTGCATCTGTTCAATTATGTTAACATTCACAAGCAATACATTAAACTGAATGTCCTAATGATATTTGCCATTCCTGGCTTTCAGTTGATTTCCTTAAAGAATTAGCATTTGGTTTTTCTAATTTCAGAGAATATTAAGAACTGTTTTCTATGTAACTAAATCCAGTATTTGAACGCTTCCTCCCATGAGGCAGCCTCAGAGTCTCCTCCACCCATTTGGTAATTCTGGGGTTGGAGGTTATTTAAATTGATTTTCAGCTTAGTGCCAGGAGTGAAAGCTCAAGAGTACTGGGTGTTGCAACCCCACCTTTCTCTCAGGAAGAACCTCCAGTGTCCTCATGGTCTGCTGCTCTTGGATGGCCTAGGAAAACTTCTGTGGCTAACAGTCACACAACAATCCTTGGCAAGGGATTATTATGATTTGGTGTCCTGAGTCTCTAATGCCTATTTCCTCTCTCTTGTTTATCATTACTGCTGGGTCTTCATTCCCCTGGTTAGCTGGCTTATTATTTTTTTTAAAGCAACAGGAAGTTGCTATTGTCTATTTGGAGCTGGGTTTCTTTAGGCTTGTTCTTTCTGTTGCTAAGTTACAAAAGGCAGAAAGAAAACATTGTATTTATCCCTTTCTGAACATCAACTTCTCACGGACGCTGGCTGTTCAGGTAAAAGAATTTTCCAGTACACATGTCCCTTGCTCTTCTCATCCTTGATTTGGCAGCTAATTGGCCTGTCATCCTTTACCCTGAAGAAGTTATTTGCTGTGTCTGAAATGCTTCTAAAAAGTAAGATAACAAGGCCAAAATCAATACACTTTAAGAGAAATTATAAGTTGTCGTCTTCCCTTTACCAGAAAGACAGAATTGAGGTGATTTGATGGCAGCATGTCTGTACTGCTCTTGGAGACAGAATCCGTTTGCACAAGTGTCTTCTTAGCCACAGACTCTTAAGTGTATTCTTCACAATGCAGTTTTTCTTGTGTGGCTTTCTGGATGCTATTAATAAAATCAACCACAGTGTCTTTGCTTGGTAGCTTATTTAGCATTTGAACAACTCTGATTTGAAATTTTCTTCATAATATATTTGTCCAGTAACTTAAGGACCATCAGAACACAAGACACCTCCAGGCCTCTCTGAAGCCCCATTTCTTGTTAGTGATTTAGTTTCCACATGTACAATAGTTATTTACTGACCCACAAATGTCTCAAACTAAAACTCTCACAGATGCATATGAAATCAATAACCTTGATATTTACCTATGATCTTGAAGCACACAGGAAATTCAGCTGGCCATGTCTGAGAATGGGGCCAAGTAGGTGTTTGCTAAGAAGAGGGGTGCTTTGGGTAGTAGTTTCAGAGGTAGAGATAATATACCCCAAACTTCCCTTCTAAAACATGGATAATACATCAGCCTTACCTGAATGTATATACATTCTTCTTGAGTCTACTTATATGCTCAGCCTTTGTGTAGTCCTGGATAGTGTATCTGAGAACCACAGTTAAGGGATGGATTGTACCGCCTGTAGGAAACAGAAATGGAGTGAGATGAGTCATTGAGGCAGATGCGCTGTGCCATAAAACAGAGCCAAAGGCTCTCAGATGCCACCCATGTACCTGCCCCAGCCTCTCCCACTACTGCAGAGCATCTGGCGGTACCCAGCCTCAGTGGGCAGAGAAAAGAGTGCAGCTCTTGCCCTGCCATCTGCGGTTTCTATCTCAATTTATAATGCACACTGAAGCCAGAGCTAATATGCTCGCCTGATGAGCTATGCAAGCCCTTAGCATTTTGTTTAGAAGAATTATTATTTTATCTTCTTTAGGGAGATAAGGGTGTGTTTTCTACTTTGTATGAGGCTGCATTCTACTAGGTATAAGCCAAGAAAAATACAGCAGGTTTGGTTTCCAAGCCTTGGGAAATAGTGTGATGGATAAATGAGGGTAGATAAATAGATAGAAGTCCACAATAGATCTGAGCTGGAACAAGTAAGCAGAGGCATCAAAAAATTAATAAGAGAGGATTAAATGTTTACAACATGCACAGAGGTATGGAACCCTGTAAGAGCCACAGCTGGACAAACAGACAAGCACATAAAGGGATGGAGAAGAGAAGGGAGGTGAGGGGGGAGAAAGAGAGACTGAATAAGAACATTCCACATATGCTCAGAAACTGGGAGACCGCTCAAAGGAGTCTATGACTTCCTTCTAAATCCAATAACATTAATGAATGGATGAGCCGTATGCCTGAAGAGACAGAGCAAACTAAACCTACAGGGAATCTGTGTCAGGAAGACACGAGGATCTGGGGAACAGAGATCTCTAGAACAGATCTCAGGAGCTAGGGGATGATATGAAGTCTGGGCACTGAAGTCTTTCTTGTTCTCTGGGGGATCCTGTGAGCCGTCCAGTTTAGGAACTGCTGATATACATTATACTTCAAGTGGCTACAGATCAAGCTTTTAATCATGATTTATTATTAATAAAAGATCGACATTCTTAATTATTTGGTAGCTGTTATCTATTCTTTCACGTGTTTCCCTCTATGTTTGCAAAAAAGGGACTCATCATAGGCAAACATTACTACTACTCTGAGACTTAGGCTATAACCTGTACATTCAAAATAATGCCATCTCAGGACCAGGATGTAGATCAGTTGGTAGGTTGCTTACCTAGCAGACATGAAGCCTGGGTTTGATCTCCAGCACCTCATAAACTGGATGTAGTAAAACATGCTTCTAATCCCAGTATTTGCAAGGCAAAGGCAGGAGGGTTGGAAGTTCCTGGTCATACTCAGATATATAATAAGTCCATGGCCAGTTTGGCATATATAAAACAATCAATCAATATCTCTCTCCCTTTTTCAATCCCTCCTCCTCTGTCCTTCCTGATTTCCATCTCTCTAAATACACACACACACACACACACACACACACACACAACCTACTTATAGTTTTACTTTAAATATAGTTTTTATGGTATTGGTGATTAAACCCATGCTTAAAGCTGTATACCAAGACATCTTTGAAAAATGAAATGAGGCAATTGTTTATAAGGCATGAAAGCATGGTGCTTAGCACATATGAAATACAGAGACGTAGTACAAGTTAATCACCTTCATTATTTTCTGACAGCTAAGGCTGACAGTCTCCTTTGATCCCCAAGGAGCTCCCCCATCTCTTTGTTAACAATACCCTTTCAACATATGTAAGTAACCCCTTGGATGTGTTAGCTGTGGTGTTTTGAATGAGAATGGCCCCCATAGGTCCTTATATTTGAACCTGTTGGCCCTCAGTTGGTGGAACTGTTTGGGAAGGATTAGGAGCTGTGGCCTTGCTGGACAGTGTGTGTCACTAGAGACAGGCTTTGAGGTTTCAAAAGCCCACACCATCTGCAGTTAGTTCTTTCTGCCTTGTGATCATGTCTCAAGATGTGAACTCTCCGTTACTGCTCTAGTGCTATGACTACCTGTCTGCTGCCATGCTCCCCCAAGATAGTCATAGACTAACTCTCTGAAACTGTAGTTCCCCAATAAGTTCTTCCTTCCATACACTGCCTTGGTCATAGTCTCTACTCACAGCAGTTAAGACCTCAGCTTCTTCTAAGCTTTCTCTAGGAGTTGAGACTTGTTGGGAAGAACTTTCTCCTCTATATGAGCCTTACCTACCTGAAGTCATACCTTCTCAGAATCCTTTCCAACAATGTCTCCATGTACCTTGTGCTAAATGATTCTCTCCCATTTTAGCATTCCTAAAGACATGTTCATCCTTGATTCACTTGGTCTTGGTTATCCTGTCTCTTCATTTCATTGTGCATGTAAAATAGTGTATACCTTGACCTTTCAAGTATTGAATGGCCTACTGACAACTGTCTAGGAAGAGCCCCTTTTTTGTGCGGACCTGAGTCACCACTGGCATCAAATAGACACTCAGAAGACTGCAAGCTTCTTGAAGACAGGCATGACCAGGATATCCATGTCCATAATGACTTAATACGTAGATGGTGCATGTGAGTTACCCTAACAAAATACCACATGTTGGGAAGCTTAAACAACAGAAATTGACTTTCATAGTTCTAGAAGCTATAAGTCTGGGATAGAAGTATTAGAAAGGTTGGTTTCTTCTGAGATCACCCTCTGTAGCCCGCAGATGTCTTTGGCTTCTTGTGATCATACTTGTATTGCATCCATCAAATAAGAAGCAAGATCACACTAATGGTCCTTGTAACTACTTCTTTAATGACCCCCATCTCCAATTATAGTCATGTTCCAAAGTGCTGAGAATTAGAACTTCAAAATTAGAACTTCAAAATATGAGTTGGGCAGGTAACAGGTACATGATTCAGTCCACAGTGATGCTTAATAATTATGCTGATTGGATGGTCTTGTGCACATGTCCCACTCATCTATTAAGCAGATATTACATAATTTTCTCAGGTAGTTGTGGTAGGAAAATGAGTAAGTTACGGTTTCTACCAGAAGGAACTTACATTTTAATGGAAGAAACCCCTACCATGGAATATTGATAATTAGAAAATAAACTGGTTGAACATATATACTGGGACTATATAAGCCAAAAGAGAACCTTGCCTGGCAGGTGATCCAGGGAAGGCTTCCCTGAGGTGACAATTTCTGAAGTGGGTTCTAAGAGATGAATGAATGAGAATTTTACTTTGTAAGGAAAGAAAGACAAGAGTGACCTGCTGTTAGTATTAAGTAATAAAGTCACCTTCAGGGTGGTAAGTGGATTTAAGGCATTGTTAGAGACATGAGGAAAAGGAGCCATGGAGATTCAGTTCCCTTCATTCAGGTGTGGGATAAAGAACTTTGCTCAGTGGTAGTGTGAAGTCAGTGAATGTGAGAAACATCTATAAGGTAGCTCCAACATTGTTTATTAAACAGCCTGTCTGAACACAGGGTAAGGGAGAAGAAGCATGTAGGATCACCTGAAGAAATGAAGTACTGAAACTTCTGTTCATGTTTTAACACCACCATCACCACCAGCACACAGGAACCTGTGAGATGTGCACATCCTCAAGGCATCTGAAGGGCCATTATATCTGGACCTCTGAGGACGGACCTGGGAACCCATCACCAAGGCCCTTGGGTAGCTGACTGTAATATGACCAAGAGGCCCTGTTCAAAGGATGAGGAATTTCTCTTTCCACATGGGAAGACAGATATTTTTAATAATTTACTTCTTTCCAGCTCATACTGAATTATCAGTGTCCTAGGCCTTATGATGGAGGAAGGGAGGGGGAAAGGGGAGGAGAGGAAAAGAAGGGGAGAGTTATAGAGAGAGAGGAATGGAGGAAGAAAGAAAGAGAAGGAAAAGAGGGAAGAAGATGAAAAAAGAAAAATGGACAGAGGAAAAGAAAGCTGAGAAAGAAAGTGAGGAAAGTACCCATATAAGAATCATCACTATTGATTAGAAAAAAAATATTTAACTCGGATTTAATATAAGGCCAATGTTTTAGAAAATATTTTCTAGAAAATTTGTAGCTGAAATACAGTGTAAGCATTGTATAGACAAGGGGTCTTGTTTGGAGAGCTGTATTTGAAAACAACAGATTGACTGATCAATCGATTGATCGATTGATTGATTTTTATCACCCAATATATGACCTACTCATACTCAAAGAGAGGCTGCATTAAAATATCTAACTGGTCAATATCCCAATCAATGATTTTGTAAAATCCCACAGTGGAATCCATAATGTTAAAATCCCACAGTGGAATCCATAACGGTGACCCCAACACAATGACCCTTTGAGTAGCCCTCCTGCTTTCAAGGGCCATTTCTAATCAGCCTGACAGAAAATGTTCAGGTCCAACACCAAATGATTCCAGCCCTGGAAAAAAATCATTATTAGTTAAGTAATTAAACAATCCCTCACTTATTAACTTTTCAGGTCCATTGGTCATGCTCGAGAACACCAAAATTGCCTGGCAATTACATAAATTATATTCCTATTCCCTACTTAGTAGTTACTGAAAACCATATTTTCATAAAGAAGAGGTTACACAGGGACACAACCTTCAAAGTGAGGAGAGTAGGTCAGGGTGAAAAATTTGCCTGAGGAAGACGGCTAACTCAGAAGCCACGCTGAGAGGAACCAGTGCCGAGTACAGTGAAGAGCCATCATGGGTTGCAGGGATTGCTTGATATTTAAATGATAAGCGTGCTCATACATATAGCAGGTATTTCTTACTTAAAAATTAAAATAGAGCCAGACGTGGGGGAATCTGTAATTCTAGCAGCCAGGAAGCTAAGACATGAAGTTCATGAACTTGAAGCTAGCCTGGGCTATATAGCAAGACTCTGTCTCCAAAAAAAAAAAAGTACTGGATGTATAGCTCAGTAGTTAAGTATTTGTCTATTAGCTGAAATGACCTGGGTTCCTCCATATCATTGAAAGCAGTGGTTCTGTTTGGAATTCATTGGGACATATAGTTGAAATGTACACAGGGGATATTTGTTACAAAGTTGTGTATAATAACAAATTACAACAAGCTAAAAATCTATTATTATTGATTAAAACAATAATTTAGAGCTCGGGAAATGGTTCAGTGGGTAAAGGTACTAGCTGCCAAACCTAATGATCTGAGTTTAATCCCCAGAATCCACATAGTAGAAGGAGAGGAAAGACTTCCCCCAGGTTGTCTAGTACACACACACATACACACACACACACACACACAAATAGAATAAATAAAAATTTAAAACTATAGTAATAAATGCCTTTGAATTAAGTAGAAAACATACTTTCATCATATGCATGTTTTGATCATATATACATAGATTAAATTACACTTACATATAGGAAATGCATACTGATATTAGAAATGCATACACACACACATATATATATACATATATAACTATATATACATATATAACTATATATACATATATATGCTAGGGATTGTGTCCCTTATATATGGGAATAAGTGACTACAAGGACAATGTGAGAAACTAGTGTGTTCAAAAACCCAGATCTGCATGTGGTTTGGTGCTTAGTTTTATTTCAGTGACAGTCTTCCCAAGGTTACAACGGACAGTGACCCTCTAACTAGGCAGGAACCCCCTTGTCTCACACCCTCCTGTAGAAGCCAGTGCCCTGCTACTACACTGAAACAGGAAATGCGCATCAATGGTTGGAAGTCAGCCGCAGTGGAAATCAAGGCCAGAAACAGTATTCGCTTTGCTTGGACTTGCCCAACCCTACCATTCTCTGATGTCACCACAACTTTCTCTTTATTCATCTATGTTACCACCTTGCTTGTGCCTATAAAAATATTCATCATTTCATACATTTATATACTGCATTTAGGGTATTTTCATTCCTATTACCATCTCATATCCTCACCTCTCCTACCTAAAACACTTCTTTCCAGTAACTCCCCTCCTACTTTGGTATCTTTTATAGTGTCCGTTCACTAGCCTGCCTTGGCCCATTGTGAGAGCACTTTCAAAACAAAAGAACCAAATCTTATCCATGTGTGCTAAGTTCAGATACAGCCCATCACCAAATGCCTAGCAGAGGCCCAATAGATGCTGGCAGTGAAGGAGAAGATGGTTGCTAGCCTATCCAGAGCTTGACTGTCCAGCTGTCACTATGCCCATGAGAACTTCCTACTCTCCACGTTCTCCTGCAGCTGACCTGGCCTTGCTTCCCAGCTGGCTCAGGTACTCTGTAGATACCAAATTCACATAAAGTCACCTGGACATGAAGCTTGAAGATAGTTTACTTCCCAAACATCAGGACATCTACTGGTTCCCCCTTAAATGTCATCTGACTGCCACAAACCCTCTGTTGTCAAACAAAAGTTGAAAGACCAGTTTAAAGACAGGCCAAAGCTGATGAAGCTTGTCAGGTATCCAGACACCAAGTCTTCAGGAAGGACCAAGCAGCAGTACTCTAGTCTACATCCTGCCAGCAGAATTTACCCAGATCTGCTGCTCCTTGCATTAAAGGACCTGACCCTGAACTGTCAGCCATGGGTTTCTTAGTAGATTTATGTCAATCAAGTGTTGGGTTTTTCAGAGTACAAGCTCTTCCTAGACAAAGAGGAAAGGTAGAGACAGGAAGGTTACATGTGCTGACAGACGATCAATATTTTCATGGGTTTTTTCCTCCAAGACTTAGGAATAAAGAAGCATTGCCCTAATCTGGGTACTGTGAGAAGCAACAGTTTTCCATTAGCAAGCAGCAGCCTCAGAACACAACTTTCTATCCCTTCCATGGGGAACAAAGTCCAGGAATAAGAAACACAAGGACAATCTTCATCTGTGTTCATTCTCTCCCTGGTCCCTTCCTTGGCCAGCACAGCTTCACTTCTGAGGATAGATTTTTTTTTTCTGGAAATGGTAAAAGCCATCAGACGGTCTTGTATTATTCACCTTTAGAGATGGGGTAAAAGAATAAAGAGGCAAGCAGGGAAAGAACAGAGGCCCAGCTTCAAGCTGCCCACTGCTAAGGCATATTTAAGGAACTAATGTAATTCTGTTGACTACATTGTTGTGGCTCCATTAAAATGATCCAAAGACTACACAGTAACATGGAGGGTGTTTCTTCTCTGTGACTTCATGAGGAAATCTAGAATATTACACATTAAAACCACAGTTTTAGGAATGACAGGGAAATATAAAGATAAACTGGAAATAAAAACTAGTAATCCAGCCAGATGTAGAACCACTATTAATGTGAATGTTTCTATAAAGTCAGTTTTAATATATATGTGTGTGTACACACAGAGACATGTATTTTCACAAAATTAAATTGAAATTTGGTGCTGTGTGGTTATTTTTACATACTGTCCTCTACATAGTATTTTAATCTTTAAAATATGGTTTTATACGTACATAGAAGTGATCATGTCAACATCCTAACTTACTTGGTTGAAACATATAAAAATGTCATTTAGGGCTCTCTGCTTCTCCCTGTTCCAGAGATTGCCACATCTTGTGCAGTGCCAGCCTCGTCCTGTAGACAAAATGGTGAAGGTCGGTGTGAATGGATTTGGCTGTATTGGGCGCCTGGTTACCAGGGCTGCCTTCTGCTCTACACTTGGCAAAGTGGAGACTGTTGTCATCAATGACCCCTTCATTGACCTCCGCTACATGGCCTCCATGTTCCAGTATGACTCCACCCATGGCAAGTTCAACGGCACAGTCAAGGCTGAGAATGGGAAGCTTGTCATCAACAGGAGGCCCATCACCATCTTCTAGGAGCGAGATCCCACTAACATCAAATGGGGTGATGCTGGTGCTGAGTATGTCGTGGAGTCCACTGGCGTCTTCACCACCTTGGAGAAGGCTGGGACCCACTTGAAGGGTGGGGCCAAAAGGGTCATCATCTCTGTCCCTTCTGCTGATGCCCCCATGTTTGTGATGGTTGTGAACCACGAGAAATATGACAAGTCGCTCAAGATTGTCAGCAATGCATCCTGCACCACCAACTGCTTAGCACCCCCTGGCCAAGGTCATCCATGACAACTTTGGCATTGTGGAAGGGCTCATGACCACAGTCCATGCCATCACTGCCACTCAGAAGACTGGATGGTCCCTCTGGAAAGCTGTGGCATGATGGCCGTGGGGCTGCTCAGAACATCATCCCTGCATCCACTGGTGCTGCCAAGCCTGTGGGCAAGGTCATCCCAGAGCTGAACGGGAAGCTCACTGGCATGGCCTTCCATGTTCCTACCCCAAATGTGTCTGTTGTGGATCTGACATGCCGCCTGGAGAAACCTGCCAAGTATGATGACCTCAAGAAGGTGGTGAAGCAGGCATCTGAGGGCCTACTGAAGGGCATCCTGGGCTATCCTGAGGATCAGGTTGTCTCCTGCAACTTTAACAGCAACTCCCACTCCTCTACCTTTGATGCTGGGACTGGCATTGCTCTCAATGACAACTTTGTAAAGTTCATTTCCTGGTATGACAATGAATATAGCTACAGCAACAGAGTGGTGGAGCTCATGGCTTACATGGCCTCCAAGGAGTAAAACATCCTAGACTGCCCACCCAACCCAGCAAGGACACTGAGAGCAAGAGAGAGGCCCTCGGTTGCTGAGGAGTCCCTGTCCCCAACACTAAGCATCTCCCTCACAATTTCCTTCCCCGACCCCCATAACAACAGGAAGGGCCTAGGGAGCCCTCCCTACTCTCTGAAATACCATCAATAAACGTTTGCTGCACCCACCCAAAAAAAATGTTATGTAGTTCAACATTTGCCAAGTCTAAGTGATCTCATGTGGTTCAACCTATTGTTTATCAATGACCATTTGGAGCAGGTGAGTTGTACTAATTAAAATAAACAGTATGAGTACGTGTTTAATGGCTCTAGTTTTATTTTAGAGACATTTCTAGAAGGATAACTTACAGCTTTGCAGATGTCAAGGTCTTTCAGACATTTTTGCATACCACCCTTCAGAAGCCTTGAACTACTTTTCACCCCCGCCACGCTCACTGTGTTGCTTCTATGCCACTCCCAATGCAGGACATGTCTTTATGTCTTCCACACAGCAGAAAATCATCTAGAGAAAACTGCAATTTGTACTTTCTTGCCATTTAGGCCAGCAATCTATCAGAGTAGTTGTGAACAATTTTGCTCATCAAAACTCGTTGGTATCGACAGAAAAGATCTTCTGTTGAAGCTGTGCAAAAGAAAGCTCGGAGTGAGCTCTGAAGTCAGAGGGACAGGCAGAGAGAAGAGGTTCAGAAGCAAAGTAAATACAGCAGTGGAAAGAAACACTGAGAAACTCAAGTACCTGGGTTAAGTTCATAATTTTTAAGGTTAGAAGTGACAAAGATGATAAGGCCCATCCTCCACCTCATGTCCTTCATCTTGTGCCCTCCATCTCATGCCCTCCATCTCATGCCCTTCTCCTCATGCCCTCCTCCTCATGCCCACCCCCTCATAGACTCCCCCTCATGGCCTCCTCCTCATGGCCTCCCCTTCATGGCCTCCCCCTTCATGGCCTTCACTTCGGCAACAGTTTCAAGACAAAAGAGAACAAAGCTCAAGAGCATGACAGTCAGGGAAGGGAGCTTTGAATACTGGTTATTTGTGTGCCCAATAAGGTCTTAGTCTTGGTCAACATATCCCCTGTATCTCATTGAGCATGCACTGCCCTGTAGAGATACAACACCTGGCTATCCCCAAACTATGACGACATAGTGGATTAAAGGCTGGAGAACCAGAAAGTATAAAAAACACTGAGATTCCTGGAAAAGACAGTGGGCTAGAACAACCTCTGTGTGGCCCAGTAAAGTGTGGGAAGAAAAAACAGAAAATCTTTGTTTTTTTTTCCAAAGACAGAAAAAGAAGAGGAAATAATTTGCAGTTCCACAAAAACAGAAGTAGAACTGCTGAAAAGCACCAAGAAACAAGAAATGTCACAGGCCAAAATGAAGAAGAGTTTAGCACAGCTTTAGCTGTGTATTTCCCTGGTACGGGAAGAGGAAACAGAAGTCTTATCCCAAAGAACTGGAGTTTGAGCCCACAAGTGTGATTTGATCACTATGAAGATTTTTGAATAACATTAGAAGCAAAATATTCAAACCAACAGATGTGTAAACTGATGGACAAGGAGACAAAAATGTGTGAGAGCGGAGCAGTGTGCATCTTCAAAAGATTGCCACTCCTCAATTACTAAACCCAAAAATAGAAATGGTGTAAAGCTAGACAAATATCTCAAAAGTATACTCACAAAGGAACAATCAGTGACCTCAAGAGAATCCAAATGGGCACATGAATGTTGTAATGAAATCAATCGGGACATGGAGGGCAAAAGCAGCAGCTGGACGAGACAGTCAGCAAAATGCTTTAGAGATCAGCAATATGGAGGCAAAGGTCAATAAGATGGAAGAGTTTATCAAGAATGCTGATTTTTTTGAGATCTTGAGAGGAAAACAACCAAAAATGTTGGAAGTGAAAACACACAAATCAAAAATATACAAACAGACTTGACTAATCAGGGGGAAAAAGTATCCAGGACAAGTCCAAGAAGTCCTACATTCAAACATCAGTAAAGAAAATAAGTGAACAAGCATGACCACAACCTATAAGAACTCTAAGAATATGACCAGAAGGCCTAACTAACTGAACCATCCATGGAATGCAAGGGGTTGAGCCAAAAACCAACCACTCATAGTCTAGTAAATGAGATAATAGCAGACAACTTTCCACATAGAGAAGATTGGACATTTAAAACACATTTGGGTATTTAGAACCCCAATAGACTTAACAAGAGAGCATCTTCTCTATAACATATGATAGTCAGCAAAGAAACAACAGTAAAGGCTGTGAAGTGAAAATCCCGATTAGTCATCAAAGTCAGAAGCATTGGGATAACATTATATCCATCATCCTCAACCTTCAAAGCCAAAAAAGCATGGCATAGTCATTTCAGTTCCCTAAAGTAAATAACTGCTAGCAGGATTCTTAGATCCAGCAAAACACAAAGCTACTTTGTAAAGTTGACAGATAAATAAGGACATCTCAAGATAAGCCCACACTAAACCAGTTCCAAACCTCCAGAAGATAGTTAAAACACAGAAGAACAACAATCACAAGAACCCAGGAAAGAACAAATTTTAGGAAAAAAAATGGCTTACACAAGGAATACTGGAAAGGAAATACCATGTTCAACACTGTAAACCTGCAAAGCCCTAATTCAAAATAAAGGAGCAAGGGGAAAAAGCAAAGGACAAACGATAATCCAACTCACATGATAGGAAGTAGCAAGCTTTGTCTAACAACAACTATAAATGATCTCAATGATCCCAAGTCTCCAATGAAGAGATACAGGTTAAGCAGATGTCCTCCTGAGTGACAGTACAGCTGGGTTAGGGACCAGGGTAAAAGGAGTAGCAGCATATTGGGTCTTTGGGAACCAAATGAAGAGAGTGAGAGGGTTCTGTAGGCAGGAGGCCTACTAGTTGACATCCCTGGCAGGTCTGTTCTTTCCAGAAGGGAAACAGAGGAATTCGAGTGGATCTGGAGGAGACAGAAGGTAGGGGAGATGCTGAGAGGAGTAAAGGGAGAAGAAACTGAAGTCAGAAGATGATGTATGAGAGAAGAATAGAATAAAGAGGGAGATTATCTAACCTGATAAACACTACATCCAGTTTTATAGCTTGGTCTTCCTGTAAGACTCTGAACAATGGGAGCAGGGACCTTCTCTGACTCTTTTTCCTGCTTTTGAGACCCTTTCGCTCATACTTGGTTGCTTCATCTAGCATTAACATAAGGGCAGGTGCCTAGTTTTATTGCAAATTGATATGCCATGTTTGATTGCTATCCATGGGAGGACTGGCCTTTTCTGAAGAGAAAATGAAGAAGAGTGAATGGGGGAGAGAAGAGAGTGCAGGGGGGAAGGACTGGGAGGAAACAGGAAAGGGGAAACTGTGATTGAGATGTTAAAAAAACCTTTAAGAAAAAGAAAACGAGATTCAACTTTCTGCTCTCTCTGAGTACACATATCACTGTCCAAGACACCCACAAATTGATGGTCAGAGGACTAAAAATCAATTTATCCATCAAGCATAAGCTGAAAACAAGATAACATAGACATTCCAGTTTCTAAGAAAAGAGATTCCAACCTTCAAAATTAGTCAGAAGAGATAAGGAGCCACTACATACTAATAGAAGGAAAATTTCATCAAGACGATATGAAAGCTATAAATGCATACATATTGAGCAATTGTATCCTCCATTTCATAAAAACACTAATGAGCATACAAAGAAAGGCAGATAGATCCTGAGACAATAAGAGTGGATGATGTCAATAATCCATTCTCATCATCTGATAGGCCATTCAGACTGAAGCTCAGCTGACAGAGCATAAACTACATCAAAGTTCAAATGAACCTGTCAGATGTGTACAAAATATTGCAATCCAGTAGCTGTGAAATGCAGATTCTTCTTAGCAGTCAACAGAACTGTCCTTAAACAAGGTCATATTCTAAGACAAAGAAAACCTTAAAAAACAAGAGTATAAACAACTTATATCTTATCAGATCATAGTGAAATAAAACTAGAAATTAATAGAAAAAAGACACACACACAAATAGATAGTGACTAACACGTGTACTAAAAATGAATGTACACATGGATGTCTCAAATAAAAACAGCATAGTGATATATGCCTGAAGGTCTCAAATAAATAACTTAATGATGCACCTTTTGTTCCTACAGAAGCAAGAACAAACCAAACCTCAAACAAGAACAAGCAATAGATAGCAAGAAATAATAAATGTCAGGACAGAAAGGAAGAATATAGAGACTAAACGAACAGTATACAGAATCAAAAAGTTGGTTCTTGGGGAAAATGAACATGATTGTCATAGTCTTCTAACCTAGGCTGACCAGATTAAAGAGGAAACAAGTTAATAAATTATCAATGAAAAGATGTCACAACAGAATCCACTGAAATACAGAAGATCATTATGAAATATTTTGAAAAATCTATATCTCAAAAATTGGACTCTCTGGAAGAAATGAATAATCCCTACACACATAAAACCTACCAAAATTAAACTAAGAAGATATGAGCACTGTAGCATGTCCATGACAAATGAAAATATTAAATTGGTAATAAAATATCTCCCAACAAAAATAAATAGATTCATTCTGATTTCTACCAAATCCTTAATCATCTAATAGCAATACTCTTCAAACTATTCAGTAACATAGAAAGAATGCTATCCAATTCATTCTGACAGCAAAATCAGATGAGGATCCAACACCCACAACAAAAAGGGAAGAAAACCACAGACCAATTTCCCTGTGGACATAGATCTAAAATTGTTCAATAGGATATTTGAAAACTGAATTCAAGAGCATGTAAAGACTGTAAAGCATGGTTAATTTGGTTTTATTCCAGAGATGCAAATAGAAAATGAAGAAGCTGAAACATCTCTATTTGCAGATGACATGACCATCTACGTTTAACAAAGTAATAGGTTATACAGTCAATATATAAATATTAGTAGGTTTCCTATATGCCAACAATGAATTTGACAAAAAATAAGTAAAATAATCATATTCATAATAGCTTCCTGAGAATACCTAGAAATAAACTTAACCGAAGTGAAAGACCTTTAGAATAAAAACTTTAAAACCTAAGAAAGAAATTGAAGAAGACACTAAAATATGGAAAGATGTTCCTACCCATGGTTAAGCAAATCACATTATTAATAGCAATCTGTAGATTCAATCTAATTCCCATCAAAATTCCAACAACTGGGTTCACAAAACTAGAAAAAAAATCTCCTTAAAATCTGTATGAAAGACCCCAAATAGCAACACAAATCCTAAAGAGAAACAATTCTGGAGGAATCACAGTACAGTCAACTACACTATGGAGCCACAGTAACAAAAAAGAACGTGTCAGTAGCACAAAAACAAAGTGTATACCAAGAACTAGAAGACCCAGAAATAAACATATCCGCAGCTACTTTCTCCTTTACAAAATTATCCAAAATATACATTGAGAAAAAACAGACAGCATCTTTGATGCTAGAAAAGCTGGATTTCCATGTGAAAACAGGAAATTAAAGCCGTAGCTCTCATCCTGCACAAACACGTCCATTCAAAAATTCAAACTTAAAAACAAATGTTTGACCCAAGATTTTAATGTAAGACCTAATATTGACTACATGAGGCAAAACTAAGACATAAGTATGGGCAAAAGCTTTCTGCAAAGAACTCCAGTGGCACAGGAAATAACCCCAAAGAGCAGATAGACAGGATTGCTTCAAGTTAAAGGACTTTCTTCAGGAAAGTTGAGGCCCAAAGAATGGGGAGGGGTATCTTCATCAATTATATATCAGATATGAAGTTATCATTTAGACTGTATACAGAGTACAAAAGGTAAAATAAAAAAAAAAAACAATCTTCCAATCAGTAAATGGGATACTAATAAATTTAAGAGAACATTCTAAAAGGAATACAATATTCAATGAAAACCCGTTTAACTCTCTGAGCTATCAGAAATAGAAATTAAAACTGCCTTGTGATTCTGCCTCATCCCAGTCGGAATGGCTTTTGCCAAGGAAAAAGATGACAAGAAACACTGGTGGCTATCGGCTTCTATTTCAGTGGGTAAAGAAAAGCCCGCACTCACTGCTGATGGAACCATCGGCTAGTACAGCCACTATGGGAATCTGTGTGGAAGTTCCCCCAGACACTGTACTAAAACCACAACTAGCATCCGAGCCAGAATAACACTCCTGTGTGTATACTAGAGAACCTTACGTTAACTTACTGCTATACACATGGTTGCTGCTGCCCCATTCACAATAGCCAGGAAACAGAAACAACTTAGATGTCTATCAACAGGTGAATGGGCAGAGAAAATAAGATACACAGAGACAGGAGGGGGTGGGAATTTTAGTCTGCTGTTAACAATGAAATTACAATACTCTGAGGAAAATTAATGAAACAGTGGATCATTATGTTAAACAAAAGAACCCAGACTTAGACAGGTATACTGTTTTCTCTCAAAAGCAGAATCTAGATTTAATACATGTATCATGGGAAATAAGAACAAAGTATGACTATATACGTACATGAATATGTCACAATAAAACACACTCTTTTACATGTTAGCCAAAAAATACACTTTGTTTAAAAGATGAGAGGCAGGTCATTTAGGAAGTGCCATCTTAGGGGACTTCTACAAATTCCTTTTAAAGTATTAAGCAGCTCACCAACTGTATCAGATATACAGCCTCACACAAGTAGAAAGTACATCAAATCGTTTTCCATTCTAACCATTGCCTCCTACAAAGAGAATTCTGGGAGAGCTACAGAGGCTCCGGGGGTGCGGGGGTGGGGGGAGGGCTCAGTATAGCCAGCAGCTGATGGAACGGCTTCTATAAAGGGAGCTGAAAAACTGACTTTGTTCTCCAGAAAACAACCTAAAGAAAAGGCAGAAACTCTAGCCAAAGTGACTTCGGGCCAACTAAAACATCAGACTGCATAAAAATATGGAGGCTTGTCAAGGAAAGACTCTATTACGAGCCATTGCAAAAGCTTCTTTGACCCTCAGAAAGTCCCTGGTTCCTAATAAAACTCCAGACCCTCCAAGTTGGCTTGGCTAGGGAGCCTGAAGGAGCACAGCTCAGAACCTTCCTGGAGCCTGTCAAAGACCTTTGCACAGGTTGCCATATCCCGGTCATCAGAGATGCCAAACACAGTAAACCAGTTAAAGAATGTCCTCAGATCAATTTTTCTTCTCCTAGCTCATTGGCTACGAGGGCATTCAGTCTGCAATAATTGTGTTTCACACATCACCAGTAACTATGTTTTGTACTTATCAGTGGTTAATGAACCGTGCTTAAGCTGTGGAGCAGGGTCTAGAACTGACTGGCCTTTCTATGGTTTTCCTTTATGGCCTCCTAGATTCCTGGCCTATCATGGCCAGGGGCAACTTTCCCTAAAGACAAGAGACAAAAGGTGGAGTTGAATGCTTCTACATCAGACAATATCAAGACATTTAGCTTCTATTTCTATGTAGTAGTCTCTCCCTCAATATCTGCGGAAGAGGGCATGCGTGCAGACCTTATTACATAAAATTATTTGTTTTTTTATAGTTTCTCTTCATATAGAAGCAAAAACCAGTGTTCTTGTGTCTATGTCATAAGCACTTCTTTTGCCTACAGCATATCTCCATTAACTACCATCTCCAGTACCATTGCTGGGTTCATGTCTTTCAGATTGCTTTCTCCAAGCTTTATAGCCCAGAATATGAATCTTTATCCAAAGTGAACTAACTTTGGAAGCTGTGAGTTTCTGGAAGACCCACTTAAAGCCTAAGTGGTCACTTCCTGGATCAGTAACTTCAAGGACCCTCAGGAAATTCTGTTCTCTGTTCTGAAATGTTATGACACGAAGTTCTAGCTTCTAAAATATTGTTAAAGGAACTTTCTATATTTTATGCTTACACACCTAACCTGTTTATATGATTTTATGGAGGTATTTACAAATAGAATCCATAAAGCTTAAGTAGCTTCCTGTTTCCAAATACGCACTCTAAGCCCTAAGTTAGTGAACTCTCACGGAAGGTGCCAGTTTGCACTTTTCCCATTTTATTTTTTCTCTATTTTTATTTTATTGAGAATGAATTTTTTCATATATTCTGATTATGGTTTCCCCTTCCTTAACTCCTCTGAGATCCTCCTCACCTCCCCTTCCGTCCAAACCCACACCCTTTCTGTCTCCATTAGAGATCAAACAAGCATCTAAAGAATAACGAAATAAAAGAAAAGCAAAGAAACAACCAAACAAGCCAGAATAGGACAAAACAAACAGAAGGAAAAGCCCATAGGAAAAACGTAAGAAACACATGTGGACACCGAGACACGCATACTTATATACACTGGAATCCCATAAAAACACAAAACTGGAAGCCATAATATATATATAATGGACTTGTAAGTGGAGTAAATTGCCCTGTCAAAGCATTATAAAACAAAGAATCTCAAACGATACCACTGAATTCGTTTTGTGTTGGCCATCTATTGCTGAGCACAGGGCCTGCCCTAAGAGTAGTTTTTATCCTCCCATGACACTCCATTGGAGAAAACTAATTTTTTTCCTTTGCAAATGGTTATCAATTGGGGATAACTTCCACGTTAGGGATGAGTGGATGTGTCCACTTCCCCTCTCAATGCTGGGACCTTATCTGGTGCAGACCTGTACAGGCCCTGTGTATGCCAGCCTCTGTGTTTGTATGGGTCTTGGTCCTGCAGTGTTTCTGCTGCCTTATTATCTTGGTGTCCTACATCCCTCTGACTCCTGTACCCTTTTAGCCCCCTCTACCCCAGGGTTTCCTTGGACCTGAGGAAAGGGATTTGATGACAACATCCATTTAGAACTAAGTGTTCCAAGGTCGCCTACCCTCAGTACACTGGCTGTAGGTCTCTGTATTTCTTCCCAACTACTATAGGAGGGGTCTTCTCTGATGTTGGTTGAGCAAGACACTGATTCTTGAGTATAGCAGGATGTCTTTAGGAATCATTTTTGACTGTGTTCCTTTAGCTGAACAATAGTGATTAGTTTTCTCCTAGGTCTTTGGTCTATCTGGTCTCAGGTTCTTAGCTACTCAAACAGAGTTGGAGATAGAGTCTATCTATGGAGTGGGCCTTAAATCCAACCAGACATGGGTTAGTTAATCTCAAAGCTGTGTACCACTGTCACTCTGACGCATCTTGCAGGCATGTCATTATTATAGATTGAAGAGTTTTAGCTGAGTTAGTATCTGCTTTTACTTTACACCGCTTTTTCACACACAAAACAACCAAAAAGATCATTCCATACTCTAGCTTTCAACAGGTCAGCTAATAAAGTACAAAGGCAATGCTTTGTAGAGATAAAACTCTATTGCTTGTTACAGTGATTTTTACAAACAAGAATCAAATCAAAAAGCCAAAGGTGCTATAGAATAAGCCCAAGCAGTTAAATCTTGGAAAGGAACTGAGATTGGGTAGGGTTGGTTCAGGGTGAGTTAACGTTCTTTTATGTCTCCGCCTGCAGGCAAGTCAAAGTCAATGCTATGTAGGTAACGAATAGAAAAGCCAAGTCTTTCATGACTAATGAACAGAATTTGAGAAAGTCACAGTTACAAGAAAGGGATCCCGAGAAAGTTCAATAAAAAGAAGTACGCCGGAAAAAAAAAAAAAAAGCCTAAAACTTTGCATAAGCATTTATCCCAAGAATCTAGATGACTCTCAAGTCACAAACGTACCTGGAGGACTCAGAGAGCTTCCTTCAGTAATGATGCAAACAAATGGCAATGTAATTAAATGGAGAATCAAATCCCACACAAGAGAAAGGTTGCAGTTTATATCGCTGATGGAATTCCCTGTTGAAGGAAGGCATCGGTACTCTTTAGAAAAGTAGGGCAGAACTAGAGTGTCTATAACCAATCATTTAGAATGTTCAGGGCAAGCTGACAGGAGAGTCAAAAAGTAAGAGTCCATGCTGCAGAGGCCAGCAGACCTGAGTTCAAATCCCTACCATTGACTTAAAAAAAAAAAAAAAGACAGGTGTGGTCAGGTATACCTAAAACTCCAGCACTGTGTGGAGGGAGGGTCGGGAGGCAGGAGCAGCACTGTGACTTGCATGCCAGCTGCCAGCCTAACTCCAGGTTCAATGAGAGATTCCGTCACAAGAGGAAAATGAGGAGAGACACAGATCAAGACAATGGAAGTCCTCCTCTGGCCTTACATATGCACGGGCTCATGCATATGAACATGTATGCTGCACACACCACATACATATACATAAAAATTAATACTAAAATACAATGTTGAGATGTGCAGCATGTAATCTGAAATTTCATATATAAAGACACTCTCCTTAATGAAATGAGGGAGACTTTTCTTATTAGTACTTGAGAATTTTCATATGATATACTTTGATCATATTTTCTTACCTTCTCAACTCCTCCCAAAAGCATCCCCCTTCCCCTACCAGCCCAATCTTGAGCCCTCATTTCTTTTAAGTCCATCAAGTCCAACTTTGTACTGCTCATCTCCCCTTGGCTGTGAAGGTACCTCTGGAATATGGTTGCTTACTAAGGCTATACCCTGAAAGAAAATGGATGAAGAAGAATTTTCTTTAAATCAATTTAAAGACAATGAATTTCTACTGATAAATAGAAACTATAAAAAGCAATAGATATAATTGATAGATAAATGGTAGAATACTTAAAATTAAAAGTTTATTACATAGGGTTAGGAATATAGAAAGGTCAGTACAGGCAAAGGCAAGTAAATGACTCAATCTGAAAGACAGTGGGTGGGGAGAGAAAGATGGGCTCAGGGGAAATGAAAAATTTCATGAATCCTTTGACATATGGAATAACATGTTATTGAAGCCTCACAAATGGAAAGAAGGGTGAGCAGAAACAATATTTTTTTAAAAAGATGTATTTGTTTTATTTATATGAGTACACTGTTGCTGTCTTCAGACACACAAGAAGAGTGCATTAGATCCCATTACAGATGGTTGTGAGCCACCATGTGGCTGCTAGGAATTGAACTCAGGACCTCTGAAAGAGCATTCAGTGCTCCTAACCACTGAACCATCTCTCCAGGCCCAGAGCAGAACAATATTTAAAGGTAGAATTGCTAAAAAATAAATAAATAAAATAAAATAAAATAAAAATTCCATTTGGCAAAAGACTTAAATTTCCACAAAGGCTATTGAATCACAACAGAAAAACTAAGCATAGTCTTCATAGTTAAATTGCTAAGAGAGAGAAAGACACGTTATAAAAGGAATCAAGCAACTTAGACACCAGAGAACAATGTTTGAATGATTCTCATTCAAACCACTTCTCATTCAAAATCCCCGAGAGAGTCGAGTATCTTTGGAAGAATGAGGAAACAAAACAAACTGAAAGTGTAAAGTTTATATTCAGTATCCAGTGAAACTTTCAAGGAGGAAGAAAATAAAGATGCTGTGATGTAAAAATAAGATAGTTCTCACTGATCCGAACTATAAGAAGAGCTGAAAGAAATAAGACATTGTGATGTAAAATAATACAATTCCCTCTGATCTGAATTGTATTAAGAGCTAAAGGAATTCTGTAGCTAGAAGAGAAAAAAAAGCACCAAATAGAGATGAGTTACAGAAAGGAGTGCAAAACATGAAAAGTTGTAAATATTGAGAACATTTGCTGGTTAGAGAACGAGCCCCCATGATGGGTGGCAGAGGACCAGCTCCCATGGTGAGTGGCTCTCAACCACCTGTAACTCCAGCTGCACGAGATCTGACACCTTCTCACCCTCCTTTGCTACTCACACATGGGTCATACACTTACACATATACACATGCACATGAGAAAAATAAATCCGTTTTAAATACTGAAGACTGAACTAAATAGAAAAGCCTCTTCCTCCCTTTTAAAAACTGATGGGTTCACAAAATAATTAATATCTCATGGGACTGATAATGCCTGTTAATACATGTGATAACTGACTTATCAAGGATGGGAAGACAAGTTGATACATATAGTATTCCTCTGTACAATTTACGTGAAGCAACACAATATTAGTTCTAAGTTGTAGGCTGTAAACAGTTAAGAATATGTAGATTATTGGTAGTGTGTATTATATGAAACATGATGGACATTAATAACTTGAATGCGCCAAATAGAAAAAAAAAACAAAACAAAAAAGAAAAACAGCATAATAACAAAATCGGAGACCTAATACAACCATATCCATAATTTCATTAATCATTTATGGGTAGAATGGAAATTCTCAGAATGAATTAGAAAAATGAAGAGCCTGATACAGGAGACACTCTTTAAGGCCTGCAAGGAAATCAGTTATCAAAAGAAAATCAACCCAAACAGAAACAAACTGGAAATGTAGAGTTATGGAGAAAATCTGAAAGACACCTCTACCACACACACACCTGTTTTGAAGAAAACAGCTTCAATCTGATCCCCCTGCAATTCCCCTTCCAATTAACATGTCTACTCCTGGGGTCACTGTTCAGGTCTTGTTAGGCAGCCATATTGCTACAATCTCATTGGTGTGGCCTCCCTGTCATTTCTAGGAGACACAATCTAATGATGGCTAGGAGAGGAAGAAGACTCTTCCCCAGAGATAGTCTCCTAATTAGTTATATATTACCTAGTGCTCAGCTCCCAAACCATATACATACACGCAACATTAAAGGGATTCAGCAGGTTTATTTATATATTGATGCATCTGTGTGTAGTACAACCAATCTAAGCTTATCCCCAACTAGCTTAAAAGTAAATGAGACTCAGACTATGGTTATTTTATTTGGCTTTGACAATTATTGAGGGATAAACCCTAATCTGCTTTCCTAACTGCTGGCCTGGCTACCTCCCCAGCGGTGTACCCTAAATAAGTATTTCTTCTGGCCACGTGCTCATGGTAGCCCTCCTCTCGTGGCACCTTGTCCTCTCTCCCCTTCATTCTCTCCTTTCTCTTTCCCCTTCTCCATGTTCAATCAGGTAACTCAAAAATCTGCCTGTCTCTAATCCCTCCAGTAACTGACTATAGCTATTTTTACTTAACCAATAGTTTTAAATCAAGGAACAAGGTTTGTACAACAAAAGCTCATAAATGTGAGAAGTCACTCATAGGTCTAGACCTTCAGGTAGAGATGTTAGCATTACAATACATAGCAACAGACCAACCCTCAATATTTGTATATAATTTGGTGTGTGTGTGTGTGTGTGTGTGTGTGTGTGTGAAAGGAGGCCATGAATTTGAGAGGGATTAAAGGGGAGGGGACATAGAAGAAGTCAGAGGGAGAGGATAAAGGTGGGGCTGGAGGTGGGAAAGGCAAAGAAGAAAGAGAAAAGAAAATAGGCTTTAGACAAGGCAGATGATTCAAGTGTCAAAAAGCACCTGTTGTCTGGCATAACAACCTGGATTTGATCCCTGAAAGCAATGGTAGAAAGAGAACTGACATGTGCAAATCAAATTGTTCTCTGACACCACATGTCTTCCATGGCACATACTCCAACACGAGAGAGAGAGAGAGAGAGAGAGAGAGAGAGAGAGAGAGAAATAACAATGATGATGATGATAATGAGTAGTTAAATGAATGACCTCTGAGAATTCTGAGGACTATGCTTTTGGGAGGAGATTGACAATGTGCTAATTTTACCCACACATCAACATAATTTTTGATGCCCATTAATCCATAAAAGCTTAGCTATTGTATACATGGACAGCATTGTTCCTGTCCCTTTATTCTATAGCATCTCCTTCTAACTAAGCATGGCCTCATCCTTGCTCTAAGCCCAGGCTCTAGACAAGGTGTGTATATGTTTTTAATGCAAACATACTTGAAAATCATTGACTCTAGCATAAAGTATACGAACATTACAATCTATCTGCTACATTTTAAGAAAGACAGATTGGCTTCAATCTCTGTTTCTGACAAAATCATATCACGTGACTTCAGTTTTCATTGACTTTAAGTTTTCTAGGTAGCTTCAAGTTTAACACCCTCCAACCAACCCCATTATCTTCCTTGCCTACACAATTAGAAGCAGTTCTCCCAAAGAAGCCCCCCCAAAAAAAATCAATCCATAAAATCAAATTATGCTGGCGTGGACCAAGTCATCTCCACTATGACCATACTAGTCTGAATGAGTCAACCTTAGTACAAGATTGAATTTTTTTTTCAAAATGAAGACTAGGCACAGGGCACACATGTTTTGACCAAGACATGTCTCTAGGAAAGAACATGGCTAACTTTTAGTAGATGTAAGATTTGAGGAATCTCCCAAAAGCCTAAGAATATGCATGTATATCTGAGGTGACATAGTGTTAGAATACAACAGAGAGTCAGAGGTATATTGTTTGGAAGGGGGAACAGTTGAATTCACCTCGTGAATCCTTAATCATTCTTAGGCACAATGACGACAGGAAGTACTTTGTCCTTTGGGAAAATGAGTTGAGAATGTTGTGAGATGAGAGAGTAGTCAAACACACGCAAATAAAAGTTAAAAAAAAAAAAGAACATGTTTTCAAAAATCAGATAGGCAAGGAAGGCATAAAATAAAAAGAAATTCTCAATTTCACTAGTTTTCCATTCTACAGCCCAATCACACTTTTCAGAGGTAAAAGACTTCAACGCTTTCTCCTCCAACTTTCCAGAAGTTTCTATATATGTGCATATTATCATATTCTTTCTTTTGTCTTATCGAGATAAAATGTTAATAACATCAGATTTATGAAACAACTTACAGGAAACACTGACATATCTTGTCTCCAGGCTGCTACTGTTTTACATAGTCACAGCACATTTGTCAACATTCAGAAATTAATATTGGTATGATACTGTTCACAGAGCCACAGCCATCAAGTCATTAATTTCATTCAATAATGTCCTCTTCGTTGTTCTGAAATTCGCAATGAATTTAGCTGTCTTATCTCTTTAGTTGCATCTGCTCTGTTTCTTGACAGTGCTCTTTTTTTCTTTTCATTGTCTACACAATTTTGAAGAATAGTGATCACACACTTAGTCTGCTGCCCCTCTGCTTAGGTTTGTTTAACATCTAGCTCATATTTCATGGGTTTCAAGAAATAAATGATGGACTGGAGAGATGGCTCAGCGGTTAAGAGCACTGACTGCTTTTCTAGAGGTCCTGAGTTCAATTCCCAGCAACCACATGGTGGCTCACAACCACCTGTAATGGGATCTGATGTCCTCTTCTGGTGTGTGTCTGAAGACCGCAACAGTGTACACATATACATAAAATAAATAAATCTTTAAAAAAAGAGAGAGAGAAAATGAGACTAGTATAGTCATCTCATCTGAAAATGCATATTATCAACATCAATATTTTCATGGGTGATGTAAATTTTTGCCAGCCATGGGAACATTTATCAGGCTTCTCTACTTTAAAGTTAGTATTTTTTCTGTCCACTCTTTATAAAAACCTGGTGATGAAGTTCAGCACTCAGGAGGAAAGAAACTGAGCTCAGTGTCTTAGAGAATCAATAGCTGTGTAGAGTCATTGAATTCTCTTGAAGGAAAAAATATTTATTTTTAAGTCAATTGTTCATTTGTTCAACCATTGGTTATATCATTCTGCACTTACATACTTACTTTGGACTCTGGATTATAATGTAGTGCTAGTCCGCTTTGAAATACATAAAATAACTTTCTTTGCACAAAAGCATTTTAAATGGACTTTACTTCTTTGAGAAGCTTTAGGTTCACAAGGAAACTGAGCCAAGGATACAGGGGTTTCCGCATATGTGTATCACCACATATATGTAGCCTCTGACATTACCAGCATCCTCTGGCAGAATACATTTGTGCAACATAGAATAACATTTCCTTAACACCACGTTACCCAGTTTGCTTTAGGGTTCATTCTGGCTATACACTCTGAAGGTTTGAGCAAACAGACAATAGCGGGCAACCACTACTATTGTATAATATAGAATTGTTTTAACCACCTGAAAAACATTCTGTGCTCCAAATATCCATCCATCCATCCTCCCTAGTCCTTGCAACCACTGGTCTTTTTGTAGTCTTGCCTTTTACCTTTCCTCAATGTCAAGCAGTTGGAGTAATACAGTGTATCACCTCTTCAAAACGCTTTCTGTCAGCAATAAGCATTTCAGCCTCTTCATGTCTTTTCATGACTTGACAGCTCATTTAACGCTATGCAACATGCAATTGCCTGGAATCAACACAATTTATGTATCCATTAACCTGCTGAAGGATATCTTGGGTGCTTTCAAATTTAGTAACCATGAATAGAATTTCTATAAACAATTGTGCACAGATTATTGCTCACATTTAAGTTTTCAATTCTATCTGGTAAATACCAGGGCCACAATTAGAGGGTCATATGAGAAGAGTGTGTTTATTTTTAGAATACATTGTTGAAATATATTTCAAAAAAAACCCACATCATTTTTCTGCCCTACCCACAATGAATGAGAATGCCTAATTGGCCAATGCTGTCTTCCACATATGATACCTTTACTCTTCTGTAGTTTGTCAGCCAACAGGGGTGCAGTGGAATATGATTGTCACTCACTGTATATTTTCTTGATGAAAACGTGAAACATTTTTCATATGCTTATTTTCCATATGTATATCTTCTTTGGTAAAATTTCTAATGGTCTCTGGTATACCTTTTAATGATCAGTTTCTTAAGTGTGCATTTTCAGGGCTCGTCCATATTTGCTTAGTAGGTCTTTTATCAAATATCATCATTTGCAAATGTTTTCTTCATCTCTGTAGCTTGTCTTCTCTGTCTTTGAGCACTGTCATTTGATGAACTGCTTTTTATTTTCAATGAACTTTGGTTTATTAATTCTTCTTTTTTAATCACTGTACGTTTTTAGTGTTGCATCTAAAAAGTTCTCACCTCACTCAAGATTGTTTAGATTTTCTTCTATATTATCTTTGATTTATATGATTTCACATGCTGCCACTCATTTTAAATTGACTTTTATGATATGTAAAAGGTCTGTGTCCACAATCATTATGTTCTATGTTGATATCCAGTAATTTCTGTACCATTTGTTGGAAGAAAATAAGATGAAAAAGAATAGGAGGAGGAGGAAGAGGAGAAGGAAGAGGAAGAGGAGGAAGAAGAAGAAGAGGAGGAGGAGGAGGAGGAGGAGAGAAGAAAAGGGAGGAGGAGGAGAGAGGAAAAGGAAGGAGGAAAAAGAGGAAGAGAAGGAGGAAGAAGAGGAAGAGAAGAAGAAGAAAGAGAAGAAGGAGAAGGAGGAGAAGGAGAAGAGAGAAGGAGGAGAGAGAAGGAGAGAAGGAGAGAAGGAGAGAAGGAGAGAAGGAGAAGAATTTACTTGCTTGGACTGTGGGGCCATACACATGTGCAGATCAGAGTTTGTTTCTTAGAACCCATGTTACTGTTGGATGGGCATGTGTCAGCCAGTTTCTAACTAATCCCAAGCTTGGAAGGCAGAGACAAGAGATCCTGAAAGCAAGCTGGCCAGGGAGTCTTGCCATATGAGTAAGTTGTGGATAGCATACCTAGCCCCAATGAGTAAGATGGAAAAGCAAATGAAGATGATTCCCAATTACAACCCCGGGTCTTAACACGTACTCAGACATACATGAGTCTACACACATACAACCTGTGTGTAAAACACACGCACACACACACACACACACTGAAAAGGAAAAGAAAATCTATATTTTCCTTATACTACTTTTGCTCCTGTGCCAAAGATGAGTCGAATGCTATGTTACCCTACTTCTGAGGTGTCTATTCTGCTCTGTTGATCTTTTCTATTCTTTTGCCAACAATAGTGTCTCGTTACTGTAACTTTATACACTGAAATCAGAAAGTGACTGTTCTCCAACTCTCTCCTCTTTACCTAATTCATTTACTACTCTAGATAGTTTGCCTCTCTGTATAAATATTAGAGTTAGCTCCCTGACAGCCACAAAATAACTTGACAAGGATTACCTAGTGTCTATTGATTCAATTGAAAAAAATGGAAAATTTGAAAACATTGAGTCATTCTACTGATAAACATGGGCAACATCTTCATCTAGTTCTTTAACCAGAGTTTGTACTTTTTATTATGTGGATATTATACATATTTTGTCATATTTATATCAAATAATTTACTTTAGAACATGGTGCTGTAAAGCAGTAATGAGGGATTTTATTTTGTTTTATGATCTTAATAGAAAAACTTCAAGATTCTCATTTTAAAAATAAGCTGTTACCTACAAGGGTGCTTATGGCTATTCTTTATCAAGTATGGGAATTTCTCCTCTGCTCCTAGCTAACTGAAATTATTTATCATAGGTATTAGATTTTTTTCAGATTCTTTCTTATCTTTGGTCTGACTGTAAAGTCTTCTACTTTAGCAAGTTAATATGATAGATTGTGTTAATTGATTTTTAAATGTTGAACCATGCTCACATAAGCCAGGGTAATCATTCTTGGTTGTAATTTAGAATTCTTTTTACACTCTATTGTTGAAATCACACGTCAAATATATGTACTTCCCAAATATTTAAAAAGTTTCAGATTCATAGTCATGAGAGATATTAGTTTGGACTTCGTTCTCCTGTAATTTCCTTTACACTGTTATTAGAGTAATGGCTAAATCAGGATACATCTTCTCCATTTCTAGGTTTTGAAATCTCTGGAAGAGTTTGCAGGGAATTGGATGAACTTCCTCCTTAAGTGTTTGGTAGAATTTAGCAGTGAACACAATTAGGCCTGGTGATGTATATTTTGGAAAGTTGTTAATTACTAATTAATTTTTTAACTAGATGTACACCTACTTAGGATATCTCCTCTTGTGCCAGTTTTAGCAGATTTTCTTTAAAAGCCAGTCTATTTCACCTGAGTTTTTAAAGACATATGGGCAAAGAATATGTCACAGTATTTTTATATTGTCCTATGACTGACCATAAGATCTATATTCATATTCTTTCTTCTACTTCTGATATTAGACTTTATTTTTCCATGTTCTATGTTATCTTTATAGCCAGACTAAAAGCTCATGGGTGTTTATGATCTTGTCAATGAATCAGGTTATGTTCTTTGTGTTTTTTCCTGATTGTTTGCCACTTTGAATTATCTTGATCTATATTATTCCTTCCTTCTGTTGGCTTTCAAGTTAGTTTGCCCCTGTCTTTCTTTTTTACCCGGGTGGGGGCTTAGGGGCTTGTCTCAGGTCATTTTTTCTAAAGAACATAATCAATGCTATAAATTTCCCCCTTAGTACTGCTTCTGCCACATCCCACCACTATAAGTTATACTTTTGTTTTCACACTTACACTTTCCATTTCAAGTAATCTATATGTTTCCATATTAGCGTAAGTGAATCTATTTACTTTAACTTGCATATAACACTACAATATGTGGATATTTTATATTTTACTTTTACAGTATCATTTTACAAGCTACTCGGAGTACTTTTTAAAATTCTAATCAAACAACCCTTGGTATGGAAAACACTTGTGCTTGAATAGAAATTACATTTTTATAGCAAGGTAAATTCCCAACAATGGAATTGTTGACTCTACCTTAAAATTATGAGTTGGCTGTATCTTTTCAGATTTATGTCACTGAAATAAATAAGAGACAACATGTATTTTCTAGCACTAGTAGATATTGTCTGTTTTCTCTCCAAACATTGCCCCAGATTCAGAGCATTCAATCACCTGCATTTTGTAGGGGACCAACTTTATTTCTCTAATTATCATACACAATTACCTTTTATAATTATGACAGGAGGTTTTATTTGCTATACATGCACCAACTTGTGATGTAGAACCTAATCTTACGTACTGATGTTTTCAATTGAGTACAAAAATGACTGACAGAAGCGGAGATGTAATGGCATAAATAGGCTTGTACAATACAGGGCCGGTAACGAAAACCAATGAAAAACTAGTTAGGTTGTGGGGAGGGATAAGCAATAAATAAATAATCAGAAGAGGGCAGAAATGTTTGAGAGAGAGACTGTAGATAATCAATACCAGCATCTCAAAATTAGGAAACCTGACCACCTGACCATGGTATATTCTTTAAAGAAGACATTCCAGAATCTTCTTGATGCAAGACTTTTTTTTTTTTTAAATTGTATTAACCGGATCTGAGTATGGGCATGAACATAGATGTAAGTGTCAGTATCTACAGAGAAGCCCAAAGCACTAGCCATTGCTTCCTTTTTGTTTTTGTTTTCATTTTTGTTTTCAGGTACTAAAGTTTGGAAATGTAAGAAGGAAAGGGTTGGGGGAAGGAACAGAATCAAAGCTTAACTTGTTTTTCTATTTGCTTTTTAAATAGCTGCATTATATACTTTCTATAGGTTATTTTTTAACCTCTAATGGCCCTAGATTAGAATGTCTTTTACTGTCCACCACTGTGCAGACAATTTTCTAGCAAAGAGGCTTGAAGCACTTTTTCTGTCCCACGTGAGAAAAGGACCTGCTGTTCTTGTCTCTTTTAGGGAGTTCTAGTGAACGAGAACCATGTCATACTTTGTCTTACAGTCTCTGCTCCAAAGACTCTCTATGACTTGTGCTGCAGAATCCCAGTGCTCATCTGCCTCCACCTCCTCCATGAGACAAGCATGCTAACACATTCCTATCTGTGGCAAAGGAGCTACCTCTGCCATAGCCACAGTGCCACTGGTAAGTCTGCATCCTAAGAATCATCTTAGGTGAGTACACTAATACTCAGCAATAATGAAGACTCTCTTGTGATTCTCTAATAGATGTGATGTTGAAGGACCATTCATTTCCTTACCCTCTCCCCAAGGGAAGAGGCAAGAACATCGTGTCCTCATTTTAAACAGTGGTTCGAATCACTGTTACTATTGCACATCTTATTCGGTATAAAATGTTCTTTCTTTCTCTTGCCTGAAGGTAATGCTGCAAAGGAAACAATGGTTTTTTTAAAAATAGAACAGAGAAACTAAATAATATCAATTTGCAAGCCAATTTAGAATCAGAACAATCTCCTGACACGGCTCTACTTCAAAGATTCTCTATCGCTTCTGCTGCAAATGCTCGGCCTCGCTTCTGGACAGCTCTTCCTCACCCTAAAGAGGTCAGTGGGTGTCATCCTATTTCCTGTTTTTATCGAATGAATCCTCAAAGAAATGAGGGGGGCGGGCAATAAACCAATACTGTTATACCAGACAGCTTGCTCTCTCTGATAACTAATACATGGTTGGTTTGTGATGGACAGAAATTGTAGTCTACTTTTCTATGACTTACAAATCCACAATAGAAATACAAAAATCTGCCTTAAGTCCTTTATAAAACAAAACACAGGGGGCTCTGAAGAGTGAATAATAGAAGGTGACCTACTTCTACAATCCACTGTCAAGGACTAGCTAGTTTTCAAAGCCCAGGTAGCAACTCCTCCTAGGTCTGAGCCTCTGAGATATATATGCAAGGAGCTTTTCATACCTATTTAGATGGGAAATGTACTATCCCTTCTCAGTAAGGCTATCAAGAAACACGCTTTAAAAATCCCTGAGGGATACATAATCATTCCTTCAAAATAGCAATTTGGCTGTAGCAGCCATTTCCCATTCAGCTGCGCAAGCCTATGGATGGTTATGGAGATAGCTAATGCCTTTTGGGTTTTCTGTGGGTGGAGGAAACTTACCATCATCTGTAATTAGTAAGAAATAGCGGGGGGGAAAAAAGACAATTGCTATAGAAGCTAAACAAAAAACACACTAGCAAGTCGGTGATGCTCACTGAATGAACACTTTGAGAGGTATGGAAAAGGAGTGATGTCTGATGTCAAAATACCCTAACACTGACGTGGGGGGTTAGTGAGCAGGCCTTCACCAGGACCTCTGTATAACGAGGAGAAATCCACAATAAAGTTCCAGGTGCTACAAATGACTTCCCCAACCTCTCTCCTGCTGTCTGGGTTCTTCTCTGTTGAGATGCTGGAAGCCTCACACTCCATGGTAACAGAAACGGCAGTAGCACAAAGATGTTGGATATTAGTTACAAGGCCACCTGCTGTGGACTAGAGGGCCTCTTTTGACCCTCATCTGCTCACAAGAGGCAGAAGTGATTATCTGAAGGCTTTGAAACCCATTTCACAGATATCCTGCTGGTCAGTGGATGAAAGAAAGCAGAGCAATGCCTGAGAGGGCCAGCTGAGAGAGGAAGTGGGTGGGGGATTTGCCACCCCCATCATTTTCCATGCCTCACAGACCCTCAAAATCCTTTTGCCTGACTTTATTCTAAAAATGTTCTCTCCTCACTACTTAAGACTCTCTTTTATTTCTTTAACACTGCCTATGGGCCCTTTCTTTATCCCACTTGAAACATAAAAGAGGAACCAACCTCTCCCAGGGGAAAAGTACAGGTGTTAAACACTCTTAAAATCTATTAAGATCACAAGCAACACAGAGTTAACCAATTAACAATTGATCAATAATAATGATATAATATAATTGCAAGTACCCCTCTGGTGGTCACTTTCCTATAAATGAGCAGACGTGATGAGAGGCAGAGCTGTTGGATTCTCCTTTGTGCCTAGATCAAAAGGACAGTCATTCTGATATGCACCCTGGCTATCCCAGCATCAAATATCTTAAGCACTCTGTAGATACTAGACACAGCTGCCGGGCAGTGGTGGCTCATGCCTTTAATCCCAGCACTTGGGAGGCAGAAGCAGGCGGATTTCTGAGTTCAAGGCCAGCCTGGTCTACAGAGTGAGTTCCAGGACAGCCAGGACTACACAGAGAAACCCTGTCTCGAGGCCCCCCTCCCCCCAAAAAAAGCAACTTTAGACACAGCTATACAACTATCTTAAACATTCTAGAGATACTATAGACAGCTATGCAACCACCTTTAAATATTCTATCGATACTTGAGACAAATACATGAAGACTGTAGCTGACTGCCTGAAACCAACTGTACAGATCACTGGGGCTGTACAAAACAGTCTGTGCCAGACTCTGAAACCCCAAGCTTCGATGAACCCTAGATGACTCTGCAGACATTTCTTATTTGGCCAATTAAGGAGTACTTCTTCTGCACTACTTCTAATTAAGCAGCAAAGGGACTGGTGTGATTGGTTCTCAGGAACAGGACTGCAATTGGTCACATGGCGGTCTGTGATAGAACTGAGCCAAACAACAGTGGTCTGTCCAAAGAAATGTCTGTGGTTGGTCCCAACACTCCCTCTCAGGACACAAGACCCTCCCTTGTCCTTCTTTCCTGAGGTGACCCAGCCAATTCACCAAGTGAGTCTGAGCAACTTTTTATTGGGCCTAATGCTCTCCTGAGTGGTCTTTTCTTGCCTACTTTCAGCAGTGCAGGAGGACCTGGCAACTGGAAGGAAGACCAGCATAGAGCCATGATGGTGGCAAAGAAACCAGAAAGGTGTAGGGCAGGGTGGGGGTTGCAGAACAGCAGTGGCAGTGACAACTGAGCCATTAGCAGACAGAGCTGTGAAAGCAGAGAGGCAGTTGGATGCTCAGAGCTACTTCACTGTTGCTGTAATAAAACACCAAGGCTAAATGCAACATAAGAAAGAACGGGTTTATGTTAGCTTATGGTTTCAGAGGGATGGAGGACTCATAGCAGGGAAGGTTTGGATGGCCTGGTAGCAGGAGCAAAGAGATGGATGATAATTTTTTTTTTTTGTAAACATACAGGAGACAGAAGGAGAAAATAGGAAGTGAGGGTGAGCTCTGAGCCCTCAAAGCCCATCCATAGCCATATGCTTCCTCTAACAAGGCTCTGACTCCTAAAGATTCCACAACATCTCCAAACACTACCATCAGAGGAGGTCTCAGTATTCAAACACATGAGCCTATTGGGGATATTTCTCACTTAAACTATCACAAATGGATAATGGTCCCAGGGGCATAAGGGGCATGTGCCTACTTCCCAGGCATCTCAGGCTCCTGCATGGCCCTAGAAGTTATTGTAAGCAGTCCATTAGAGGGGACACAGTGAGAAGTCTCTGTAATAGCCAAGGTGGAGAAACATCCAGGGAGAATAGTAGGAAAAGACAGAGGACAGGAGAGAGCAAAAGTCTATAACTAAAAAGGAAAAGTGACTGTAAAGGTTCAGAGAAGAGAAACTGCAAGCCCTGGTCATCTGAAGAGTTCCAGAGAGCTGAAAAACCTTCAAGTGTCATGAGGAACAAAGTTAAGGACCTCTGATCCCAGCTTAGGAGACACAACACAGAGAACCACCAAAAGTGAACAGTGTCAATGGCTCTGTGCCTCCCTGAACAAGAATGCAGCACTTAAAGGATTACAATATGGGTCCTGCTTTCTGAGGCCTGGATAGAGACTGAAGTGCTAGGGGCATATCACTTGTCGCTGTTTCTGCCTGCCGTATGCTACCACGCACTACTATGAATCGCCTACCCATCATTTCTGTCTGGCCAACTAGCTGATTGATTTGCATGCTCATTCTCACATCATCTCCTTTGGAAAGATGGCCTCTCCACAGTGGACATGGCTTCTTGTTCCAAGCCCACTGTGTTCACCTCCTCTGAATTCTTGTAGCATTTATAAGGTCTGTCATAATAACAATAAAGCAAAGGTTTTTACTGAGTACTCTTTATATGCCCTGTCTTATTCTAAACCATTTATATAGGTCCTTAATCTTCATAACTTTCCAAGTCTATTTAACTACCATAATAAAGCTAGTAATAACTGGACATGAACACAGACCTATTGACAGAAAATCCTATGACCTTTCCCAACTTCCATGCTCCATCCTTTGGGCTTGGTCACAGTATCTTGGCTGAATATCATTTTTATATCATTCTATATTTCATTCAGTTACACAATTGAGTTCCATTCTATAGTAGGGGATTGCTTACTCTATCCGTACCTACTAACCATTTTATCTAGCATGAAATAAGGAACTTCAAAGATACTCAATATTTGCAGATGGACATAGAATGAATAAATATGTATAGCCATTCAAATCTCTACAAAGACTACCTAAGAATAATCCCTCTGGACTGTGGCGCATGAGAAGAAGAGACGCTCGTGTTGGTATTATAGGGAAACAATAAATCTTCCTGCACAAACTTGTCAGGATTCCTAGTTCTCTTAGTGATAAGCAAGGCCATGGGAAGTCAGACATGCATACATACAGTATCAGAGAGAATGTCTAAAGGTAATATCCTAGCCACGAAAGATCAAGTTGACCTGGAGGCATGTCTATAGGGAAATTATCATATGTTTGTTAATGTGGCAGGATCTGCCTACTGAAGGTAGCACCATTCTCTAGGCTTGTGGTTTTGGATTTCATAAGAATGAGAAAAGCAAGCAGAGTGGTGACCTTGGATGTATTCACTTTCCCTCTTGGCTCTTGACTATGGATGTGACAAGCTGCTTCAAGTTCCTGTTACCATGACCTCCCCCACAATGGTGGACTTAAATTATGAGAAAAAAAATAAAAACCAACTTCTCCCACTGAGCTGCTTTTGTCAATGTATTTTATCACAGCAACAAGAAAACAAAGCTAAGGCAAGTGATTTGACTGTGGTAACTATTGTTCTCTTAGGATCCGAATTACATCTGTCAAGCAGATCTAGGGTGGCACTTCAGCAGTTTTCTGGGCTCTTTCGACAAGCTTTAAATAGCTCACTGAGATCATTGAGAACTGGTGCCAAGTGAAAGGCTTCTTTCTGATGGACCTGCTATTAGAGGCCACTGCATTATAAACCTTCAAAGATTTCCTTAGCCATAAAATAATTCTGAATGCAGTGTCAAGAGAAAAGCTCCAACATGCCATAAATACAATTTAGAAGATACATAAAAACCAAAGGGTAGGTCCACTAGTTTAAATGGCATATGAATTTAATGGTAATGTCACAAACTAATGGACAAAAAAGAATATCCCTGGAACCGAGGGGCTCCAGCATTGCTCTGAGAGGAACCTTTAGCCGTGTTAATTTACCTTGCCACATCTCAGTCTCCCAGCTGTATAATAAAGCTGGAAAACACCTTGATTCTGAAATCACCTCCAAGATGGCATCCAGGATTGATTTGGTGGCCTGAGCATTCTTTCCCAAGACTCACATAAACATGCCAAATGATTTTAGAGCTCTCGAGGGCTTGTTTTCTATTGTTTCTTATTGTTTTAGTAGTTGTTTGTTATTGTTGTTGGTTTCTTAAGTTAATTATCGTTGTGGTTTTGTTTTGTTTGTTTGTTTGTTTGTATTTTGAGACAGGATTTTTCTCTGTGTAGCCCTGGCTGTTCTGGAACTCACTCTGCAGACCAGGCTGGCCTCTCTCTCTGCCCCTCTCTCTGCCCCTCTCTCTGCCTCTCTCTCTGCCTCTCTCTCTCTCTGCCTCTCTCTCTCTCTGTCTCTCT
>JANHMN010000014.1:23764298-23781974 GCA_030674055.1 Rhabdomys pumilio | reverse complement strand
ATACATCATATACATCATATACATCATATACATCATATACATCATATTCATATTCATATACATATACATATTCATATACATATACATATACATATACATATACATATACATATACATATACATACACATCATATACATATACATATACATATATACATATACATATACATATACATATACATATACATATACATATACATCATATACATATACATATACATATACATATACATATACATATACATATACATATACATCATATACATCTACATCTACATCTACATCTACATCTACATCTACATCTACATCTACATCTACATCTACATCTACATCATCTACATCTACATCTACATCTACATCTACATCTACATCTACATCTACATAGTGTGTGTGTGTGTATGTGTGTGTGTATTTGTATATGTGTATGTATATGTATATATTCCTACAACAAAAGTAGTCACCTCTTGACTAAAAAAGTATATATTTCATGTATATAAAGTATATAATATTTCATATTTATATATACTAACCCTACAACAAAAATTACATACACACTAAACCCACAACAAAAGTAACCAATCTCTTTTTTTCTTGTCTACCCTGAAGTGTAAGGACGAAATATAAATATCTTTTTAGTCATAATATTATTCCCAGAATGGAAGGAGAATTTATTTTAGGATTTGGAAAGAAGGAGCAATTGTTAAGTGTCTCTGAAGAACCGAATTTGGAAGCAGGTCATGAAGATTTACCAGAACTCAAGATTTCACTACTTCTGTGAAACCAACCATGTAGGCTGCAGATGTGTCTGGGGACGTGGACAGCTTCTTCTGTGGAAGAGCTTACAGACAGAGAGCTAAGGAATCATGGGAAGTGCAGCACCATTCCTCTCTTCAGCCTGAGTGGAAGAAGTGACAGAGCAGAGCGTGCTATCCGTGCACACAAGCTTCATGCCAAACACATAAAACCCTGTTTATACATTTTCCAAGCTTGTATCTCTCAACAACTGACTCTGTTAGAGTCCTGGAGCCCAAAAATATCTCATGTAATCTACTCCGTTTTCTCACCTGACAGATGAAAAGCCCAAGGTCCAAAGAGATAAAGTAACCCCTCCACGTTCATCAGTGTTTGCTAGTTGTCCAAAGATATAACAGGCCGAAATCCAACCATCTGCGTGACATGGCACAAGGAGGCCAGCCAGATCCAGTGTATTCGGACCTTGACAATTTCCTTCCATTTCCTTAGTTTCCTCCTTTCTAAAACTCATGCTCTTTGGGGATGGCTATCAGAAGCCAAAGAAAAAATAAAGCATTAAGCATGTTGCCTGCCCGGAAGCTGGTTACTATCAACAAAAAACATCTATAATAGGTGTTATTGTTTTTACATCTGCTAATAGCATAATGGTTTATGAAATTATGACATCAAGAATCAAAATAACTTTAATAATTATTATCTTAACAACAGTATGCCGAGCATTTCTTGAATATATGCCTGCATATTTTACTAGCTGCTTGAAAGGCATCATCTCCCTCAAGTCTCTCAATTCTACACCTAGAGAAGCCCACAAATTTCCTTGATGGTCAATAAAAGATGCTCTTAGGATATGAGTATAGGCCTCATAGCCTCCCGAGTTTCTGCGGTTAAGCCGGATAAAAACTCACTTCGTGCAGATGATGGTAAAATAAAGAAAATGAAAATATGTCATTTTATAGAGTAAGGTCCTGGAGTCTTTTTCCAAACTAAAAAAAAAAAAATATGAAAGGCTTCATTTTAAGAGAGGGTATCAATCACTTCACTTAACCAAGTCATACTGCTATAATAAATGTCATGACTGAATGTGAGGTCATTCGGTGTCAGCCTAATACCTCCTTTAACAGAGAGCTAGAAGTCAGTCCTGCCATCCAAAGATTTATCTCTGGTTTACACTAAAATTGGTCGGCTTTCCTATTGATTATTTGAGGTACAAAAGCTTGAGAATTGGCTGCTTTTTATTTGATGTGTCCCTTGTATCTGTCAAACTTGCTTGAGTGTTATCTGCTATTTAATGTAGCTTGAAACTTCTAAGTCTGACTTCCACAATGGTTGGAGGCATGTCATCTATTTGAACACTGGTCAATGGTCTTCTATTAGTATTTGAAGATTTTCTGAGATTTTTACTTATGCACACTGTTAACCAAGTTAATTTTATCCACTCGGCCCCTAGAGATAAGATAGGAGTTGGAGCAAGCAGGAGAGATATTGTTTAAGGGTTCTCAGACAACTTTCAAAAAGTCATGTCATCAATGAAAAGGCCTTCGTGTTGCAAAATGTGAGAAGGAGGGTGCCTTACATTGTGAAATCTATGAGGATCTCACTTTTCTGGAACTCCCTGACATCTGAGCCCTCATGCTGCTGGAAGTAATCCAAGAGCACCATAAAATTAGGGCTGGTCCTGTCTGAACTGAGTCCAGATCATTTCAAAGTGAGTCAAGGCAGGGAAATAAATATTGAACCTAGTTAAATGTTGCTTGAGATTATGCTTGGCACTGAGTGTCCAGCCTCTGATTTGTTCTTAGGTTACATGGCTTTTTTTTTTTTTTTTTTTTTTTTTTAGCTCAAATGGGTATGCCAGGGTGGATTCCTTCAATGGCAGCAATTATGTGCAAGTGCAGTTGCATTTCTGACACATTTAGTGAAATGAAATATAAAGATTTATGAGATGGCATAGGATGCATAAGGTATCCAAGGCCTAGTTTCATGCTCTCTGACTCCACCCTGAATCCCATGTCCCTGTCCCTTTCCTCCTCTGCTTACTTAAGCTAACCTCCTTTTCTTTTCTTTATTTTCTTCCTTCCTTCCTTTCCCTCCTTCTTTTCCCTCTTTTACTTCCTTTCCTTTTTTCCTTCTGAAGGCAATGCCTGTAAGTTCTGAATGCACAGTAGGAAGACTCAAGAGAACCCAAGAAGTTCTAATGATCTGTGGCCTACCCAAGCCCTGTTCTAAGCCACACACATAAAAACTGGGTATTTCTCTTTAAGACAAATGGCTGAAATGACCAATTGCTTCTTAAAAGCCTTGTGGAACGGAGGGACCAGCACACATGTGCTATATAGACAATCTAGGCCCTGCTGATTCAGCATATGACATTTTCCTTTGGGAGCTGAAGGTCCAGTCTTTCAGTGCCCCAGGATGGATGCCACATGTTCTGTGCCACTCTTCTCTCCAGCAAGAGGGAGACACCTCCAGGGTCAAGTTTAACCTCACTCAGTATCTTTGGCTTCTTGATATCCCTAGCCTAGCCAGACATGGAGCAGTATTCTGACCTAAGAAAAGCCTGAGGGGCCAGTCATAATTACTCATACCCCTAACTTGCACTGTCATATTTCCTGACCCAGAACAATTGACCTAATCTATAATCTAGGGGTATTAACACTTCTTACCTAGAAATACTGCTTCATAAAGGCAATTACACAATCCAATGCTTAGATCAACCCCCTCATAACACACACACACAGAGTAAACAGTAAGTGGTAGAAATTATAAAATTCCCTAAATGCCAAATCATTTCTTTTTCTGAAAGACTTGAAGACTCAGCACAGCATGACCATAGTCCTCTGCAGACCTTGTATACAACTGAAAGTGGCCCAAAGGCATTGGAAGAGGTGATAAATAATTGGAGGGTAGATGTGGAACCCACGCACCAACCCATCAGGTGAGAGGACCTTGTTTACCAAGACACACAGCTGTTTCCTGGGTTACAATGATGAAAGCTCAGGCTTTGAGCAGTTTCTACATTGCAAGGTGGGCCCTGCTCAACTTTAGAGTATCGGTCCTTTCAACCAGCTCATACCTTGAACACATAGACACAACAGTGTACAGATTAAATCCCACTAGGAAAAAAAATCAATAAGGAATATCTGTTTCACAAAGCACCAGACTTAGACTGACTTGTTTTCAAGAACTATTCCATCCAATGCAAGTCCAGGAACCACAATTTGCATGTGTAAAAATGGTTTACAGTTCCCAGAGCACTTCATTCATGCACTTTATATTACTCAAGACTTCTCCAGACCTCTCAAGGTCAGTACTATGATCTCTGTTGTATAGACAAACAGCCAAGGCCCAGAAAGTTTTAAGACAAATCTTATCTCTTTGTCTCATGCCTTCTGTCCACATGGATGTTATATACTGTCCACCTTTCTCCACCAGTCAGTAATTAACCCCTCAACCCTACTACCCATGACTCAGTACTCACCTACCAGGTGTGTCTCTTGTTAGAAATACACCCAGTTTGTGGGCCTGAAGAAAGCTGAGAATTAAGTGAGACTTGAAACATATGTAGTTTTAAAATATAGTTAGGACTGTATACCTCACACAAAAGAACCCAAAGGAAAGAAAGTAAGTTCAAGAAGTTGAGGGAGATTTTCACTCATAGCTTTTGGAAACATTCTTGACACAAAAGGCAACTTCCTATGTGATCTCATAAGTATTAAGACCATAGTACATTAAGAATATGTCCCCTAGACCACAAGCACAAAATGATAGTCTCAAAAAAGTATAAAATAATGAGGAATTTACAACTGAAGGCAGACTGGTTCTTTTCCCAAACTGTATACTCCCATCCACTATGAATTATTTTTGTCCTGTTTTTTAGGAGGACCCCAATGCCCCTCTTCTTGTATGAAAGTCCTGAGCTTCTCAAATGAGCAATGCCCATGAATACAGGAAGAACAGAGCCAGTGATGTTGATTTCACCCTCTTTCCAACTAGAAAGTGAGGAAGAATCAATGACTCCTGGTAACCAGAAACAGATCATTTACCAAAAAAGGCATGAAGTAAGCATAGTTCTGAATGGATTATTGCAAAATAGCCCTCATGGCACTTCCCTCGACCTGTAGCTGTGAAGCTAGGAGGGGACATTCAGAATGAGCCATAGTCATTGGACAAAGCCTCCCAGAAAGCCCAGTCCCTTAACTTTACAGCACACAAACAGCTACTTGCTAAGGTATCAGCTACTTGGAGGAACAGGAGACGCCCTCCATTTGAGGACATGTTCCAAAATGTCTGTCTTCACATTCAGCCCCAAACAAGGCAGGGTGTTCCCTTCAAGGAAAACCAAGCCCCTATCAGCACAACATAGTCACTGAGCAGACTGAATAGATGAAGCTCCCTGGAATCAGCCACTGGACTACACTTGAGCTTAACCGGAGGATGCCCAATGACATTTGTAGATCCCAAGATATGATCCCATTAACCTCTCTGAATAAATCAGCCCAGCATTTGCCAGCAGTATTGAAAATATTTAGTTGGTTGAACTAGGAAACTGTTGGCACTGTAAGTCTGAAGGTGACCAATGGAGTACTCTGCTAATGCCAAGGATAAGATCCCCGAGCTGTTCTAGAGTTAATCCATCAAAACAGAATGTCTGTCGGAGAGCTGATAGGTCTCTAGATGGCATGTGATGGTCTCCTGCCACCACCATGGCATTTCTCTAGTACCTTAGAGAATTAGAGACAACTACAGTACCTTGAACTTGAGGTAGTGCTGAGGTGACCACAACAGGAACCTTCTTCCCCGGAAGCTTGACAGATTTCCTCCCACAGTCTTCCTCTTCGCTGGAGGAACATGATGAAGCACAGGTGTTAGAAGTCAGAGTAACAAGGTTGGATTCCACTTCCTCCCATCAACGAGATGACTTTTAAAAGGGCATTTGACCTCCCCAATCCACAGGCTCAACCAAAAATAAATAAATAAATAAATAAATAAATAAATAAATAAATAAATACAGTTGTCACATAGCCCAACATGCTGTTTTAATGACTGACTGGCATACATGATAGAGAAGCTGAGCACAGTGCCTGACTCCTAGTCAAAATTAAATTGAGATAGATTTAAGTCTCCCTTTAAATCTCATGTCTTTCCTACATGTACATATGGACCATATGAACTCCATCCTTCCCTAGTGTCCTGGCTGATCGTCCCTTTACTAGTTTGAAACCCATTTCAGCTGTCATATGCATAAGATTCCCCAGTCACAATCCATACAGGTTTCATTTGCAGCCTTTCGGGGTCATGTGTTTTCAATAGAAGGTTGGCATGCCTCAAGGGAATTTCCACATAAAATGGTTTATCTGCAGCTATGGAGAGAAATAATGCACAGAAAGAAAGGTAGGAGGATGGAGGGCGCACTCACAGCATGAGTCAGCTTTGAGATAAGTTGAGAGATGATTTTGCAGGGTTGTGGGCTAGGGCTGAAGAGGATCTAGTATCATCAGATAGAAGCCAGGATGTGAAAAGATCATGCTCGGAGTACTCAGTAGCTCAAAGCGATAATGCTGTGCACACATCTCTAGACCTGGAATCTCTGGCAACGGATAATTGGGCCAACCTAAAATTCCTCTCTTTCTTTCCACATGACCAAGAGTATGGACCATCTGGAGATGACTGGATAAGGTTATTCTCTGCAGTTTTCTGGTATCAGTGCAGCCACACTAATAATCTCTTTATCCTTCCTCAACTCCCATGGATCTGCTTGTACTCACGTTCTCCCTACCTCCAGGTCTGAAAGAAGAACGCGTAGAACAAACCCCAAAGACTTCATGTAAAGCAGCAGTTTTTTGACTGATGTGTCAAAACCCCTTTGGGGGGAGGGTCTCTTAAGACCATCAGAAAACACAGAAATTCACATTATGATTTGTAACAGTAGCAAAATGACAGAAAGTAGCAATACAAATAATTTTATGGTTAGAGGTCACCACAACATGAGGTGATCTTTTAACAGTATTAACACTTTACCAGCATTACGGAGGTTGAAAACCACTGATGTAGAGAGTGAGACTGGCCAAGTATATTGAACTGTGTTCTTGGGGATAACAAGCAAACTTATTACCAAGTGTCCATAGCATTTGCTCTCTGAAAACAATTGTCCTTGTACTTCCTGTAAGCAGCGTTTTTTTTTTTCTTTTCCAATCTTCTACCCAGACCACCTTGCAGCTGGAAACACAATCTTATATAGAACTTAGACCCCCAAAATGACTTAAGTGTGAGAGGAACTAATCAAACACTCCAAAACCATAACAGATTCTTCTGGTAAATGTGAATGGCTACCCTTTCCTGTCACCCATCCAGTAGGCAGCCTGCTGAGGGTTCAAGTACCCGAGGAAGGGTCTTGGCCTGTTGCGATGAATTCACTGTGGCACAAAGCCCTGCCCATTCCTCCATTCCTGTGTGTCCTGGGCATTTAACAAGTGTTGTTAATGATGATGGTGCAACCCTTTCAGCTTAGATCTGTCAGGGTCCCCAAGGCACGCAATGATCCCCTGAGAAGCATATATTATCCAAAGCTTTCCCTTTTTCTTAATTACATTGTACTAATGTTCTTTTTCCACTGGATTTCTCTCTGCCAACTCCCACATTCAGCCAGGCTTCACTGTGGGTTGGATTTACATAAAAGACCAGCAAATTATAATTGTGATGATTGATCACCGAAGTTTCCTCGGGTTCAGATTGTTTCCTAATGTGGGTCATTTTTCATCATAAAGACTCTGCTGATAATGATGTCATTTCCATTGCTTGAATTTCAAGGCAGTGGCCACATATCTCAGAGTCTAAATGACTGTCTATAGGGCAGCAAAAACACATCCTTATCAGTTTAAAGCAGTCGCTGCCTTACTCAGGGGGACAAAAAAAAAATGAGAAGAGGAACCTTCTGAAGCTCATCAAACACAGGCTTCAGGAATTGGAATCTGCCTCTGCAGTCGGTGAGGTGCAGGCTGAGGAGGGAGGTGGGCTGGCAAACCTGTTTCTGTGTGAAACTGTGGCAAGTAAGCATTAGATAAAAACCACAAAGTCAGATTTGACAGAAAATAAGCCGCATGGCTGATCCCTGGATCCCTCGGATACCCTCCTCCACAATCCTGGCACTGTGATTCCACGGCAAGATGAATGAGAAAGAATTGAAATCACTTTTGAAGAGCTCTGGATAGAAACCCATCTTGCCAGAATAGCCAATAAATGTGCCTCTGGCTGAGTGATGGGGTTTGGGATGGAGCTGGAACATGACCTTGATTTTGTGTTTGTGAAGCATGAATTTGAGATGGAAGGATGTTGAATGTGTATTTAAAACACGTAGCTGTGTCGTTATAACCCAAGGCTTGAAGGTTCAAAGCAGTGTAAGTAAGCTGTGCCCCAGCATAAAAGACAATCTGATTTCTGGCATTTGCCTCTAGCCACATTCCAGTAGCGCATCCCTGGGGGATGCTCTAGGACATTCAGCAGATGTTAAAGTCTGAAAATTCCCCAGCCTTGCCTTCTACAGCCTTTCCCATTTGGCCCAGCAAGTTTCCACCCCACCTTATTTGGAAAAAAAAATGGTAAACTTGGAGAAAAGTTGAAGAAACAGCACTACAGCACACAAATCCACTTAAATGCACACACTTGCTTTTCATGTGTCATGTGTGATTCATCTACGCACAGGTACATGCTCGCCTATGTATGTGCACACAAACACAATTTATATTTAGTTATCAGAGAATTATTTGCCTTGTCTTTATGACATTCTAAAGATTCTAAAAAGAGCAAAAAGTATTATCCTCACTCCAAAGAAACAATGATCATACTCAAGAAACTGATAAAATACTGTTCCGTAATACAGACTCCTTTTCCCAGTTTGTCAGTTATTGTTTCCATAGTTTCAGGTAGAATATGTGTATTTGTATGTGTTTCTGAGTGTGTATATGCATGTGTTTTCATGAAGACAGTCACATGAATCTTTGGGATCCAATCAAAGACCACTTACTGTATCTAGCTGACATCACTTTTTGAACTTATAAATTTACGTTTTGTTCTGTGCTATTGAATTAGTGTTAGCAGATTCGATACAAACTAGTTACTCCAAAAGCTCATTTCTTAGTATGGTAGTGAAATATAAAGAAGACATAGTGCTCCTCTTGACGGAGTTTTCACTGAAGAAACAACGGCAACTAAATGACAAGTGGAAGAAATATATTATTTTTAAAATGGGTTAAATAATCTAATATTTAAATAAAAGTGGGAGGCTAGAGAGATGGCTCAGCAGTTAAGAGCACTAACTGCTCTTCCAAAGGTCCTGAGTTTAATTTCCAGCAACCACATGGTGGCTCAAAACAATCTGTAATGGAATCAAATGCCCTCTTCTGGTGTGCCTGAAGACAGTTACAATATATGTGTGTGTGTGTGTGTGTACATAATCTTAACAAAATCATCCATTCAAATAAATTGTTTTTAAAAAGTGGGAAGGAAAATAAAACACTCCTTTTTACTGAATAATACTAACTAATAGGTAGGGGCAGGACTTAGAAATAGAGAAGCACTGTTTCATTCCATAGCCCCATGGTGATAACTAATTCAGGCAGGAGTCTCCTGGTAGGGGCAGGGCTGAGAGGATACATGTGAAAGAAAGCAGAAGGGATGGATTACAGAGGGGAAAGGGACCAAATGGGGGTGAAGGGACATGGAGAGGGTAATCAAGGATGGGATGAATTAGAAAAAAAAAAGTACAGTGATAGACATGTATGAAAATGTTGGAATGAAATCCACTACTTTGTATGCCAACTTAAATAATTTAAAATTTTAAACAAAAAAGAATTGTCGCCACCCAGTTCATACTGCTCTCTTCTTCCTTACCCCACAGTGGGAACCCCATGACTGTAGCTGATACAGTACCAGCGACCAACTAAATAAGCTTCAAGACTTCTTTACAAATTCTTAAAAATTATCACTAGAGTCTGTAATACTTAGTGATCTTTTAATCTGTCTGAAATAGTTCTTTTGCTTTTGTTTTGAGTTCAACCTCCTTTTTTTTTTCTATCCGTGCTAATTTAAACTTTGTTGGTTTCTTGTTTCTGTGCTTTGTTGGTTTTGTTGTTTGTTTGTTTGTTTAACTGTTTGGTGATGTAAAGCATTATCAAGGTGTAAAACTCAAAGTTAAATAAAAGGATATAAGCCTTTAATTAAAGGCATACGCCTTTAATCCCAGCACTTGGGAGGCAGAGGCAGGTGGATTTCTGAGTTCGAGGCCAGCCTGGTCTACAGAGTGAGTTCCAGGACAGCCAGGGCTACACAGAGAAACCCTGTCTCGAAAAACCAAATAAATAAATAAATAAATAAATAAATATAAAAGGATATCGTCAGAAAAGTCACACCCTCTGTTTCCCTTGGCCTTGGCTCCTGCTGACCCTGGTTGTTAACCAGTTCTACTGGTTTCTGGCTCATTGGTCCCATGCTTCTTTTTCAAGAAAAAAAAAAGCAAATCTCCTGGCACATTCTTAGATATTAACATTTGTGCCTGTTTTATAATCATTAATTTTGGATTTTTTTGAAGAACATATAAAAAAGAATCCCACAAGATAAAGTGTGAGTGTAGTCCCAGAACCTTCTTTCTCATCTCCTACTTGGAGCTAGAAGTGTCCTGTCTGTTTCCCTCACAGACATGGGGAAAATGAGCAATGAGGACAAGGGAAAAGGGTTGAGTCTGGGTCTAGAATGTGACATAGTGAGTTACCCAGCATCAAATCCTTCCAAACATGCACTTCTTGTCTCAGTAAAACAACTAAGCAAATAACTTGGCCCAGTTCTGCTTCTCTTGTTAATGTGATCCAATTAACCACCCAGCCATAGAGCTTCTCAGGCTCAATACAAATCAGATTCTAATTGATCCTGCAGCCTAAGACACTCCCATGGCTCCCTAGTGCCCTGAGGATAAATTCAAAACTCACAGTGCTCAAGAGACTGCCCTCAAAAGTCCAACATGTAATCCAACATACATATGCACACACATTCGAGTCCCAACTACCTGATTTTTTTTTTCTCAACATGTGCCATGTGCTTTGTCCATTATACTCTTATCACCAGGAGCTAAGAAGTCTGCAGGAGAGGTTACACCTAGATCACTTTCAGCAAGCCAGTGTGTTGACTGAGCCTTGGACATGGCTCACATGGATGAAACTTGGTTGTTGAGTTGACAACAAAATATCCCATGGTTTGGAAAGGTGTAAAGGGAAACTGAAATTGTGAGTTTAATCTTCTTCTCATGGCCAAGTGGAGGAAGGCATATGGATATCACAGAACAGAACTTAGGCCCCCAGCAGCTCTCAAGCCCCAGCATACAAGGTGCTTTTAGGCCTTCTGGTTGGGGAAGATGAATACCTACCTTCCTTACGTCAGACTTGACGAAGTTGCTGTCGTCCGATGGCAGGCCTACCTCACATCTAGTTCCATCTTGAATCTCCAACCAGTCATATAAAGGTCTCCTGAAGGAGGTCTTTGTTTCATCTTTGTGCTTCCTGGCTCCTGTGGCAGAGCCTATATGACCCTATAGATGGCCCATAAATCCTGGTGTTTAATCCCCCATTCTACTTGAACAGAAGCCCAAAGAGTGACCATTTTCAGACTCTTATAGTAAAGAAGAATCACCCGAGGGATTCCTGACTCTGTGGACTAAGAGTGGAACAGTAGACTCTTCATTTCTAGCAGATAATTCAGGTAGCTTCGGGAGAAGCAGTAAGTAATCAATCTGAGAGCCTTCTCTCTATCTGGATGCCTCAAATAGGCTTCTACCTAAGGAAAAGCCCATTCACCAGACATGAGGAGTAGAATCTAAAAATAGACAATGGCTCTCCCACACCAACTGCCCTCAGCTGGCCCAGGCAGGAACTGCAACTCTGAGACTCTCACTTTGATTTCGTCCCTCCCCTTAAAAAGATTTAGCTTTGAGTTGTGAGAAATACTATTTAACCTTCCCCACAAATGTCGGCCGTTATCCCGCTGCCTACACACGCTCTATTACTCACATCAATTCGAGTTTAATTAGAAAAGAATGTTAATGCTTATGTGTGCATTTCATTCATAAAACTCTCTAGAATGGTGTGATAATTAAAATTCTCTTTTCATCACCTAACTTCCAGAGGACAATTCCACTAACACCTAGCTAATCTCATATGGCTTTTCTCAAGACATAATCAAATCAAACTGGGCTTGAAATCTACAGAGCTGGTGCCATTTATGAAAATAACTACTAGGTGGTAGAGGAGTGGCAAGAGGGAGCGATAGAAATCGTCCTAGCCATTCTTTATCAATGTCCACAGGAGGAGCTGCACAGACCCAGCTCAGGACAGATGGGCTAGCTGGCTGTGGGAAACTGTTTGTCTTTGATCATTGGGACATAGGTAATATTCATCTTCACTTCAGAGGGTGTCAGCAACTACTTTAGCAAAAAAAAAAACAAAATGCACATGTTATTACTTATAAAGATTGCTTTTTAAGGAGTCTTCAAAGAAACCAGGAGTGATTGTTAGAGAAGCTAAGGAACCCTAGCCCACAGTGAACATTTAGGAAGAGGAAGGATACATGCAGGCCTTGTGCATGTCACAGTCTCTGTAACATATATTTGTATCACAAATATATTTGATATATTTATATCAGGCTTTTGTATCTGGAAGAGGAGTCACTGGCTTTTAAAAGTCTTTCTACCTCCTCTTGCACATAGATCCTTGAGCTTTAGGGTAGATATATTTGATTTAAAAACAAACAAACATTCCATTTAGGGCAGACCTGCTAGGAGGAGTGTCTCTGTAGATATCAACCATACTCCTGGGCAGGCCCCATGCTCTCTAGTTGGCCAACACAAAAGGACTCCACTATCTTTTACATATCTGTCTTGTTTTGGTTTTGGCATTTTTTGTATTATTTTCTTTTGAATTTGTTTGTTTGGCTTTATTTGTTGTTGTTGTTATTTTTCTTAGTGTTTTGAGAGAGACAGAGACCATAAAGTTCATTGGTAGGAAGGATCTAGGAGGAGCTGGGAAAATGTGACTAAAATATATTGGATGAAAATATTTTAATAAAAAAGTAAAAAAATGTAAAAATAGAAAGAAGGAAGGAAGGAAGGAAAGAAAAGAAAGGATGAAGGGAGGGAGGGAAGAAGAAAAAAGGGAGCGAGGAAAGGAGAGAGAGTAGAAAAGGAGAGGACATGGCAAAAGTGACTGGACTATTTATTTCCCTGGTCTGTCCTGCCTCGTGCCACTAGCACAGTAGCAAGCACAGCACTGAGGAGGAGGCTCTGGGGCTTCCGGCTGAGCACTCACTCCTGCTGGTTGCTGTCCACTTATGATTCGAGGCAGCTTGGTCTCTGCAAGCCTTTCCCACACACGTAAGGAAAGGGCATTCATATTTATATGAGGGTGATGATGACAGATTGGGATAATCATGTAATTGACAGAAAATAGGCATTTAATAAATATGACTGGATTTCTCGTGATGGGAAATATACATAGCAGAACTGAGTGTTTAGGTCATTTTAAGGGTATAATTGCCATAGAATTAAATGTATTCACCTTGTTCATTCATGTCTGCAATCATTTTCCAGGTTTGTCAGCATGGCAAATGGAAACTGCCCTGATCCATGTAGCTTCCGTAGGCTACCATCTTGAACATCTTCACATGGGACCTAGCACGTAGCAGGGCTAATGCCGAGGAGCATAGGACCCCATCTAAGCGTTTGAACTTGACTTTTCTTCATTTGGATTTGTTTTATTGATTTTACTCTTTATTAGAAGTCTACAAATGAGCAAGAAGAAAGTTGAATTCTCTAGAAAAATAAAATTCATTCTATCTTGTAATTTTTATAAGCATAAGATGCATATGGGGCCTTAGTGGCTTTATTTTTCCTTTTGTCTTGAAATATCTTGCTGGGTATCATTCTGAGCATGATTTGATCATTATCTATCAGTTATCAGCCAACTATGATTAAGAATACTAAAATGAATGTGGAATGAAAATATATGGAATTCCCTAAGAGATTGATACAATAATGAAACAAAATACCACTACTGTATCACTCTCAATTTTCCTACCCCCAAAATTATAGCATTCAAGGAGAGAGGCACCATCTTTGTGGAGTTTCCTCAATCTTTTAATGCACTCATGTATGAATACATGTTTCTTCTATACATATAAGGCAAAATAATAAAATATATAGAATAATATGTTCACAACTATTAGACAAATTACACTAATATTAAGAAGAGTCTTATAAGCAAGATCTCAGAATGTGAATTTTCAGGCGATGATATCCTAGATGGATTTTCTAAAAGTCTTGGCTTAATTCAGTGACACTAAAGACAAAAAAGTAAAGTGTTCTCGACAAGTGAGCCACTCAACAAGAAGAATGTCACTGTAAATGTCTGTGATCCAATCATAAACTTGAGAGGTACTGATTTGCTGAAAATGCCTAGGACAACATTCTTCTCTTTCCTCCAATGACTCTAAAACAAAATTCCTTTGACATTGGTCATGAGGCAGATGTGTCTGGAAAGGTTAATGCAGTCAAACACAAATGAATTAATAACTCTAATGATGTTTATAAACCTAAATGTGAAAGTGCTTGGCAATTATAAAGCAAAGAAGTTATGTGCTCTCTCCTAAATGAACTATTTGCCACCAATGATTTCAAAAACATTATATTTTGATGATGTAATTGCAAGAATCTGGAATCCTTATTTATGAGCTGGATATGTTTATATGTATCTACTGATGATAGTTAATGGCCTTCAGAGAAAGGGGACCATTCTGGATACCTATGCCCACTGAGCTAAAAAAAATATGCAATAAAATATTGTATGTTAGGATTTGTTTCTTGTTATTGTAGTGGGTGACTATTATCCAAACACTTGAAAAACAACTAACGTGGAAAGATGCAGATTTTTGTATTTATTTAAAATAAAATAAGGAATATAATAGCTCAGTAGGTATAGGCCCGACACCCTGAATTCATCCCTGAAACTTTCATGACAGAAGGACAGAACTGACTCCCAAAAGTTGTCCTCTGACCTCCACACATGCATCGTCGTCCATACCCTCTCACCCCTCAACATCAAAGCTTACAATTTTAAAAATAAATCAATATAAAATTGTTGCTGTGTTAACTTTTTTATTAGAGTTTCTAATATTTATTTTTAACACTATCTCTGACTTTACTTCTGGAAGTTATTTATAAAATGAGTCATAAATATGAAAATACAAATGAGTCTCTGGACATAAATGATGGAACTATTAAAGATATCCCAAGGTTTAAAACTGAATTAAATTGTGTTGTTATCACTATGACCATCACAGGCATCCACAGTCTTCAGATTTTGTTCTGAGAAAGAGGCCACATCCTGTTTCATGGACTCCTAGGCACTAATAAATTGGAGCTGCCCTCTTGTCACCATAGCAAAAAAAAAAAAAAAAAAAAAAAAAAAAAAAGGTAGGGGCACCAGTGCACCTGCCTGCCTGCTACTGTACAAAAGACACGAAGGACAGATGTGCAGCTTGATGTGGCCCGCTTGCTGACCTGCGTCCTAAAGTGTGTGGGGAACACAGTGCAGAGCCAGCCACAAGTCACCCCTGACCACCCTCACTATCGCCCACTTCTGCTGCTTCATACAAGACTGGCAGCCATTGAGAGCCTTGGCACCACCTCCCATGCCTTTTAGTCCAACTTAAAAACAAAAAAGAGCAACAGAAACAGTAAAGGCTAGCCCAAGGTCTGCCTTTTTGCCTTCTGCTTAAAGGCTCTGAGTTTGAAAGATACTTTAGACTATGGGAAGTGACCATCGAACTGAAGTAAGACATTAAAAATACACAACTGGGTGTAAAAAAAAAAGATGTCACATAAGGGGGTGCTGAGGGGTGCATCATAAAAGACTATTGGGAGGATTTCTCTACCAACTTTGAAGTGAAAAAAAACTAAGGAAGTGAGGGAAAAAGAAAAGCCAGAGCATCAGATTTTGGTGTGTTTAATTTTTATATATTTGCTTTTTAAGATTTATTTTTTAGCTAGTCATGATGGCACACACCTTTAATCCCAATACTCCAAAACAGAGACAGGTGAATCTCTGAGGCCATCCTGGTCTATGTACACAGGTAGCCAGAGCTACATAGAGAAGTCCTGTCTCAAAGAAAATTGTAATTTTTTAAATTATGTTTGTATGCGGGTTTGTGCACATGAGTTTAGGAGTCTGGAGCCAAAGGTGGTATTAGATACTTTGGAGTTTCAGATGGTTTTGAGCTAGCTGGTATGGGTGCTGGGAACCAAATTCTACACTCTTAACCCCCCAAACCAGCTCTGAAGCCCCTAATTTCTATATATTTGTAACGAGTGCTTCCCAAGTTTGTCCACTATAAAGAACTTTCAATCCATAACAATGATCACTCTGTAAAGAGAGAAATAACCTCGAGGATATAATTGATCCCTATTAAAAAGCTCTTTATGCTGTGGTCAAAAGACACAGTAAAAGACATTCCTGAGCTGGAAAAAAATAAAACTAAATTGTCTTACAGTCCCATGTCCACTATGTGACATAAGGGTTCATACAGCAGCTCTTGGAATCTGATGTTGTCAGATTCCATCTCACCTGTGCAAACTATTCCTTGGGATCAAAGCCAACTTCCATCACATATAAAACACTGAGAAAGTGGGCTGATAGCAATGGTGGTGCCCACCTATGTATAAGGCAGCTTCTGTTTGTGCCCAAATGTCCTTTTGTCCCCTCCTTAGTCTTATTTCTACTCCACTGAGGTATGAGACTGGTACAAAAAAAAAAAATGCCTCCGCAAACTTCCAGCTGTTTTCAGTAGACACTTGGGGCTGTCTCCAATAGACTCTTATTTAAGTAGGAAACTGGAAAGGGGGCAAAATATGGTCTCCATGAGTCCTGTATGAATAGCTATGTCCTTTGCCTATGGTTGCTACTGCTTTGAAGGTTGGCCTGTCTGTATCATTCCTTTATTCTGGATTCTGGAAACTCTCCTCTTCCTTCAAATCTTCGGGCCTAGAGGTGACAACGGCTTCTTTGCTAGTAGCCTATGAAGTATTTTATGGCAGGCCACCATTGCTCTCACCTTTCAAGCAGTCCATTGTATCATCCTCTTCCAGAGATTTCAATTTTAGCTCATGCCTGTCCTCTGCTGGGACCCTAACTCCACCCTGGGATCGTCAAGAAACTGTATAGTGTACTTAGCAATCTAACCATGGTTTTCTTTACCCTCTACTCTTCTTCCTTTGCTCTTCTTTACCACTCGTGGTTAATCTTTCTAGTAAGCTTTTTATTTGGTTCATTAACACAATGATCAGCAAACTCTATCAATAAAGAATCAGACAGTAAGTAGCTGGACTATTGTGGGCTACACAGTGTACAGCAGTTATTCAACTCTGTCCTTGTATAGCAAAAGCAGCTGTGGGCAGGAACACAGAAATGGATTGAGTGTGGCTGTGTTCCAGTAATATTTTATTTATGAACGCTGAAATTTGAATTTCATATACCTTTCATAGGTGATGAAATATAATTCTTCTTTTGATTATTTTCAGCCACTTGAAAATATAAAAATGCATTCTTAGTTACAAGCTGTACAAAAACGGGTGATTGGCAGAGTTGGGCCTTTAGGCCAGAAAATACCTAGCCTTGTTTTAAAACTTAGCATCAGAGAGTTTTTATACCCAAATTATAATTCTATATATTTTACCACTTCCCTCCTTTTTAAAACTCTACTAATTCATTCTTTGAAGCTAAAGCTTGCTTACTGTGCCCCAGGATCTTTGCCAACTGGCACTGAGTAGCATATTAAAACCACTCCCCTCCAAAGCACCTTCCAGGGCCAATATCCTGGAAGCTGTTCCCACAC